>CM065715.1:77600442-77602942 GCA_033310375.1 Conus canariensis
CTGTGTCGTTTATTCTACAATCACGTCAAGAATGCGCTGTACTCAGACGGGAACTGTGGAAAAGGCAGGAAGAGGAAAAGAGAGGTGGGGGAGGGGGGGGGGGGGGGGGAGGAGTCGAAGGATAAGGTAGAGGTTCTTCCTCCTACCTTCTGTTTATCATTCTTTCTCGGACGCCTATCGTGATGGGGGTGGGGAGAGGGGGGCGGCGGGCGGGGGGGAGGAGCAGTGTCTTCAGGGAGAGGAAAGGGGTGGGGTTAAAACAGACTCGAGGCGAGGGGTTGGGGAGGGGGGTGGGGGAGGGAGGAGAGTCAGGGAATGTGTTTCCACCTCAGCATGTACACCTCCAGAAGCTCGGTCGTTAAATCTCGCTTTGTTAGTTCCCTGCACACTCAGCTTATTCCACAGTTTCATTCTTGCACGGAAGCCTGCGATCTCCCTCCCCTCCTCGCCACCCCCCTCTCCCTCTCTCTCTCTCTCTCAGCTGGTCGCACTCACACATGCATTCTTCCATCGTTCAGTGTCATTCCAGTTTTCCGCTAAAGTCGTTGACACGCGAGGTTTGTATATATATATAAAAAAAAAACCCTGACTCATCCACATACCCCACCCCTCCAAAGTCCTCTCCGATGCAATGGCATCAGCCCCCGGCCGCATCTTCCTGCTCTCCTTCCCCCAGCCCCTTTCCTCAAGGCCTTCTATCTTTGTTTTATGATTTGTTTATACAGGACCATCTGCTTGTAAAGCCCCAGAGAGACCCCTGGACGCCCTACAGACCACCGAAACAGCTGAAAGACAGAAAGGGCGGAGATTATTGCCGACATTAGCAGCTTCCACACAACTGCCAAGGTTTGTCTGTGTTTATAGGAAGTGGTCGTTCCTTGATGTTGGAGTTGTTTCCCCTGAAAAGTGGATCCGCTGACCACTGGCCACACGCCACAATTCGGATTTGGACTGAAAGCTATTATGATCCATGTAAGCGTTTTGAGGCCTACCGTAAATTTGAGCGAGCATTTAATGCTAAACTGATAATTGACTTTCAAAAAAACTCCCCATTAATTATGTCCCTTGTGTGTGGGGGTTTCACCCATGGAATCACAAACAATCTTCAAAACAAATAACCTTCCCCTTAGTTGACAACACATTTCAGGCCTTTGCACTCACCTGTGACCCTATCTTTGCGCCAGGGTTTTTCTCCCAAAATAGTCCCATTCCTTTGATTATAGTTTAATCTGTCTGCTTGGAACCACCTGGCTTGTATGGGGATATATGAAAGAAAATGAGGGGAATCAACTTTCTGACAAAATACAAAATTCTCAAAACAATCTGATAGCGCCAGTCTACAAATACTCGACTCCATAAGGCCTTGGCGCATTAATTTTTGGTGTGCACACTGTGAGTCCATCTGTGTTAGGAAGCGGTCGTTCCTTAATATTGAAGTGATTTCCCCTGAACATTGAATCAGCTGACCACTCTCGTTTGTTCGCTTCTTAGTCTGTCCAATAGGCGTAGGTCAGACATCTGTGAAGTCGTAGCCACGAGACCCTCTTCTTAAATTCTCTCATCTTAGTTATTAATTCATTTGTCCATTAGCTTAAAACCATGCGCAGTGTGGTCTCAAAACTTACCGGATGTGGTGTAGCGTATATGGACTAGTCCGCACGCAGTGGCGCCTCCTTGATGAAACTGGAACTGAAAGCCATGAGAATAAGCGTGCGTACAGTGTGTCTTCTTTTTTTTTTTTTCTGTGTACGCAGGCTGATATTCCTGCGGACACTGCCTTTATAGACAGGCAGTGGCGTTTTGTGTGTATGACCGTCTTTTGTCCCGCCATTAAGGCAGCCATACTCCATCTTCGTGGAAGATACAGTGTGCCTGACCCATAAGTTCGATTTTTAATGACAGGAACTGCGCGTATTCCTGTTCGATAAGCGCATACTTCATATTAATGAGCAAAACTAGAATTACTGGGCCGCCGAAGAAAGGAAAAAAACGAATGAGCAAACAAACACAACGCGTTTCGGCCTCTTGGTATTCGCAAGGCGAGACATAAAATTAGGGCGAAAAACTAAACGAAGTGGAATTCAGTTCCATTCCGTAGTTTCAATATTTCACCCAAGCCCAGATTTTGCACCTAGGTCAAAGAGATAAGGGCTATTTGTTCGTCCTTTGTTTTCGTATTTTACTTTTTTCAAATTTTATTTGTCCTGCTCCAAAAAGACCAATAGGTCCAAACGCGTTGTGTTTTGTCATTTGTTTGTTCCTTCGTTTGGCGGCCCAGTGATTATCTTTTTGCCCAGTTCCCTTCCGTAGGTTTAGTTCTTCACCCTTGACCAAATTTAGCACCCCAGATAACAGACCATTTGATCATCCTTTGTTTTCATTGTTTTGAAAGTTATTTGTAAATTGTGCTGCCTGAAGACGACCAGCAGGTCGACACTCATTGTGTCTGTTTTGTGATTTGTTTGCTTCTTTATTTGATGATCCAGTAACTCTCTTTTTG
>CM065715.1:77610442-77665442 GCA_033310375.1 Conus canariensis
AGGAATGTGATCGTATACTCTCTCTCTCTCTCTCTCTCTCTCTCTCTCTCTCTCTCTGTGTGTGTGCGTGCGTGCGTGCGTGCGTGCGTGCGTGTGTGTGTGCGTGTGTGTGTGTGTGTGTGTGTGTGTGTGTGTGTGTGTGTGTGTGTGCACGAGTGCGCGCATCTGCGTGCGTTTGTAGCGAGTTGTTAGGTCTTTCAGTAATAAGCGTGAAGCTGAACTTGTGTATGCGTTTGCCTGTATGTATGCGATTCATGTAGGTCTAATTTTCAGCTCCATTTGGAGAAACTGTTCGCACGCACGTGCGTCTGTGCATGCGCAGCAAAATCTCTTTCTTGTATGTGTATGAAGTTGAATGTGCGTGTGTATGTGTGTGTGTGTGTGTGTGTGTGTGTGTGTGTGTGTGTGTGTGTGTGTGTGTGTGTGTGTGTCAGAATGCGATTCCAGCTGTTCACGTGTCTAGTTTCAGTCCCCTTCCTGTGAAAATTCCAGACACATGGAGTGCCTCCCTCCCACCATCACCCTACTCTTTTACCCCCTTCTATTCCTCTGATCCTTTGTTGACATCACGTGATAAGATTTTCTGACCTGCTGACTACTTGGTTC
This sequence comes from Conus canariensis, assembly GCA_033310375.1. Lineage (NCBI taxonomy): Eukaryota > Metazoa > Mollusca > Gastropoda > Neogastropoda > Conidae > Conus > Conus canariensis. Next base: position 77,611,049 of record CM065715.1, read on the forward strand.
CATTAGGCCAGCACCAGAAAGGCTGGAAAAGTCCTTGCCAGCACTACTGCTACTACTTAGTGTTCGTGTATATCAATCATTGCTGTTGTTGAGTAGTGTAGCAATGAGGTTGATGATGGTGATACGTACTGTAAGTGATTCATTCTAGGCTGGACGTTTGGCTGCTATGCGCACGCGCGCGCGCGCGCGCGCGCGCGCGTGTGTGTGTGTGTGTGTGTGCCTGCAGATGTGTGTGTCTGAGTGTGTGTTTGTGTGTGTGAGTGTGTGTGTGTGTGTGAATGTGTGTGTGTGTGTGTGTGTGTGTGTGTGAGGAGAGAGAGAGAGAGAGAGAGAGAGAGAGAGAGAGAGAGAGAGAGAGACGGAGTTCGGGTGTTCTTTTCGGTTCAAATATCGTGTCTTGCCAATGTCAGCAACCCAGAGAGAGAGAGAGAGAGAGAGAGAGAGAGAGAGAGAGAGAGAGAGAGAGAGAGACAGACAGACAGACAGACAGACAGACAGAGTTCGGGTGTTCTTTTCGGTTCAAATATCGTGTCCTGCCAATGTCAGCAACCCCTTTCTGCCCTCTATATCCACCCATCCCATCCCAACCCATACACCCCACCTCTTCAGCTTTGTTCCAACGCGTTGGGTCTTCTGGACAGTTTACGATTCTGTGTATATTTGTTGCTATTGGATGAAGACGTTCCAGCTGTCTGGGTTCGCTTCCCATTTTGACAATTTTCTGTACACTGTTGAAACGGAATTGTAGCTTGACTGGTGGGTAGAAAGAAAACAGATGTTGACCCCACCCCACCCCCTCCCCCTCCCCTCAGGCCCCCTCCCAGGCATCGCACGGCTCTTATCTGTCAAAGCGTCAACTTCTCGCTGTACACTGTTTACGTTTCGCACTCCCGTCTGCAGCCTGGGTAGCCACGCCCACATCCTATCAATCACACACCACGTGACTCCTTTCAAACCCCACCCCCTGATAGACTTTGGCCCCTAGGGGCGTTGTCATGGGGACCAGATATAAGGAATTGGAAAGGGAAGGCTGTAGGGGGAAGGAATTGAGGGGAGGGGGGAGGGGGATTTAGGAAGGATTCTTGTTGCCAGGCGCAGAAGTCCTGCGGAAAGCCTGAGTCTTTCGGCAGTCCGTGACTGCTGAGACGTGTTTCATTCTTCACAGGGACATTGGATACCTGACGAGGCTTACCGAAGCACGTTGCGCTGACCCCATTCCCAAACTATTACGTGGTTTCTGGGCTGGTAAAGACGGTTAGATAGTGGCATAGGCGTCAGATGAACATGACTTAGGCCCTTGGATTTTTTTTTCCAACGCCCCCCCCCCCCCCCAGCACCCCCTCCCCCCCCTTTTTTTTTTTTTTTTTTGTTCCTTTTCTTTTTTCTTTTTAAATTGCATTTCCAGCATACATGCGCATGAACGAATGGGGGAGAGGGGCGAGCGGAAGGAAGGACGGGGATGTTATTTATGTCAGCATAGTCCCCCTTGTTGTTCTTCACACTCATATTACGTGTATGTTGTTTTAATCCTTTTACACTGATCATTTTGATTATGATGACGGTCCTTTCTGTAAATGATAATGATAATCATCATATCATCATTATTATTGATTTACTCTGTGTGTGAATATGTACATGAGCGCGCACTCGCACCTGTGTGTGTGTGTGTGTGTGTATTTTGTTCTGAGTGCGTGAGAGAGAGAGAGTATGTGTGCGTATGTTGTTTCCATGTATGTGTGCCGCACACACACGTACAACAGTTTGTGTGCGTTAGAGAGGAGGAGCGGACAGAGAGAGAATTTTTTTCGTTGATAGCAGGCATGAAACTGTCTAACTATAACTGAATCAACTTTAACGAAGCATTGTGGAAAGACGGAACGTGGCCCAGGGCAGAATCCATTGAATTATGATGTGGATCCGTCTAAGAATGAATCCAGGATCCGTTAGCAAACTTTGTCAGAGGGAAATCCTTGCTTCCCAGAGCCAGAGTGCCATTTTTTAGTTGTTAAACTTTTTCTGTAGGGGGCGATTCTTTTTTTTTTTTTTTAACCATCTGGGTGTGCATAGACCCATGCATAGTAATATAGGAAACACAGTGAATCTGAACGATATGGGTGTCTGCACACTGCTCATACCTCTTTTATAGGATTTTTCATGCTGTCCCATCTTGTGAGCCACCTCAGTTGCATTGCACCGACGCCGCTCGCCCTAGTCCACAGCCACAGCCTGGCCCTTCCCGCCACAGCCCCAGCACTGGTAATCCGCAGGGAGCAGTCAATGTAAGCTGTCACTGGGCAAACCACCAGAGCAGACTCTGCACTTCCGCCAGGTCTCTTCAGTGCTGTTCAGTTGTGCCTGTCCTGAACCAGAATGTACTGTAGGATGTTAGTCTGCCTATATCGACAATAACTGTTCTCCACTTTTGGACTAGTTTGAATCGACAGGCACCAACTTCACCAGTAAGTCTAATTGGCTGGACATTAGTGGCATGGAAACTGTTTTCATTCGAATGCTTCTGAAAAATCTTCTCATCTCTCTCAGTCAAGGCTAAATTCCCACTCTCCACTTGAACCTCTGGCTATGTTTGCCACAAAAGACCACACAATACGTCTTTCATGATCAGAACATGACTTGGGAATCCCAAACACTGCTCTTAACTGGTTTCATTTTTTCTTTCACGAAGAACTTTAAACAGAATAATGCATAGTTCTACAGCTCCTGGGACACAGTCTCATTACTGCATACTATCTACATTGAACTGTATGCGGACATCAGTGGGCCCCTACAACCCTAAAACCATTTTGACACTCCTTCAGACTACGGGCATCCTGTTTAGTCTCTTCAGGATTATTGTCTCTGAAGTTAAAACCTGGATGCCACACAACCATTTGAAATTGAGTCATGTGACATAAGCGCCCTACAATTCTTCCCTTTGTATGTAGACTCTTTTTCTTTGACCCCCCCCCCCTCCCCCTCCTTCCATCTTTCCTTTTGAAAAGAAATCAAACACACATCTCATTCTCTTATTATGAGCGTGACCTTTTTCCCTGCTCTCAATGAAACATCATTAAAACACGCCAGACTGCACAAATTTGACAGAGAGGTATTGGCTTCATTCTCCTATACCTCAGTCATACTAGGTGCATCAAAGACATTACTCTGTGCATGCGTTCTCTCTAGATTGGAACACTGTTCTTCATTTCTTTCTTTCTCTTCTTGTTGTTGTTGTTGTTTGCTGTCCCATCTTCTGTGCCACCTCAGTGGCATTGCATCCTCGACGCTCATTCCAATCTCGCCCCCCCCCCCCCCCCCTGCCCCCGGTCCACAGCCACAGCCAGATCCGCCGCAGCCCTGGCACCAGCAATCCACAGGAAGCAGTCAATGTCAAGTCGTCAAGAGGCAACCCACCGGAGGAGACACTGCACTGCCACGAGTCACTTTGGTGGTTTTCATTGGTGCCTGTTCTGATCCAACATACGCAGGACACCACCTACTAAGCCCCCTACTGACGACAATAATTGCTTAGTTGCAGAGCCGATGTGAGTGAGCTCTCCCTGTGGAGGGCACCACATTCATCCATCGGTTCCCCCCGAAGTTGGAGTGTGGCTGCCCATGTGGCGGAGTAATCAAAAACGGTCACACACTTTATGTTCTCATTCCCAGCTGATGCATTTGTACCATAGTGTTCAAATACTTCGGCTGTTTGGATGATCCCTGGAGTCTTTTAGCCAGGGTACGACAACAACAACAACATCCATCGACAGCTCCCATGAACTAGCCGATACTGGTGACCCCAACAGAACCAAACCAAGGCCATAGACGTGGAGAGGACATCGAAACTGTGATCACCATGACAGCAGTGCATGAAGGGCCACAGAATCTGATACTTTTTTTTTAACGTTGGTCTATGGGAATGAGAATGATGAAGATGATGTTATGGATTTCCATCCTAGTCCGAGACAGCATGACAGGGCTGTACTCTACGCTTACTTTCCCGCCTCACACCGCACCCGAGAAATACAGTCACCTGCAGTGTTGGTAAGGAAATTTGAGCAACATTCTTGGTGACGCATCCATTAAGTGGATGAAACTTGACTTTGAGGTCCCAATCTTCCCTTCTGAGCCTGTAGCAAACTCAGCTCTGGGAAGCAGCCTGTCTGGGCACAAAAATCCCACATGGCTTTAATGGGAATCGAATCCACGACATCCCAGCCAGAAGACCCCAACGCTAACCACTTCACCGCGTGGCTGGTCTGTTCTTCATTTCTTGCTGCTTGTCCACAAAATCTACTCAGAGCGCTAAAGCAAGACCACACTGCACCTGAGCTCATTTTTGCAGCCCATCAGTAAATCTCAACAGTGTACACCTGTTGAACATTATTTGAGATAAAACACTTTCTGTTGGCTCTGCTTTCAAATCGTTTTTGGAACTTCATCTCTGTAAGCTTTTGAACATTTACTTCCCATCGCCCCTCAAATTCTCTACGCTCTTCTGCTGATGACCGGATTTATCACATTCCAAAATTCAGTACAGAGAAACACTGTGATAAGGCATTTCTTCTACTGCTTGAGCATGGAACCCCTTGCCATTGCATGTCCATTACAATCCATTATGCTTATCCTTTACAACTGATATTTTCAAGTAGTTTTTCAAATAACACACTCCAGTTTATGGCTTCTGCCTTTTTGTTTTTCAAAACTGCTTTTGTCAATCATACGGCTGCGTGCAAACCCATTCACGTATACGTTTGTATGTGTGTGTTTGTGTGTATGGCACAGGTGGGTTTTTTTTGACAGACATGCATGTGTGTGTGTGTGTGTGTGTGCGTGTGTGTGTGTGCGTGTGTGTGTGTGTGTGTGTGTGTGTGTGTGTGTGTTGAGGGGAGGAAGCGGAGGCGAATAGAGGTGGCAGGCCCAAGGAGGATAAGGGCCAGAGGTCACAAACATGGAGGCTGGTGGGAAGGAGGGAAGGAAGGGGAGAGGGAAGGAAGGGGAAAAGGAAGGAGAAGACTAGCAGATGCGTGTAAGTCAGTGATTATGCATGAGAGTGCATTCCATTGTACTCAGTTTATACTGTAAAAGTATTTCAAGGGTTAGGAAGCGCTGCGCAAATTTCTTCTTACTATTATGATTGCTATTATCATATCATTATCATAATCAAGACTACAGTGCCCATCCTAACCTGTACGTTTCAGGACGTTTAACAACAATTTAAACACACACACACACACACACACACACACACACACGCACACACACACACGCATGCACACACACACACGCATGCATGCATGCACATACACACACACACACGCGCGCGCATGCGCACACACACATGCACACATACATACATTGACACAAACACATGCACCCATAATAAACGTGCTTACGCACTTGCGATGCATACACATGCACACACTCATACACACATACTCGTGCACAACGTAGTACATGTCAGTGTACAGCTTACATGTACACATGCAAAGAAATGCAACAGACAGCAGTTCAGTTTATTTTTCAGGCGCAATTCTCCACAGGTCTTTGATCTGAAAAGTTTTCCATCCCAACTTGAAAATCGGGAAAGAATAAGCATGACGTCACTTAAAAGAGAGTGAGTTCCAGAGTGTCATATATTATTATCATTATTATTTTTACTATCATTCATTTCTTTTTTCTTTTTTTTTTTGTAACCTGGGAGTGTAAAACTATGGGAAACACCTGGAGCTCACAACATCGCTTAATTTCTAAGCATAATTCAGCCACCATGTCACAGTCATAGCTGCATTTTGTTGTTTCCAGGATATGCTTTTTGTTTTGTTTTTTGTTTTGTGTGTGTTGTTTTGGGGCTTTTTTTTTTAATGGTTTGACTAGTTTTGTGATGTGACTTTTTCCCTTGTGTGAATGTGACAGCACTGAAAGGCTCTGTGTGCTCGTTTGAGCTATAATAATTTACACTTCAATGGCTGGCAAACTGTGATCTTGGATCTTAAAGTATGCATTAGATGTACTTCAGTACAAAGAAACACAGTGAATAGATTGTCTCCATTGCTTCTTGTGCTCTAGATGACAGGTTTTTTGGGTCCTAGGTAATTCTTTCAATTGACATAATAAAATTATGATGAATTGTAGAACCTCAATTTCATCATTCTTTCACAAAATTTCAATCAATCATTCAAAGTTAAAGAAAAAACAAAGAACAAACATTTAAACAAAGCCATTTTTAATAAACATAAAATGAATAATTTTGTATAGATTAAGAATGTATCTCTTTAAATGACAAAAAAACCCACCCAAAACTTTCTAATAAGAAGAATAAATTATTGACAATGATCCAGAATATGAAAAAAAAAAAAAAAAAAAGAACAATGAGTAGGTGTCAATAATCATAAACATCCAAAGTTAGCAGTCCACTTCATACTGGAATGGGTCGGAAGTGAAGTGAGTTCACATTTTTTTTCTCAATCAGCTGAAACTGTTCAAAACAATTATTCCTTATCCCCTGTTGTACCTCCAGATGTGTCCATTAAGCATCACAGCCAATTCCATAACACAATTCTGCTCATTCTGATATTCCTATCCTTGTTCAATTGTGTACCATATTGTGTTGATTTAACACTGAACATTAGTTTAGCCTGTGTCCCCAGACACCTACTCACAGCACTTTACATAATAACTTTATGGCACTTTACGTAATCAATTTATGACTTATTCACATACAATACTCATTAGCACATACTTCACATGTACGATGACATACACATACAGTCTTAGCCCTACATGTACATTTTCTACACATACAACTTTCATGCAAGAACTCTATATTCTACTAATTATGGAAGAAATATATGTTTGAAAACCTGTCTTGAATAGACCTCTTCCATTAAAAAAAATAGGGGGAAGATAATACCTGTCTTTCCACTGCAGAGTAGTCTGTTCTTAGTTAAACAAATAGGCCATGAAGCGCATGCCAGGTTAATTATCCGGATATCGACTGTTTGCAGTACAAACACATAGTTTTGCAGCCATTCTTTGGCATTTTCTCTCTCTGACTAAGCTGACTAAAAGGGCAAAACTGTTTTGGGCTTGCTCATCAGCAGCATACGTCCCATGAAAAGAGCGGTCACTCTCACATAATGTGAGCTCTTACACAAGATTACCTCCCTTACAGATTTCTGAACAACATCAATTTAGTGAGACAACATGACTGTCTGAGAGACATGTTGCCTGTCCCACTGGGGCTTGAAAGGAAAAGACCATTCACAGCTGGTCTTTGTTTTCAATATGGGCAATTGCAGGAGGCAAGAATCAGAGCAACAGCAAAATTGTTCCATTTTGCGTTGTATAGAAGGACTATGACCAAACAACAGATTATTGTGTGTAAACTTCCAGTGACCCTGCCCTGGGAAGAGCATGTCATCATAGTAAGGCACCACCCATGTTTTCCTCTCTTTTTTTGTTTAATGGCTGTGAATATTTGTGACCTAACACTGTGGATTTTTCTACAAATTTGTCAGGAACAACTTCCCCGTTGACTTGAGCTCTTTCTACACCTCTGCACACATGACTTAATTTGAGATTTCATCAGAAAGACCAGTACTCAGGCCACCTCTTAGGGTCTAGCAGAAAAGGGTAGAAAAGCCTGCCCTACGTGAGATTTGAACTGAATACCCAGGGTCCTCTCACTTCCAAAGCTTCTGCCTATCGCCAAGGCCAGACATAACCACTAAGTCACCATAGCACCTTCCGACAGTCACCTAAACTTGCTATGTCATACTGCTAGAGAACATGGCACTTTCTCCACTTTCTCTGATACTGCCCTGTCTATGGAGGCATAACTTCACTCATCAGCCGCACAATTTATGCCTGTTTTGCATGTTATCAGTTCCAATACCACACATATGTCCTGACGTATACAAACACTGATGAAAACTGGCACTCTCATTGCATGTTGTCACTGATGTGGTATCAGTATAGTAGTAGAATGATTGCATATTGGTCTTTCCTATCATTCTCTCTATGAGGGTTACACCTGTTTGTCAAGATAGAGATCTACCTTTGTCTTGGGTTGAAATTGTATTATGCCTGAATCGTTCTGAAGAAATATCTATAGCTAGCAGTCCCACTTGCACAATCTCTGTTCAACCCCTCTCAGTTATCAAACTTGTAATGTTCCAGCAACGCTTCATTGCCCATCACAAATTCAGAGAAAATCACTCTGCCGGAAGAATATCCCGCTGCTGCTATGGCAACCAGGAAAGGTAGAAAGTGTTCTATTCGAGGATGAGCGTCCTTGACCCGTTGGTCAAGATGACATGAAGCCAGGGTTTGTCTTCTTTGTTCGGCTGTAAGCTGCTGGTTCTGCAGTAAGTCATGTAACCAACTCTGAAACACAGGCGGTTTTCGCCGTTCAAGCAGGACATTTCACCATCTGCCATCATAATTCATTAAACAAACACACTGCATTTGGATGAAGAATTATCGACCACCACATGGAATGATCAGTGTTACTGGTTGATTTGTGGTGAGGAGCTTCAACATCTGTCTAAAAACCCTTCTTCTTTCATCCCTATCTTGATGATTCCCATGTTTTAATGTGGAGGTTTGTAAGCTCCAGTGCAGCTTGAAGGAAGCAAATGAGAGAGAGACAAAGACAGAGCGACCGATAGACAGAGAGAGAGAGGGAGATAGCGAAAGAGTGAAGAAAAATGTTTATTCAAAATAATCATGTCATACATCTTTTATACCACCACCAGTAATCCCTCACCCGCATTAACAACAAGTGTTTTGGTGCATGTTCAAAGGGCTTTGTCAACCATTTGAAGTTCAAGTTTCATTATTATAGTCCCACTGGCCACGCAGGGCCTTTTCAAGGGCTGTCACTGCATTGTGAAAGAGAAACAAACAGACAATAACTGTCTTTACATATTAACATCCGTTAAATATCATGACAGCTAAACCATTGATAAACTGAAGTCTGATCAAGCTGGCCACGCAGGGGGCACCACCCACTCCCCTTGAATTGTCATCCCCTGTTTACCAGAAAATGATTTTAAAAAATAATGTAAAACATTTAAATGTAATCAAAAATACATTTTTTTAAAAAGCAATTGGATCAACAGATACAGCAAAATTGACAGCTAGTGTCCACAGTGTGTACAACCTTGGTACCTAGAAGCCATGATGCTCCCATAATGAAAAAATTACAGGCCCATAACTCCGAAAAACTTTTGCTTACAACATCAAATTGCCTAGCAGGAATGACAACACTGAGCACACAGAACACTGAGCACACAGAACAAACAAGGAGACATCCCAAGAAAAATGACATTCCAAGCTTGCCCATATAACCTGTACATGACACATCAACAACAACAGGAGAAATTAACAAATACTAATCAACATTTCTTCAAGACTGGCACAGCCTTTTTGATCCTGAGTATAATCAAACAAATACATACAATATAAAAGCTAGCATAATATTACTTGTGACCAGAGAAAAAAAATGCAAAAGTCTTTCTTGAACCAATAAAGAAGAATGGGCAGCAAAGGCAGAAAAACTGTACATAAAAACAAAGGAAGAAACCCCTCCCTTCAAAGAAAATTTAGAAAAGGAAAAAAGTCATCTGAAACCACTGATGAAAAGTTCTAGGTTAGAAATGCTGTACTCTTAACTGTAATGATATAAACCCACTGGTGACACACAAGGAGAGAGAGAGAGAGAGAGAGAGAGAGAGAGTATATATGTGTGTGTGTGTGTGTGTGTGTGTGTGTGTGTGTGTTAGCGAGTGACTGTTTCTGTATGTCCTAGTACGCATGCATGCATACCTGCATGCTTGTGTGCTTGCATGCACATGTGTGTGTGTGTGTATGTGCATGTGCTTATGTGTGTGTGTGTGTGTGTGTTACTGTTGGTGCTTGCATGCAGCATGTCTTGTCGCTACAGCTCCAGTGCTGCAACAGCGATCTTCTAATCACCTGGAATTTTCTGCTGTAGCCAGGGGGAGCCGGCCCCCCTCCCCTGTGGGTGGTGAAGCCACTGGCCACAATGAGCACCCCCTCCTCCCTGAGAGGTGCCAGAGCCTCCCCCAGGGCCAGGTGTTTCTCTGGAGACAGGCTGGAATCCAGGGACACCTGGAACACTGCGACACAGGCCGACAGGCTGTCATGGCAGGATGAAAAGCCAGACCACTAAGCTTAGTCACTAAACTGAGTTGCACTTTGCTACTAACTTTGATTCGTAGGACAAAAAGCCAGACCATTAAGCTCAGTCACTAAACTGAGTTGCACTTTGCTACTAACTTTGATTCGTAGGACAAAAAGCCAGACCATTAAGCTCAGTCACTAAACTGAGTTGCACTTTGCTACTAACTTTGATTCGTAGGACGAAAAGCCAGACCACTACGCTTAATCACTAAACTGAGTTGCACTTTGCTACTAACTTTGATTCATGCTGACCGCTACCCTTCGTTGTTTTGTATTCTGTTTTACGTCATCTATTTTAGGTGTGATTGCTCGTTCTTCATGTTCGTTGTACTGAATGTTGTTTATCTTGCCTGAAGAAGACCTAAGAGGTTGAAACTCGTCGTGTTTTGTCTTGTAATTTGTTTGTCCATGTTATTTGGAGGAGCTACTTCAAATACCTTTAAAAATAAGTGGCACTGAGCATTATGATAAGCCTAGTTGGTCATAATGCTATGATGCTGGTAATGTATTATAAAGTATCCAGGTGAAAGGTTTAATGGGCATACTTTGCAATAACACCAGGTTAGTTTATCCAACTGCATAATGCATGTTCACAAAGTCCACTTTTCGTGAAACCAACATAAAAGAAATGTGAATCAGCCAAGAGGCAAGGGCTATATCCACATTGTGAGTTTATTTCCTTAAGAGAAGATAATCTACAGATTGAGAGAAGCTCTTTGAATAATTCAGAAAGCTGCTTTCCATCATTACATTATCTTCTCTAATGGGTTTGTTGTGGTTATTGCTGCGATAGCTTGAGATGGAATTAAATAGGGCAGCCAGGTTTTGACATGCCAGGCTTGTGATATGCCTGTACATTGCATGAGGTTTGAACATTGCACAAAGTTTGATTGATAAATGTGGGTGTTAAATGCAGCTCTGGTACAGCGCTGCAGAGTTAAAGCAAGATCAGGGCATCATCAAGCTGAAGAATAATTTGACATTTTGAACAACAGCATATGAGAAATCATTCTTTGATGTGTTATGATTTGACAAAAGAATGCACTATAAATGAAAGAGAAAGACTTTTTTTTTTAGAAAATCAATCATTTGAGCAAATCAAGAGTAAACAAAAGAGAAAGACTTTAAAAGAACTGAACATTTGAGCAAACTCTGATAAAATGATCGATGATAAAGGCAGAAGCTTAATTGCAAATATCGTAAAAAGCAATAACCTACTGATTTCCTCCATTACGACTGTGGGAAAACAGTTCCATTCAGATAATTGTTTACTTGTGCTGGAATAGGAACAGTTGTGCTGAGCAAGTTCAGGGTAATGTCCCACAGACTTTTCGCTTGTCCTTCAGAGATCCTGCTTTGACTCCTTCCAGACGGTAAGATGAAGACCCCAAAATGACTCAAAGGTACATACAAAAGTAAGGATGTCCATCCAGTAGTATCTCATCTTGTGCGAACAGCTGTCACTAGTCAAACATGCAGAAACGGTCAAGGTAATCAACTTGATTGGTATACATTCCTGGTGGGACACCCTGAGACTGAAATGCGTAGCTGTGGAGAAGGAATGTCCTGTATCATCAGCACAGTTGAATGTAAATTTACGTTCAGATTATTTTGTACCCAAACTACTGGATTGTTCTGGAAGAATAGAAGTGTGAAAGATATGCATGACTTGTCCCTTGACAAAGGGCTTGCACAGGGCTGGAGAAAAAAAAGTTTGAATGCACAAAGGAGCTTGCATGTGTTTCTGAATGGTTATGTGTGTATGTGTGTGTACACATGTGTGTGTGTGTGTGTCTTTGAGCTTGCATGCGTTTCTGAATGGTTATGTGTGTATGTGTGTGCACACATGTGTGTGTGTGTGTCTTTGAGCTTGCATGTGTTTCTGAATGGTTATGTGTGTATGTGTGTGCACACATGTGTGTGTGTGTCTTTGAGCTTGCATGTGTTTCTGAATGGTTATATGTGTATGTGTGTGCACACACACACATGTGTGTGTGTGTGTGTGTGTGTGTGTGTGTGTGTGTGTGTGTGTGTGTGTGTGCGCGCTTGTGTGTTTGTGCACATGAATGTGCATTTTTCATCTTTGCTGTTATTCAGTACTAAACTACCATGAAATGCTGTCACACATCCGTCACAATAAATCTTAAAGATTACATGTTCACATGTTTGCGTGCGTGTGTGTGTGTGTGTGTGTGTGTGGTGTGTGTGTGTGTGTGTGTGTGTGTGTGTGAGACAGACAGACAGACAAGAGAGAGCATGTTAGGGTAAGGAAAGGTGGGAAAATTATCACTCCCACAGGTGTGCACATCTGCATTCTCCTCTTTCTGAACTGAAGGCCATGCATGTGCTGACACAGATCTACCACACAACCACTCACTTGCTCATATCACACACACACACACCACACACCACACACACACACACACAACACACTTACATCACACACACACACACACACACACACACACACACACACATCACACACATACACACACAACACACACACACACACATACACACACACACAGCACACACACACACACACACACACACACACACACACACACACACACACACACACACCACACACACACACACACACACACACACACACACACGCAAGGCACACACACACACCTACCAGGTACATTGGGCTCAGGGAAGGCCAACAAGAGCGGCACAAACACCCCATGATCATAACCCCTCTGGCTGTCACTTCGACACTTGATGCCTCGTGAGTTCAGCAAGGCTTGGGTCCGCTGGGCCAAACGGGGGTCTCCTTTAGCCAGCCAGTGCAGTTGGTAGGTGCTGGATGGAAAGCCATAGTAGTCGTAGTAGAGGTCTGGTGTGGGGGTCGCCTGGACGGTGACTGTCGGCTCCTCCCAGTGAGCACTCACCACCAGGATGGCACGGTGAACGACAGGTTTTCCTGCCAGCAACACACAAGTTGAATGTTCTTGCCGAAGATACAGAGGAGAGAAGATAAGGGTTTTGTCTGTTGTTTTTTTTTTCTTTGCCTAATTTGTATGCATGTCATGGAACACCTTTCTTTTCTTTTTTTGTTTTATCCTTTTTCTTTAAATGCAGCACATGCCTCTCTTAACTGGCGTTTTTCTCAAGGATTTTTTTTTTCATCCTTTTTTCCTCTCTCTTTTTTTCACCTCCTTTCAGTTCAATGGAACATGAACACATGTTTATATTTCATGCTTCACATTTCAATTAGTGTCTGGGTTTTCTGTTTGCTTTAGTGCTCATGAGCTGAGTACTTGCCAGTGCTTACAGGTGTCTGGGTTCCTGTACATTGTGTTAGTAGTGAGAGGATACATTCACCTGCATTTTTTTAATGACCCACATGACTAAAGATTTATCAACTGCATTTGGATACATTTGCCTGCGTTCGTTTTTGCCTGAGTGAAGGCACCAGGTACTTGTGTAGACAGGAGATGAATACTTTGCCAAACTTTCTAATGGCTCCTCGTTGTCAGAGTCCCCATTTGCTCCCACAAGTCACTGACCTCTTACAGGCCATGTGGCACTACAGTCACCAGGTGCCCAAAGAGAACGGTTCAGTCTGGCTGGGCTGCCCTCTCATGTCACCTATACAAGCTAATTTGTCTTCTGCTGTTCAGCCAGATCGGTGCACTGCCTGCATGTAGCAGAGAGGATGAATCCAGTACCATTGCAGGAAGGCTTTGGGGGGGGGGGGGGGGGGGGGGGGTAAGGGGAAGGAAGGAGAATGTCCAAACTGAGGTTGGAGTGTAGGAATCTAGCAGATTTGGTAAAAGCAGGGCAGATGGGGCAAAGAGGGGAAGAAGAAGGGCGATGGGACGGGGAAAGGGTGGCTGGGGGGGGGGGGGGGGGGGGGGTGGAGCCTAACGAGAAGTAATAATGAAAAGAAAAACAATCATCCTCACACACAGAGAGGAGGAAACTGGAAGTGAACTTCATCATGAAAACAAGCTGTGACAGAACAGGCGCACACTACAAAACGAAGAAAAAAATGACACATTTTAGCCTTGCAAGAATAACAATAATGTACGATGACACTATCACACATAATGATGATAATGGCAGAAAACTAAAAAAAATGATTAAAAGAACAGAGAAAAGAAAACGGAGTAAGACATCAATGATCTTTAAGAGGAGCAGATAATACACTTTTCAGTTCTGGAAAGGGAGGTCATCACTGCCTCAGTAAAGGAATGTGGACTTACACAGAGGATATATCAGTAAAGTAAATACAAAGTAAATAACTAACTTAAATAACAATAAAAATCAGGGAAAGGAAACGGTGAGATCAGTGACTCATGGATGACACTCAGCTGAATTATGCAAAAAAATATAAATAAATAAACAGATTAATAAATATTGCCAATATAGTGGTGTTCTCTCTCTCTCTCTCTCTCTCTCCCCCCCCCCCCCCCCCTCCCATCTGTCTCAGTGTCTGTCAGCCTGTCTGTTATCTGCAACATCTTGACCTGTGATCACTTTGCCTGCTTTGGTTTGATTACAAGTTAACACATAGCATAATGTTTGAGAGGGTGGAAATGAGACGACAGTTCTCGTGTCATCAGATGGGTGAGGGTGGTGGGGACCTGACCGGCCTTGTTAGTGTGGTGTCTGACTCCTGTTCCAATCCCCACTGGAAGTAGACATGACCCACACACACGCAAGTGGCCATGTTGCCAAAGTGGCCATGTTACCAGCAGTGTCATGACCTACCTTTGTGGCCTTAGCATACAGTAGAATCGTACCCTATACCTTGATGACCAAACTACACTGCAATTGTCTTGATTTACCTCAGTGACTAAACTGCACAAGTGAGTGTGCTGATCTACTACTGTGACTGCACTGCACAGTTAGTGTATTGTCTGACCTTGGTGACCAAACTACACAGTTAGACTACCGACCCACCTTAGTGACCATACCACACAGTGCCTTGTCCTACCTTCGAGGCCATAGAGCGCAGGTAGTGTGCAGCGGGTGAGTCCTTGTCAATGCCCTTCATGAAGCGGGCAGTGTCAGAATCCATGTCACGCAGGCTTAGAAAGAAGGACGGACCCCCACCATGCGACAGGAACAGCACCGGCTGTCTGCAGGGATGACTGTTGCTGGTGTCTGTCATGGCTGTCAGGAATCCTTCACCTAACAGTCAAATCAGTGTCTGATTACGGGATGGAGAGCTGGCAGACAAACACAGCAACCAACAAGAAAGAAATCTACCTATGACAGGAGGTTACAGAGGTGCCTTGATGGATGGCTCAGGCAGACACGGATTTCCCAGTATCTGTGCTCAGTCATGTATACAAACAGGGTAGAGGTATAACCAGTCCAGTCCTTTACACTGCCTCTCTACAACATTTTGGTGTGCCAGGCCCTGGAATGTCAACCTTCCACAGTGATTGGTTGAAAAGTCTTAGACGTGAAAGCAAAAAAATTAAATTAACTGAGCCACTTAACAATGGAACAGACAAATTACAAAATGGAAACAGCAAGTTTCCACCTATTGGGTCTTTTTCAGACAGGACAAATAACATTCAAAACAATGGAAACAAAGGACAAGCAAATAGTCTCTTATGTCTATGATCTGGGTGCAAACATATTTGGACAGGCAGTCATGAGATACATGCCTTGTGCACAACCAGATTACAATGTTTGATAACTGTGGGGGTAAGGAGTGGGAGGGGCGGTTGCTTTCATCGTGGCAATGTGGTTAGTGCCATGAACTCCTGGGTATGAGGTCATGGATCTAATTCCTATCAGCGCCATCTATTTGTGAGGATTTTTCTACCCTGACTGTCTCCTCCCGAGAGCTGAGTTTGCTATGGGCTCAGCTGGGAAGACTGGGACCACACAGCTCAGTTTCATTCACTTAATGGATGGATCTCGGAGAGCGTTGCTTAATTAAAACATTTCCTGACCAACACTAAAGGTGTCTGTATCTCTTGGGCCTAGTTAACGCCAGGATATATTATGAATGAAGGCATAAGAGTACAACCCTGTCATGACATGCAGTCTCAGACCTGAATAGAAATCCATAACGTCATCTTGTTCCTCATCAATCAGCATACAAACAAATGTCTGAAATTCTGTGGCCTTTAATGCCCTGCTCTCATCGTGACCTCAGTTCTCAAAACCTCTCCATGTTGATGCTCTGTCGGGTCACCACTATCGTCTCGTTCATGGGGATGGTCATTAGACAGATGTAGTGGCACCCTCATGACGGCTGGCTCTGCAACTAAGCAAATATTGTCATCAGCAGGGGGCTTAGTAAGCAGTGCCTTGCACGTGCTGGATCAGAACAGTCACCACTGAACACCACTGAAGTGACTCAGCAGCAGTGCAGTGTCTCCTCTGGTCCCGCCAGGGTTGCCTCATGGTGACTTGACACTGACCTCTCCTGAGTGGTGCTGGAGCTGGGGAGGGGGGGGGGGGGGGGCTGGGCCAGAGTGTGGAGTGTGGCTGTAGATGGGGAAGCTGAGGGTGGGTGGGGGCCGGAATGAGCAGCATGGGTGCAGTGCCACTGAAATGGCATGGAAGATAAGGCAGGGAAAAAAATGTGGCCACAAAATATTTGTTCACAAAGTTGTAATCGTACTGATGCTTGCAATATTTTCCATTTAATGTTTGTCTTTGGTTACATACACAATTGGTCATTTACATTACCCTGAATTAGGAAGTGTTAACTCATTCTTGTAACTCTATTTACCCGAGGTCTTCCTTTCACCTCTCTCTCTCTCTCTCTGTCAAATTCATTCACCCTGCTAATTTTTTCAGTACTGACTGTAACATTTCAGTATACTGATTTTTTTGTTTCTCCAATATTTTCTGTCACTAATGTGTTTCTCCATCACTGCACAAGAGAACCTGTATAGGTCTGCAGAGGTTCTAAAGAGGACCACCCACTTTATCCTAAGAAGCAGCCTTCATATGTGACATCTTCATAGAAAAAAGACAAACGTGTGCCAGGATATCACTATCAGTCAAATTACTTGAACAAGCTTACAGCTAAAATTGAACCAGATTTTTTCCATGAAAATATATCTTTCAACGTAAATGAAATTCTCAATATCTGATACTAGTGACAGGCATAATAATGTAAATGTGATAAACAAAATATGAGTTTGTGGCAGTGAGTGTGCAGGATTAACTCATCATCCACACTGTCCTGAATAACTCTGGAAATGGTTGATTCAAAATACGCACTGATGTTGGTTCTTTGGAAAGTTAAAATCCTTCTCTACTAGAACTACATGGGGAATAGTCCACCTAGCCTAACTTATTAAAACATCAATGAATGCGCATATCTTTAGTTTAAGAGATTCACAATACACCTATTCCAAAGCTGGCACCTGTTGATGCACTCACTTCAGTCACCAAGGATTGTGCGTGTTTGTACTTTAGCATATGTATGAGTAGTTATGAGTAACAGCCAAGTTATTCTGATACACAATACATCTTGGTATCTGTTTACCACAATGCTGATTACACTGCATTTAAGTGGATGTGCATATATATGTGCCAGAGTAGCATAAGTTGTATGGCTGAGTGTGTTCATATGTATGTAACAGTGTGAATACTTTGTTTACCATGCACACGCATCTGTGTGTGTGCATGTATGTGTCATGGCAGCTTTTCCTTAAAATCAGAGATATTTTTGGTCTCCCAGTCAACTTTACTGCAGAATCTCTCTCAAATACATTCCATGGTAGGCAGGTCTAGTGGCACTGAGTTCTGCTTCAGTGGGAGTTCTGGATGGAAAACTGAATAACAATTAGCATATGGACCTAAGCCAATAATTCCAGTCTGGAAAGTCTGGTGATTGGAACCATGGAGGACTCGTCATCACTGACTGGGTTATAAATATACATTACAACATCACTATCATGTTGTCTGGTGACCGAA
This sequence comes from Conus canariensis, assembly GCA_033310375.1. Classification (NCBI taxonomy): domain Eukaryota; kingdom Metazoa; phylum Mollusca; class Gastropoda; order Neogastropoda; family Conidae; genus Conus; species Conus canariensis. The sequence goes on from CM065715.1 coordinate 77,629,157, forward strand.
GGTCATGGAGGTGCCTGCCGTGACAGACACTTGTACTTCTGGGCTCTTCACTACAGCTGCCTGTTCTTAATCATATATGCAACATGGTAAAAGCCCAATGTAATGTCCACTCATGGTTCATGTTTCTGTTTCAGAGTTTCTATTTCTTCAAGCAGGTTTACTGCAAGCAGACTAGTCCACATACTCCACATCACAACTGCTCAAGTCATTTGGAGTCGGGGGCAACAGCTAAATAAACAAACAGTGAATTATGCGAGGGATGAGTTCAAGAAAGAGGCTCAGTGGTAAGACTTACCAGACACCTGCCTCAGTCATTAGCCAAGTATGGTGGCTATGAATGACAGCCTTTAGAAGTTAACATGATCTGTGTGAGAGTGTAAGTGTTTGTTGTGTGCCTGCATAAACACACAACCGCACAAGCCAGTATGATGGATCCGTGGTCTCTGTGCCTTTAATTACACACTAGCATATATGGGATGAGCATACGTGAGCACATGACTGTGTGAGAGCAGTGTGTTTATGAACTTGTTCATGGATTTCAAGAGCCTGTCAATAGAAAGACATAAATTGTCTAGGTTGTGTGCGTCTGCAGTTCATGTGCGACCACTTACTATCACAATTCATAATTTGATGACCATGACGAGAACTGATGTCAGATCACTGATATCTTGTAGATATACTTCATTTAGTTATCTGAATGAAAGTGTTCATAATGTTCTCTTCCTCACACAAACTGGTCAACACAGACACACCAACTGAAGCACAGTGTGTACATTTGTTAGTCACTGTAATATTTTATATAGACCTGTAAACACAGAGAGAGAGAGAGAGAGAGAGAGAGAGAGAGAGAGAGAGAGAGAGAGAGTAATATAGTGGCAGATTCACAACTTACAGGCAGTCTGTTTCTCTTTTATTTGTAACACTCACTTGATCGACAGTGATGTCCTCATACAGGCTTTCACAGACCCTGGGTACTGATCACAATACGTTGTGTGGGGCAGCTATGACTGTTGACACAATGCCCCGAGGTTGCTGTAATGCATTTGTACTCTGGGTTTCCCCCTCTTGTGGTACATCAACTGACCCTACACTCGATATTGCTTTAACGTTTTCGCTCGAGATAGCTCCATACAACTAATCTAATGCAGTCGTGCCCCCTCAGAAATAAAGTCATGCATTATAAGAGGATCGATCTCGCAATGGAACACGTGAGATGGTTTTCAATTTGTAAACAGACCAGTCTCCATGCATTGCGACACTGCAGGCGAATTTGCAGTGTCATGATGGCCCGTGTCAGCAACTTTCAATTGTTTACATTTTCCTTGATCCTTCTACATGATGACCCCGTACAAACTCTGTGTGACCTCGTGTAAGTTCAAGGTTGTTCCATTGCCGCAGTCAAAACTGTTGATGATTCCACGTGATCAGTCTGTGGGCAAATAAAATTCGTTCTGGTTCCTTATAAACACACCCACACGCCTTTACATGCACACCAGCATTTATCATTCGAAATCGGCGTTTCTTTCGCTCTCGCAAAGTTAGCCGTGTGGAAGGGGGAAAAGCCGTGCTAGACCTGCAACTCTTCCGTGTTCATAGTAACTTCCCCTAGATGTGTATTTTCTTAGGATTATTTTTGTGAACTGACGATTACCTTTAATACATGATTGTGGATGGTCGTTTTAAAAAAGTACCAGCGTGGAAATCGGTCACCATCTGTCCGACAGATGTGTAGAAATACTGTAACAAATTTTCAAAATTCATGTCTTTATCTATTAGATGCGTACATACATACCAGTGGAGATGGAAGAATCAAGCTTGGTCTGTTCATGAAATTCATCTTCAGTTTCCTTAAAATTAACTCAATATTGCGGTAGGCAGATAAATGCAATACATATGGTGAATTGACATACCATTAGATGCATTATATAGCAGTCCAAAATAATCAGTGTTGATTGTGGCCACATAACAGAAGAAGAAGTCTTGTTTGAAGTCAGTTTGCACCATATCAATTCTTTCCTTGTCACCAGCCGCCGTGGCGAAGTGGTCAGCGTCGCGGACTCCCGGCTGGGAGGTCGTGGGTTCGAATCCCATCAGAAGTCATGTGGGTTTTTCTGCCCCGACCGGCTCCTACCCAGAGTTGAGTTGCTGCGGACTCAGTTGGGAAGACTGGGACCACACAGTCGAGTTTCATCCACTTAATGGATGCGTTTCTGAGAGTGTTGCTCAAATTTCCTGACCAACACTGCAGGTGCCTGTATCTCTCGGGCCTGGTTGACGCCGGGATATATTATGAAAGGAAGCGTAGAGTACAGCCCTGTCATGTAGTCTCAGACCGAAATGGAAATCCGTAGCATCATCTTAATCATCCTCATTCTCATCGATCAGCATAAAAAAAAAATGTCTCAGATTCTGTGGCCCTTCATGCCCTGCTCTCATGGTGACCTCAATTTCGACGTCCTCTCCACGTCTGTGGCCTTGGTTTGGTTCCGTCGGGGTCACCGGTATCGGCGAGTCCATGGGAGCTGTCGTTGGACGGACGTGGTGGCGCCCTCCGGAGGGAGAGCTCACTCACGCCGGCTCCGCGACTAAGCAATTATTGTCGTCAGTAGGGGGCTTAGTAGGTGGTGTCCTGCGTATGCTAGATCAGAACAGGCGCCACTGAACACCACCGAAGTGACTCGGCAGCAGTGCAGTGTCTCCTCCGGTGGGTTGCCTCTTGACGACTTGACATAGACTGCTCCCTGTGGATTGCCGGTGCCGGGGCTGCGGCGGGGCCGACCGGGCTGTGGCTGTGGACGGGGTGTCGGAATGAGCGGCGTGGGTGCACTGCCTCTGAGGTGACCCAGAGGTTGGGACAGCAAAAAAAAAAAAAAAAAAAAAAAAAAATTCTTTCCTTGTCATCTTGTACTTACTTATAACTGCATAATCAGACTGCCAACTTCTTATTTACTTTACCCCCCCCCCCCCCCCCCACCCCCAGATATTGTTACCTTCACTGACAGGGCAATGTTTTCATCCACATCTGTTTAATTGCCAATTAGTAGCACGACAAAGAACTGCCACATCCATTGGTGGAATATGACTGGAGAACGAATCCATTGTGCAGATCCATTGTGCACATGCTGATCTACTGGTGTATCCAGGACCATTCAGCAAGATCATAACAGTTTTTATTCTGCACAAACTTTGGGACAGATTGTGATGAAACTCGCTGGAACGATGGAGTGTAAACCAAGGATGAATCCACCAAGTACTGAGGAGACGAGTTTAACATGCTCTTAGCCTGAAGGCCTTAAAGACATGGTATCTCACACTGAAGTCTGCAGTTTTGGCAGCAGGATGTCTGGTCGTTAGGAGTCTTGGGCTTGGTTCTGGACAGGGACTGTCCTATCTTGTTCTGAATTTCATCTTGGACTGGAGTTGGGTCCTCTTCTTTCTTCCTGCACTTGGTTCTTGTTCCTTGTGAACTGATGTCCACTCAGTGGTGTTGGTTAGCTAGCTGAGGGCATCCATGCTCTTCGCCTTTTCTCCCAAGGAAAACCCTGTGTTTAGGGCCACCAGACGGCCTTCTTCATGCATGGATGGCGATGGTCTGGTGCTGCATGTGGCTGCATCAAAGGAGCATGACAGACATTATTGGGGCACTGCATGATTCGCTTCTACGGTTCTCACAACTGAAAGGGAACATTTTCAGACCAACCCTGAGAGGGGTGTCCGCCACGTCAACCTGAAAACATGATTTTCCAGGCCACATTTACTGCAGTCAGGCAATGCTCCATTGCCATCCGCCCCACATCTCTAGGAACCATCCCCTGGTGACACAGGCTAGATCCGCTGTCACCCATAGTGCCTGGATGGTTGACTGTACTGACCAAGACTGACCTCTCACATCAATGCCTAGCAAGAGACCTGCCACCTGCCCCTCGGCATTTCTTGCTTTGCCGCCTCGAAGTGAGTGATTGATCAGTCCCTTGAATTTGGTGTACATCTATGATTTGGCATCAGATATGGGATGGATCCAGGATCTATTCACATGATTGAGTTTACAATTTTTCCACTGAACATAACTGCCATGAAGTTACTGTAATAAACTGATAACCATCTCCTAAGTGATATAATTTTATGCAAGATTGAAACTTGCTTGTGATGTATATGATGCAAATATTTTGTATTTTACATGTCATATTGAAAAGCACACATGAAGTAACTCCTTTAGAGCATACAAAGCATTATTTCCCATTGTGCGATAATTTTGTTTTCATAAGCTGACTCAATAGGCAGATCCATGATTTTCTTGTCCTTGGAGATTTGCACTCACCAAATTACCTTTCTAGTTTCCTTATTTTTCTGCGTCCCTGTAAAATCATGAATTTATGAACATGTGTAAAATAAAAGATTCATTCATAGAGCACTTAGGACCAAGTTCCATGAGAAAAAAAAAAAGAAGAAAAAACAGAACTAAAAAAAAAAGCTAAATATAAGCAGTCATTAGAAAATTTTACTTGAAATGAGTGGGTGTATCAAACAAACATTCATGGAGTAGCATACTATCCTTCACATACAACACACATATCATATGTGTACACTTTCGCTGTCACCACATATAATAAAGACTATCCTTCACATATAACACATATATCATAAGCGTACACTTTCACTGTCACCACATATAATATAGGTGTTTGCAGGAATGTCATGTGTGCTAAAGAAGCTTGTACCTTACATTTCTTTTCAGAAAACTCAAAAATAAAAGAAACATTAATTTCATGAGAAAAAATCATTATGAACTACGAAATTTGAATATCCTCCATTGTTACTGTTGTCACTAGATTACTGTAACTGTGCGTATAGAACTGCCAACTTTTGGGTAGACTCCAGTGTCAGTTTGCTCTCTACACAGGGATTTTCCCCTAACAATGCCCTGCAGTACTGTACTGGGCATTTTTTCAGGTTACTAAAAACAATTATAAATTTCAGACATCTGTAATTTACAAATGTTGTCCTCATTGTATTTCTCCATCAAAATGCAAATTTTCATATGACTCACTCCAGTATATCTTCAAGTGAAATAATCTGTCAGTTTTGCCACAAGAATGACAACAGTTTTCAAAACGAAGTCTTGGGAATCTGTAAAAATGATACATACAAACATTTACATGATGTCAAATAGCAGAAGTGGTAACACAGAGCCTGGGGTCAATAAAGTACAAGACTCACTGCAAATTGTAATCTGACAAGAACAAATCAGACCAAAGAAATCAAAAAGAGCATGGCAGCTCATACGCTCTCATTGTTTCCCGAAGTTGGGAGTATGGCTGCCTCAATGGCGAGATAAAAACGGTCAAACACACAAAACTCCACTCCCTTGTTGGGTAGATGGGATTAATCCTTCACTGTCTATGCAGGGAGTGTCCACAGAGTATCAGCCTGTGTACGCAGGAAAAAAAACCCAAAAAGCTCTCATTGTAGGCCTGCCAGTGCATTATGATAATGCAGGATAAAATAAAGAGGAACAAAAAATCCTGTTGCTTAGGTTTGATCATAAACCAAAGAAAGGACTTTTTGTTCATTTCCACATCCGCTACTGCTCATTGTTCTTCACAAAGGCGGCCTATTGACCTACAATGAATTTACAGAGTTGAGCCAGTGTTGTGAATACCATCGCTCGCAGATGCGGCAGATCACACAAGACACCTTTTGAAGTCATTTAGATACAAAATTACTTGACCTTTCAACTTGCTTTATGCGCACACTCTCTGCCTTGAAGGCACAAATACCTGCCATTCTAACAAAGAAACTTTAGCCATTGCGAGATCCGTTACAGGATAAGACTTTAGCAGTGGTCAGATGTAAAGACCAAGGCAAAAATGATTTAATGCTGACATAAATACCTATCTTGGTTTTCAACCCTGCTGACACACGTACTGTTGGTCGTCGCCATGTTGTCCTGCCATCTTTGTCATACATACTTACACTTGGCAGATTTTTTTCACATTTTCCAAACTCAGTTATTATTAAGTAGTATGACATGCTTTGCACACACAATTAATTGTTTTCACTGCCCTGCATATTTGAACTATTTGATAATACTGTGTGACCAAATGCATTATTGGATCAGTGTCCGTGAAAACAATCATCACTTTTGAAGGGAAGTAAACCAGACATGGGCTATTCACTCCTGACACTGGAAAAGAGATTCCAATTTGACAATTGCAAATTATATTGGTGGGAAAGATATCCAAAATAGATATATAACATTACTGAACTCTAGATCAGCCCAAAATATAAATTATGAGCTTAAACTTAAGACATCTTTGACAAGCTTTAAATTGTTATTTATATATCACTAATAATCTAGATATTTGTGATGCACGAGTATGAGTAATGTGGTCGTTGCCCATTAATTATAAATAACACCTGAATTTTAATCAGCTTAAAATATGCTCAACAGGGCTAAAGAAATGTTTCATACTTGCCTCCATCCCTTCTTCCCTCAACCTTCGATAATTATGTACCCTACAGGAGAAGCACATCAGTGGAAGCAGGGAAGAGGAAAGAGAGAAATTCATTTGACCCAAATATGTTACTTGTCAGAAATGAAACAAAACTGCCATCAACTCTGATCTAAAAAAAAATTACAAAAAAAAAAAGAAACTGCTGAAGATCAACACTTCAGAAAGTGTTTTGTTTCCCTTGCCATGGCAAGCAAAAAAATAGTTGGAGAGTAAAAATAAAGGCAAGTACATGAAACTTATTTTAAAACTTGCCACTAAACAGGAAAGGAAAAACAGCCTATAGGATCTGTTTTGATCTGTTTGCTTTCATTTGTTTTCTTGGAAGATGACTGTGTGAAAAAATGACATGTCTGTGTGGCTAGTATTTTCTACAGTTCATTAAGTAACATTTTTTGGCTGGCATTCCGGTCAGTGAAATTTTGTAAGTACTAGCCAAAGGCTAGTGTGAAAAGAATCCAGACTTTCAGATCTGGTAAATATGAGAAGTTGAGTGCTAAGGTTACAATATGGTGTCATTCAAAAACTGCCCCCATGAGGAGTTGGAACAGCACAGTCCTTCTCTTCACAGGGCTACAATCCAGTTCTTCCTTCCTTTGACAATCACCTGCGAAAGGTCTTGGGACAAAGTCAATGATAGGTCAGATCAAGGCCATACGCAGTGGGCAGGAATATGGATTTCTGTTACTGGTGAAAGTTAGAATCAGGATCCATTTCCAGTTTCAATTTCTGTGTTACTAGTAGCACAAGTGATCAAAGGGCAAATCAGTCAGCGACAGAGATAATAGTTTAGCAGGTCATGAATCGCACACAAGAAAAGAAGATGTGAAACCAACTGCTGCTGGAAAGACCATTTAAAACTGAGAGCAGGAGCATGAACAGCCAGCAAACACACCAATACATGTGATGAGTGATCTTTTTATTTCATGAGTGAAGCAACTGCCGATTGTCAGTCAGAACACACACTGACAGACACCTGTAAAGGAGGAAAATAAACAAGCATGCTTTAAATTAAGAATATATTCTTCAGAGACGCGCGCACATACACACACGCACTCGGCTGCCAGTTGCCCAGTATGTACAATGTTTCTTCCAATCCGAGTGAAAATCTAGCAATAAATACAATATAGTACAGCATTTCATAGACTCTATTAAAAACTTAAATAAAATAGATCAGCACTTTAATTGCTCCCCCTCTGTATTCTGGATGTAAACAAGAAGCTTGCAGTTCACCGTTAGTTCCTGCAAATCTTTAGTGAACAACCTACTGCTCTTAATTTTCTGTCTTAGTGGCATTATTCCCAAACGGCTCATTCCAACAACCTCATACACAGCCACACCCACACTGATCCTGTCGCTGCCCCAGCACTGCAGTCCACAGGGAGCAATTAGCATTAACTCACAGGGAGCAATTAGCATTAACTCACAGGGAGCAATTAGCATTAACTCATCATGAAGCAACCCACCAGAAACACTGTATTTCTGCTGAGCCAGTTCGGTAGTGTTTAGCGATGCCTGTTCCTGATCCAACATACACAGGACACTGCCCACTAATGAACAAAATAATTGCTTAATCATAGTGCCAGTGTAAGTGTGTTATCTCCCCTCTGCAGGACACCTTTACATCCATCCAATAAGAGTCCCCACTGACTTGCCCATAACAATGACCGTGTCACAAACTCACTGAGGCCGTGAACATTCGAGACAGTCAAAACTGAAATATTCAAAAGAGATAGCAGTGAAGGTTTTCAATACAAGACTTTTTGGTATGCTTTGTAATAATCAATGAGGATGACATACACGATGCTGTGGACTTCCGCTCTGGTCAAAGCCTCAAAAGCAGAGCTGTGATCTATGCTTCCTTTAAGTAGGAATAACTTCTAGGGACAGTAGATCTTCAGAGAAGAAGCCCCTCTAAGACAAGTATTCCACCCTGAACTCCTTACACTCTAAGTGGTAAGGGGAGAAACAAACTCTTGACTCCGACATGTCCTTCTGCTGTAAGGTTTTTTTCTTTTTTTTTCTTTCCTTTTTACTGCTGGGATTTGAACCAACATCTTCTGAACTGGTGGGCATCTCAAGGCACTGCCTTATTAGATGGTTGTCTTACCCACATAGTTGTCGTACACTTGTTTTAAGTTGGGAACTTTAAACATTATGGACTTCACTGTTGTTTCTCCTCACCAGCATATCCAGTACATCCCGGCATTAACTGGCCCGGCCTGAGAAATACAGACACTTACACTGCTGGTCAGGAAATTGTAGCAACACACTCAGAGATCCATCCATTAAGTAGATGAAAATACCTGCACAGTTCCAATCTTCACATCTGAGCCCATAACACACTCAACTCGGTAGAGGAGCTGGTCAGGGCTGAAAAATCCCACAAAGGGTTGTCTCTGATGAGAAACAAACCCTTGACCTCCAAGTTCGCAAGCTAACCATTGTGCATTGACAATAGGTCACCTACAGCCTTTCTAACAGGTGACATACATTCAGTTAATGTTAATCTGATTGTTGTGTGTGGTCTATGTCTCAGAAATATTCGGATTACGTTAATCTGATTGTTGTGTGTGGTCTGTATCTCAGTCCTCTGAATTTTTCATTCTAGGCTACTACTTATAAATAAAAAGAAAGGGCTATGTCCAATTCCTCATATTTCCAACTCCATGTTTGTCTTGTGCTGTATTTTCTGACAGTCTGAAGTCTCTTCTTTACGAATTCTGGCTTAATTTGGATGAAACCACACTGAGCGACAGCCTTGCAAAACCATTTGGCACACTTTTTTTTGTCAACGCAGTTCTGGGATGAGGAGACCTGAAGGACATCTCTAGAGAGGTATTGCCTTCACACAGCTGGAAGTTTAGGAGTCTTTCATATTTCTGTCAAACATCTCCTGTAGCAAGTTCATGCTCCCTGCATACCTCATTTCATTGACTGCACTTGCTTCCTTCCATCTGAAACAGAAAATGGTTATTTCAAAATGTAATACAGCAAGTCCCTCCTTTCTGGTTGTGCCTTTCAGATTTGTGAAGGTACACAGAAATAATGAAGTCAAATTCTGACATTTTTTCTTTTTTTTCCTATTCATGTCCTGCTAAAACTGTATGTTAAACACAGGTTCCAAACCTATGGTTTCATTTTCCGATTCCATCAATACAGATAACAAACCTATGGCCACACGTTTCCATTCCATTTTAAGAGGTTCAAACCTTAATGGACGTATATTTCAATACTATTAATGAAAGTATCATCTAGTCCCAGTTCATCAATACTGGTTCCAATCCTAAAGCTGTACATTCAAATTCCGTCAGTACAGGTTTTGCTAATCATATGGCCATGTAATCCAACCCAGTTAATACAGGTTCCTTGAAACCTATGGCCACATACTTTGATCCCACTTAAACAGAACTTTTCATCCTATGGTCACATATTCCAATCCCTTTAATATAAAGTCTTTTAAACCTACAGCCACATTATTCTTCAGTCACATTAACACAATTTCCCTTGATCATATGACCATACGTTCCGATTCTTTCAAAGGATTTCTTCGATCCAATTGCCAGATATTCCTGTCCTCTTCATATAGATTCCTCGCATCCAATGCCCACATACTCCAGTCACATTAATACAGATTCATTTAATCCAATGTTCACATGCACCCGGTCCTATTGATACAGATTCATTTGATCCTATGGCCACATGATCCAATTCCATTAACACAAATCTCTTAATCCTATGTCAACATATTCGAATCCTGTCAGAACAGATCCCTTTAATCCAATGGCCACATATTTCAACCTCCTTCATACAGATTCCCTTATCCTGTGGCCACATGTTCCAATCTCTGTAACACAGATTCTTCTAATCCTATGGCCACATATTCCGATCCCATTTATGTAGATCCCTTTCACCTGATGGCCACTATTCCAATTCTATTCACACAGATTCCTTAATCCTATGGCCACATATCCCCATTCCATTAACTAAGATTCCTTAATCCTATATAGCCACATATTCCAATTCTATTCACACAGATTCCTTAATCCTATGGCCACATATTCCAATTCCATTAACTAAGATTCCTTAATCTTATAGCCACATATTCCAGTCCCATTAACACAGATATTCATCCTATAGCCACATTTTTCAATCCCATTAACGCATATTCCTTAATCCTATGGCCACTATTCCAATGCCATTAACAAAGACTCTTCATTCCTATTGCAACATAGTCCAATTCCATAAGAGACATCCCTTCAACCCTACAGCCACATATTCCAATCGCATTAAAACGTTCCTCCGATCTTATGGCCACATAATCCGATTCCATCAAGAGGTTCCACCAATCCTATAACAAAGGAAAAGGCCTGTGTTGTGAACCACTGCTAATGGGGACCAACTGGCGGTAACAGGGCAGAGCAAAAACATGATAATCCTTTTTGGTACAGTGTCACACTGCACAGTACTTACAAGTTCCTGATCTGCTTCCAGCGCACCATGTGATCTAACAACAACTGTTCAGGAGGTGGAGCTTGATCAGGATCCTGGAATGGCAACACAGTGCTGATTATGAACATCTGGCATTGCCATGTAAGGGGCACAGGACTGCAAACATCAGATTAACAAATACAGTTACAGTTCTAGTGTTTTGTCATGTGTGTGCACGTGTGCATTCGCCTTGCATGCATGTGTGTATGTAAACATACATCACTACAAAAGTGTAAATGCACCCATAGAAGTGCATGCACAATAAGCAATTTTCATTTACCCTTTCTGGAAATTCACTGATACATCATTCACATTCACGATATGGTTTTTAAACTTTTATGTAAATTGTCAACAACCATCACACACATATGCACCCTCTCTCTCTCTCACACACACACACACACACACACACACACACACACACACACACACACACACAGTGCGTGCGCGCGCGCGCACGCGCGCGCGCGCACACACGCGCACAACACACACAGCAAAATGGTCAGACTGTGGACAGGAAGATACAAGTATGCACATAAACATCCATGAACATGACTGCATGCAGGCTAAGTGTGTGCACATGTACAGAAAAATCAACTCACTATCAACATGTTGCACTCAATGAGAAATCATAAAATTTGTGTGAATTACATGGTGAAAAAACGGACATAATTATTATTCCCATTTAACAATTAGTTATTACAATCACTGTTTTGTCTACTAACTGCTGTATTTTTTTTAAGTGTGCACATTTATATACTTACTTACACACACACACACACACACACACACACACACACACACACACACACACACCACTCACACACACACAGAATCCCTAAAGCATATACACAAATGCATGGGATAAAGTCATGATTCCACAACTTCTTCTAATAATTACGTTCTAGTTTGTCCAAATTTACCCCTTCTCCTTTACTTTCAGCATTTATTATCTCATCTAATTTCTTCCTCTTGTTTTCTCCCCTAACTCTGTGGGGTGTCATTGGGGCATCACACTGAATATCAGTTCACCAGGTTCCTATAGTTTTGTCATTTGTGTGCTGAGGCTTGGATTTCTGTTAGGGTATCTGGAAATGTTTTCACCGTCTGCTCTGCAATGTTCTTGGTCTATCATTCTTTCTGTTTTTCCTTCCATTTTTCTTCTTCGACAGTTCCTCTAAGGATCGTTTCTGACAGACTACTGGATCCTGTTACAAAGCTATACCAACTTAATTTTATTTTCTTTACTGATGTAAATAGATCTTCATATGATCAGTATATCTGATGGTTAGTAACAGTCAAGTAGTCTCCAAATTTACCTGATGAATATTCAACACCATTTCAGTTGGCTGAGGCAGAGAATCAGGAATTCTGCGACCACAGCTGGAGAACTCATCCTTCACTGGAGGAGGCATACGGTAGATATCAGGAGCTGCCTGTAATGTCATTTGGTCCAATCTTTAATCACCCTGTTTGACGGATATCAGAATATTGCAGTAGTCTGCACTCAGATATATGTACCCCTCAAAGTTTGCTAGGGACACAAGAGAGAAATCACACTAAACTCAGAACTCTCATAAAGTGGGTTGTTAGTGTGCAAGCACATGTTGCATAGCATGCTTCAGCTCTATACTTTATCCTACTGTAACAGTGATTTGGACAACAACATTTCTGTCTGAAGTAGATATATATTATCCTAATCTTCTCAAACTTCTTTTTATGAAGTTGCAAAAAAACAAAAAAATCTTAAACAGTACGTGAGCCACTATGATTCTTATCAAAGAAAATTACACATGTGTGCATGTGTTCGTTAGAGTGCATGTGTGTTGTGTACATGCATGCCTTTTTGTGTGTAATCATACACAATGCTTGGGAGTGTATATGTGTATGCGCGCATGTATGTGTGTGTGCATGGGTGAGAGCGCACATGCATGAGTTTGTGTGTGAGCATGCGCATGGGTCTGTACGAGTCAGTGGGTGAGTGTGCCTCTGTATCTACTGCATGCAGTGCAGCAGTGTAGTCTATGGGGTGTGTGTGTGTGTGTGTGTGTGTGTGTGTGCGTGTGTGAGCGTGTGTGTGCGTATACGTGTGTGTTTTGCGTGCGCGCGCACATGCCAAAGCAGTGGTGTGGTGTGGTGTACTTGGTGCGTGCATGTATGTATGCGTGCATGTGTGCGTGCCTGTTTGCATGTGTGTGTGTGCGTTTGTGCATCTGCATGTTACATGCATGCATGTCAGAAGAGTGCATGCACATGTGTTGAGCTGTATACCTGTATGAAAGCATACATGCGTAAGTGCAAACTTTATAGGGATATGTTGTGTGTATCCAAGTGTTGCTGGTCTGAATCACAAAGTGTTACACAGCAGGAAGAAACTATAGACCTTCTGCTGTCAAGCTCTCCCTAGAGTTTCCTCCTACTGTGCATTCAAGTGTTTCTGGTCTGAATAAAAAATGTAGGCATGTCTTTTCAAAGCTCTTTACCACCTCCTCATCCTGCGAGGTGGAGGGTTCAGGGGGTGGCTCAGGCGTGGGAGTTCTCTCCTTTTTGTACAGACTTCGGTTGCCAGGCTGGTTCTGTATCCAGGCCCGACAGATAGGATACAGCGGGGAGTCTTCATCAAACTGGGCCAGGTCCACACTCCGGTCAAACAATTTCATCACAAATGTCTCTGTAATATCATCAGATATGGATAGCAACCTTGTTTCTCAAAGGACATAACATATCATACAAGTCTGTTGAACAAATATACAGATTTGATGATTTATCACAAAGATCTGTCAAAGGGCTTAATGCTTCATCACAAAAACATTGTATTTGAAGAATCATTATGACATAATCAAAAGTCTTTGTCACAGAAAATGTTTACGATTCAGTGCAAAAATCCCAGTACAGGATTCATTAACCCTGATATAAATGTTCAAATTCATGCTTTGTTTACATCCTCCCCCCCCTCCCCTCCCCTATTTGAAAGCCTGAGGTTCAATTCCCAGTACTGACAACCAGATTCAAAGAAAGTTTCCCTTTTAAGTTAACATCGGTGAAGAGCCAATTCCTGTTGGTCCTTCATATGACACTTTAAACTGTGGGACCAAGTGTGGCTTTTGTGTGATCAAGTGTGACTAAAAATGTATATTAAATAAACTTTGTTAGCTCATCAATAAAAATTCCCGTTTTCCAAGAAGCGTAGGTAATTGTGTGCCAATGTGACAAATGACATCAAAATATTATGCATGCAAACTGGTGTCATGTTCAGACATCATCCTCCAGAACAAAATGCCGGGACCATAGCTGCCAGCCTTCTGGAGTCACAACTGAGAAACCCGAGGGATGAAGCGGATGGGGTGGGTAGAAGATGGTGCAGTTTGGCTTTTGGCTGAAAGCACCTCTAACACCCTTATCTATTAGTAGACAAATGCAGGGCTTAGAAATTAAAAAAAACAACATTATTCATATATGTGATTGCCAACATCTACATAACAATATTACTTTATCATCCCTATTCAAAACTGACATCAAAGTTCTAGCTGAGGAATAAGGAAAAAAATGAGTGAGTCCTTCATTTGAACGGGAGGGCTAAATGGTTCACAATCTAAATAGCTACCGTAATCATCATTCACATTCTTAGTTGAAGCCTTACACATATTTTCTTCTTCTTCTCTTAATTAACACCATACCAATCTTGACTGTAGAAAGACAACCTACGTTGTTGAGGTCCTGACTGATAATCGCCAGAATCATCTTTTCTCTTCCTCTTGCGGCTCTTTCCCATTTTGCGGGGCGACTGCATAGGGGACATGGCACTACAACCAACACAAGTCTCAGATTATACATCATTTACTGTTATGGCTGCACTCATTCATACTTTATATCAATAATAAAATCTATGCGCACACATTGATACACATCAAAACACATGTTTGCATATAATGATATACACCTACACCTACACCTACACACACACACACACACACACTCACTCACACTCACATGCACACGCACACACACACACACACACACACACACAAGCACGCGAGTGCATGCACAAACATGCGTAAACACCACAAGCAATACATGCACATACAAAAGGACTTTTTTTTTTTTAACACTCTGACAAATGAATGGAAATCTTACGTCCTTGATTGTGAAACATGGATCACTGTGTTGTGTGGATCTGCTCATTGTGTTGAACTGATGGTAACACCACTTCACATTGTGACAATTTCTTGCAAAAAATGATACATTCCAGCATTTTGCTTTCAGAATCTGATCTCTCAGATATTGACATTACTGATAATTCTGTGAAATCTGATGACAGTCCTCTAACTGCTTTGAATTTTCTCATATTAACAGACAGGTACAAATATTTCCAAAGTGAAAAACTAAAAAAAATTACCAAAAACAATGTTGTGCTCCGCAGGATACACTTTGCAGAGAAAATAATAATACTCTGATAAACATGGGCAGCTAACAGTCTCCATCCTAACTACTTTCTTCTTTACTCTTCATGTTCCTCATTCACTCCATTTCCAAGTCGAAACATGATCCATTCGGTTGTCATTGTTATCACAACAAGAAACATTGAAAATAATTCTGTAACATTATAAAGCACCACTTAAAATAATCCACACACTCCAGTATCACCAGATACTGTCAGCCAATCATTTAATATTAACATATACATTATACCACAACAGCAGCTAAATTCTTAATCATTTGAATGTCTACAACAGAAGTTTACTTTTGTTACTTATTTAAAACTGAAAAGCACAACCTGAAATCTTGTAAATGTTTATAGGAAAATGATCATCATTAGTGCTGAACCCAATTCTTGTTTCATCTCACTTGAGTAACTCTGTATTTGCAAATGTTTTTGATGTGCCATATGCTGGCCTCGTTTCCAGCTCAAACAAACAACAAAACATACAAAAACAAAACAAAAACAAACTAAAAGCATATGTTTCATAATACTGAACCTCAGCCCTTTGACCACAACAAAGACGTTCACTACATGCCCCAATCTTGTAATGTGCAATGCTACAGGGGCATACTAAGCACCACCAAACACAACAATGTTTCTTATCCAAAAGGTTCTATAAAGCTCTGACCAGATAGGACAAGGAGATGTGTCTGGACCTAGTTGGTTTCTGATGAAAAAGAATTATGAAAAGGGATAAAATGTTTGTCCAAGTTTTGGTTCTTTTTGTATGAGTGGCAATAAATGCAACATCTTTGTGTTGCACGGTGTCCAAATGCCCTTGAAGCGCTGAACTTCACAAGATTGTGTGTCACATGGTCCAGAAGCAGTCAGAGAGTTAAGTTGATTTATGAATCATAGACTCACCTGGCAAAATGGGGCTGTAAGGCTCCTCCTTCACCATCGCTGGCACCATAATTCCTGACCATGCACCACAAATCTGACTTAACCCAGTGGTTTCTAGCTTATGTTTTTACACACACACACACACACACACACACACACACACACACACACACACACACACACACACACATCTCACCCCTCCCCAAACACACTCACAACATGTGCACACAGAGCAGGCAACACACAAAATAAAGTACATCCCTGCTGTAGCATATAACATCAGAACAATCTTTTTTCTTGATCAGAACTTTTCACAATCAAGTAGCAACGAGCCCGTTATTGATTTTATAACAAAAGATTTCTTTGCCTGATATTGCCATCTTCAGAATCTGATGTTTATTAAAAGATTTCTTTGCCTGATATTGCCATCTTCAGAATCAGATGTTTATTATCATCTATATGTGATTATTCACTTTGATCTTCTCATAGCATTTTTCAGGTCCGGGTTGGCACCACTCTCTCTGATGTTCATGAGCAGGAGTTGGGTGTTCCGCAAGGAAGCATACTGTCTCCTGCCCTCTTTAGCATCAAGATCAACAACATTGTTAAATCTGTTCAACAGGGTTCAGACTGCTCATTGTTTGTGGATGATTTTGCTGTTTACGCAACTGGAAGCCTGTACCCGAGTGTCCAGCGCAGGCTCCAGCTTTGTGTAGATAAAATTCATCAGTGGGCGGATGAAAATGGCTTCGCTTTTTCTCCTACAAAGACACAGTGCATTCACTTCCATAATTTCCGTCAGTTTTTTCCAGATCCTGTAATTCAAATAGGGAAATCTCCCATTCCAGCTGTCAATGAGGCCAAATTTTTAGGAGTTATTTTTGACCAGAAACTCAACTTTCTCAGCCACATTAAAAACCTCAGAACTTCTTGCCAGAAAGCTTTGAATATTCTGCGGGTTGTAGCACACACTGACTGGGGCGCTGATAAGAAAACTTTACTGCACCTCTACAGAGCCCTGGTCCGTTCCAAACTGGACTATGGTTGTGCTGTGTACGGCTCTGCAAGACCGTCTTACCTAAAACTCTTGGACCCTATCCACCATCAGCTTCGTCTGTCTTGAGCAATCCGCACACCCTTTACACCTGTATGCAGAGCAGTATACATCTCACTCCAACGCAGCTGAACTTCTCTGAATATTATTGCAATGTCTCGAACCAGAAACCGCTGCTATGACTGTTTTTTACTCATTTCAATAAATTTGAAAAGCACCAACCTGAATTCTCGTAATGTCTTGTATGACCTCACAATGCGATCATCTAATTAGGATGTGACCCGAATTTCTTGTTTCCAAATCCTCCTGGAACCTGTTTTACAAAGTTTTTGATCTGCAGCTTTTCGATGGTCTTCCAGCTCATGCATACAAGCATGATACTACCTCTTCAAAAACCACTAAATCAAAAATCAACTCCAAGCTAATGATTTCACACTACTGCCTCAGCCCTTTCTCAAAAAGACTGTTCACTACATGCCCCAATGCTTTTTATTGTGCAATGCTACAGGGGCATTAAGCATACCACAATCAAGAAAGTTTCTTTCCAGAGTTCATAGTCTCTGACCATACTAGGACTACAGAAGTTTACATTTTTCTGAATGACAAGTTATGAAAGGAGGTTACAAATTTTTGTCAGTTTGGATTCTTATTTGTCATGAGTGGAACTAAATGGACATCGTTTGCGTTGCACAAGGTTGTCCAAATATCCCTTGTAATCGCTGAACCCAATTACGATTATGTGGGGTCTCTGGCAGAGCAGTAGAGATTAAAGACTGATTACAATCATTAGATCCCCGTGCAAAATCTGTAAGGTTTCCTCCCACCATCGCTGGTACATAATTCCTGGCCGCTGCACACCGCTTCCGTGATTTTACCTTATGTATTTTACAAAGTAACAACACACACACACCACATCCACCACACAAACACAAATCACAGTGTTGACCTCCCAATACACACACAACATGTAACAGGCGGCATCCAAAAATAAATGTACACCCTGCTGTCCATATATATTCAGAACAATTCTTTTTCTTCGATCAGAAGTTTTTACAATCAGAAAGATTTATTTTTTATAACAAAACGGATGGTTCTTTCGATAGCATTTTAAGAATCTGTTTTAATTGAAAAGACTTTGCTGATATTGATTTTCAGAAGTCAGCTGATGTGGCTTTATCGTGCTATATGTGAATTATTCACTTCATGATCTTCTCATAGCTAAGACCACAGAACAAAAAATTAGAAAGAAATAAACGTAACATGTCCTGTCTTACACTGTGAAGCACTACAGAAATCTATTAATTTCTATTATAGAATGTTCAAAATTAACCTTTTAATTCCATTTAAAGAAAAAAAAAAGTGTTTCTTAAAGTAAGTTATGTAAGATTGTTCTCTTACTCACTAACTCATTGACTCACACACACACACACACACACACACACACACACACACACACACACACACAACACCATCTTACAAATCAAGGTTTTTAAATATCACAAACAAATAAAGTACTTCTCAAGTAAAGCATTAATTATCATTCTCCTATGTAAAACAAGATTCAAATACATACCCATCTTCTTTCTTTTCCACCAAATGCTGCAAGGTAGCATCCAATCGAAATCTGGCTGATGCAACTTCAGCTAGTAGGGAAAAAAAAGAGGGAGAGACACATTGATTAAGAAGAAAAAAAGAGAAGGAGGGGAGCAGAAATAAAACAGAGAGAGAGAGTACAAAAGAGAGAGGGGGAAGGGGAAGGGAGAAAGAGAAAGGGGCGGGGGGAGGGGGGGGGGCAGAAAGAGAGAGAGAGAGAGAGAGAGGAGTGAAAGAAAGAACATGTGAACACATGGAATATATTTTCACGAGCACACAAAATATATGTAATATATCTGCAAACTATACGTTAAAAGAATAAAATATTGAAAAGCGAGATCAGTCTGTTTCAAGTCCATGTGGTGAATATTCACCACAGGAATCGTGGAAAGGTCAAAATGTGAGAACAACAAATTAAATGGGGGAGACAGGTTTGCAGATGTTGTCTACCTAACCAAAAATTCGTGCTCTTGAACAGTTACGAGATCAGTATACAACATTGCACTCATGTGACCTAAATTTATCCTTTCTTCCCATGTGCCATCAAGTATCAAAATGCAGGACAAAAGAAATAACCAAGACCTACTCCCTATAAATATCACAGGTCTTATTTCTCTGCTTCCAGGTGTGGGGCATCATGAGCTGTTAATCTCCTTAGTCATTAAGATTGTTCGCTGAAAACAAATCCACTGGTACAGATGTTGCCAGGCAGGAGAGGGGAGGATATGGGAGGAGGCAGCTTTTTATCATGGGCTTGGTTGGTTGGTACGGCCGGTTGGTACCACCCTAGTGTCAAAGCTGGCAGCACACAGGCTACAAGCAACATACATACCAGAAGACACCTGTACAGTTTGGAACTCTCACACCTTACGTAATGCTGAAAAGATTGAGGCTGTGTAAAGGAGAGTTCTACTTTTTGTCATCAATCACTATCACAATACTTCAGGAGTCTCAGCCATAATTGAAAGACTGCAGTGGCCTTCCCTTCAACATCAAATGAAAGTAGCAAGGTTAGATATGCTACACAAAATCATAAATGACCAAGGAGCCATAAGAGTAGAATCACCATGGCTCCCACCAGACAACTGAGATGTCATCCCCACCAATTGCAGCAGATCCAACGTTGTACCAAGTATCCTCATAATTTTTCCTCCAAGCCACCATAGAGAGTGGACTGTCCTGCCAGAAACAGCTGTGATAGCAGGTACCCTTGATTCATTTGAATCGACGTCACAGCATTCTTAAGGACAAGTCAGATAATAGTAAGAGTAGGTGGGTATAGTTTGCCCCTCTCCCCCATCTGTCCCTAGAATTACAGTAGAAAGGGTTGCTTTGGTTTTTTTTTTTTTTCTTTTATAGTTTGGGCCCAGTTCTGTCACAATAGTACATGACCTTTATCGACTTCGAGAAAGCATTCGACAGCGTCGACAGGGAGACTATCTGGAAGCTGATGCAGCACTAACGGAATCCCACAGAAGCTCATTAACATCATCAAGAAGCTGTACGAGGACTCAACCTGCCAGATCATCCATAACGGGAAGCTGACCAACCCCTTCGCAGTGAAGACAGGAGTGAGGCAGGGCTGTATACTGTCGCCGACAATTTTCCTGATCGCCATAGACTGGATCATGAGGAGAACTACAGAGGGCAGCAACACCGGCATCCAGTGGACCTTCACCAAACATCTAGAGGACTTGGATTTTGCGGATGACATCAGCCTTTTGTCTCACAAACAACAACACGCCCAGTCCAAGCTAACCAGACTCGCAGAGGAGGCAGAAAAGACCGGCCTAAAGATCAACACCAAGAAAACAGAGGTGATGCGGATGAACAACCGACTCAACCAACCACTGCAGCTACACGGAAAGGACCTGACAGAAACAGACCGTTTCGTCTACTTAGGAAGCGTGGTCAATATTGATGGCGGCGCAGACGATGACGTTAAAAGCCGGATCAACAAAGCAAGGGTAGCGTTCAACACCCTGCGACCCATCTGGAACTCCAAAGCCCTATCCCAGCGCAGCAAAGTCCGCATCTTTAACACCAACGTCAAGGCAGTCCTTCTCTATGGAACCGAGACATGGCGGGTAACCAACACCATCACCAGGAAGATACAGACATTCGTCAACAAATGCCTGCGCCACATCCTCAACATCAGGTGGCCGAAGAAGATCTCGAACGCTGACCTATGGAAAAGAACCAGCCAGAATCCGATCGACCAGGACATCAAGAAAAGAAAATGGGGCTGGATAGGCCATACGCTCCGCAAACCCACAGACAACGTCACAAGACAAGCACTAGAGTGGAACCCACAAGGAAAAAGGAAAGTGGGACGGCCAAAACAGTCGTGGAGAAGATCCGTCGAGAGCGAAGTGAAGGAAGCCGGAATGACATGGACTCGGCTGAAGAGAACAGCCCAAAACAGAGTCCGTTGGCGTGGTGTTGTTGCGGCCCTATGCTCCACTGGGAGACAACAGGACTAAGTCAAGTCTGTCACAATATGCTGGAATCCGCTAGTTCTTCAGGACAGAGACCAGAAGCCTGCTTATGACACCAATAAGGTGTAGGCTAACATTTCAGTCTTCACTGTCTTAGGCTTTTCTCTTTCCTTGGCTTTACAAAACATAAACAGCTGAGTAATTATTAACAAGATTGTGGATGTCTTACGCATGAAGATAATGAAATGAAATTTATTTACAAACCAACCTTATATGAGGCCTTGAAGCAAAAGAACAGTAATGGTCTGTAAACTCTTCACTTTAGTGTACTATTTTTTTTTTATTTCAAGTGTCTCAGTCTCCTTGCTTGCCCTGTGTGACACCATCTTCTGTAAGTTCTGATCAATGTAACTGAAACATATACTCCTATCAACTTATACCCTCTTTATTACCTCCCCAAATCAATCATTCATCAACTTACACAACAAAGATGATTTGTCACAACTGTTGAGTTGTTTGTCCTATAGAGTATAAACGATATAAACTATCGCTGCTTATGGCTTTGGCGAATTCTGTAAAACAGTAATTCTGGGAATCCTGGAGTTTAGGTGCATTATTTAAAAAGTACATTTTTCTTTAACATCTCTGTTCACCTTCTACTGACATCAGTGGTTAAAACCCTATTTCAAAAAAAAAAAGAAAAAAAAGAAAAGAAAAAAAACAACTGAGAAATCTGTAAAGTCAAACTCAACATCCCACTTGCACAGTTCCCATATGACGGCAGGCAGAACGGCAGGGCTGGCTGGAGAGGAGGTGAGAATGGAGGCGAGGCGAGGCCTCCGTGATAACACGAAGGCCACGGGCAAGGCGGGGCAGGGCGGTTTGGGGGGAGCAGGCGGTAGGAGGGGAGTTAGGGATCGGTGGTACTGGTAGCAAAACTACAATAACAAGGTATTTTTGTGATCACTGAGTGAAATTGGCGAATTTCTATACATGTCACTTACCATTATGACCTCATCCTGTATCATTGTGTGTGTAGTAGTAGTCTGATTAAATCTATGTGTAGTAGTAGTCTGATTAAATCTAATTATTCTAGCCTAACAAGTTTGTGAACAACTCCGCTTAACTTTGCTAGTTTGCCACTTGTTTACTGTTTATAGTTTGCTGCTGTCACGAAAACGGAACGGACATGGTCAAACTTGTCCTCCAGTAGGTTTCTAAAACCCTTAAACTCCAGTTTTACCCTACTTCAATAGTTCTTACAAATATCCATGAGATGATCGGGCATACCGTGTTTAGATTTTCCGGACATATTCCACCCACAAAAGCTCAAAGTGGATCACAATCTCTTACTATTCGATTGGGCCGCCATTGGCCGAATGACAGTTCCGTCTTTTTACTGAAAACTGTACATTTGAAAAATTTATGCACGCTGCTCATCTTATTCGAATGTTGTTGTTTGTTTGTTTGTTTTCTAAATATGCTGAAGTCCAAGGCAAAAGAAACTGTTTCAATCACTCAACTCTTTTACTTTCCGATCATTTAATGAAAATAAAGCAATATCTGCAACTGGAATAAAATACTGACGTGACGTAGGCCTAATTCTCATCAGGCTCTAAAAGTGTCAAATGCAGGAGTTGACAGCTTTTCTTTTACAATTTCGGACGGATTATGATGGTGCAAACTTTAACAAAGGTGTTCGTTAATCAGTTCTTGAGAGTATTTGACCAACTTCAATAAAACTTCAATAATGTCGAAGCTCTGAAAATCCTTAGAACTTTGATCACAGCTCGTGTGTGTGTGTGTGTGTGTGTGTGTGTGTGTGTGTGTGCGTGCGTGCGTGCGTGCGTGCGTGCGTGCGTGCGTGCGTGCGTGCGTGTGTGTGTGTGTGTGTGTGTGTGTGTAAAGTTGCCGTATCTTTTTTTCTCAATTTAAAAAAAAGGAAAATGAGGGGGGGAGAGGAAAGAAAGAAAGAAATAAAGAAAACGAAAAAGAAAACAAGATGAGAATACAAGAATACAAGCAGAGGTGTGTGTGTGTGTGTGTGTGTGTGTGTGTGTGTGTGTGTGTGTGTGTGTGTGTGTGTGTGTGTTTCAAATTTAACGTCTATCCACTCTAGGTGATATTAGACGGGGAAAAAACCTCATCATCACAAAAATAAATAAATACACAAACAAACCAAACCCTCCTGTTAAACCTAGAAAACTACAAATGGTTTTGATTTGGGAGAGAACAGTGAGGGGGTAGGGGACGGATGAAGATGGTCCTTTCGTACATTTTATGTAAATTTAGTAGTAGGTAAATGATTAACTCACTTAAAAGTAACCTCATAAGTATGAGATAATAAATGTAAGAAACTATAAGTACGTACTTATTGGACTCTTTGATAAAGAAAGAAAGAATTCATAGGCTAATACTGGTGATTCAAAAATATTTCTAATTGTATATTCAAAAATATTTCTCTGTGTGTGTGTGTGTGTGTGTGTGTGTGTGTGTGTGTGTGTGTGTGTGTGTGTGGAACAGTTAAATAGATTTTGACTTCTAAAAGACAGACAAATCGTTTCACGAGATCTTGACTGAGGCATTTCAGGAACACACGGCTGTGGTGGGATGGGGGTGGGTAGAAAGCAGAGTCACAGGCCTGCCAAACAGCCCCGACACCTCTCTCTAGTCTCAGTCCCCGCTCCCTCCCGTTCGCTCGAGTCCCTCCCCCCCCCCCCCCTCCCTCCCTCTCTCTTGTTCAGTTGATAAAAGCAAAAGCGATTACTTGCGCCTTCGTTCTGGGCAGTGGCCTGATGGCCTTCTCTCGTCCTCATCCCTCCTCTCCAAACCACCCTCCCTTCCCCCCCCACCACACATACACACACACACGCACTCTCTCTCTCTCTCTGTCTCTCTCTCTGTCTCTCTCTCTGTCTCTCTCCCCTCTCACACACACACACACACACACACACACTCCTCTCTCTCTCTCTCTCTCTCTCTCTCTCTCTCTCTCACACACACACACACACACACACACACACACACACACACACATTCTCCACCTCTCTTCGGTCTCCGCCCCACGCTCCCAAGCTTCTTCATATCCCTCATTCAAAATGATAAATAATGAATATAATACAAGTCTTTTAGAACTTTTATTTAAGAAAAAAAAAAAAAAAGGTCTTAGTTGCACACCCACTTTTTTGCTGTTGGAAATCCGCGGCAGTTTGCAGCATGATGGGGTCACGTGACATCATGACCCTGGCAGGGTCAAACGACAGGGTATGTTTCCACATGCCACCATGGTCCGTTTCATCATAGGCGACAGAGGGCATAGGGACAGCTGGGCATCCTTGCAGGTGTGGATCATTGCCAAGATTTATCTGGTCTTCCATCGATTCTTCTGGATTCATAACGCTCAGGACTATCAGTGCTGGAAACAGATTTAAGTCAGTGATGATCGAACCACTGATATTATGGTAGGCCTATATACACTATCTCAACTTGAAAAAAACTAGTAGTTCAAATTCACTTTTTATTTCAAGGACTTTCATACCTCCGCTGTGGATGTTATGTTTTCACTCACGTTTGTTTGTTTGCTTGTTTGTTCGTTTGTTTGCTTGCTTGTTTGTCAGCAAGACTGCGCAAATTCTGCAGAACTGATTTCAACGGAACTTGGTGGAATGATGTCTAGTGACCAAACTCGATAAATTTTGAAGCGGATCTGCCTTCATTCATCTTGGCAGTCTTTTCTGGGATATTTCCTCCCTATGTGCATAGTTTTACGTTTAAACCATTAAAATGTTACTGTTGTATTAACGTTTTTATTCATCGTGGCAGTCTCTTCTGGGATTTTTCTTCCATATGTGCTTAGTTTTAATGAAGAACCATTGAAATGCAAGTTTTAGATTTCTGACCATTTAACCAGAGAATCTAAATCTTTTTGTAAAGTTTTACTATTGCAAGATGTATTTTATATTTTTGCGTCATTCGTAATTTTTTTTTTTTGTAGATGTTATTTATTGTTTGAGGTAAGTAGTTAACAAAAATTGTAGGGAAAAAAAAAACATGACCACGCATACCTCATATAATATCAGTGCTTTCAGAGTAAGCATCTCCAGCTCTCATCTACTGTTTTCTGTTTTTCACGAAGTCTCTTAGCCAGGCTGATAAATAACCGGTTACTTCGTCGTACTGTGGTTTGATAAGCAATCTTCCGTGGGGAATATAAGACAAAGGCTTTTATAAAATCAAGATGAATAACATCAACATCCGTGCCTCAATCTTAAATGTTTGCTAAGTCTTCCTCCATCATTTGAAAAAGTTGCATAACATAAGATCTGTGCCGGCGGAAGCCAGGCTCACAATCTGTATAGTTTATTGCTGTCATCTCTGATGTTTTGCTTCGGATGATTTGCAAATCATTGGAATTAAACTGACTGGTTTGTAATTTCATGAGTCACTCATTGTGCTTCTTTTTTTTCCCCAAACATAACTGTGATGTTAGCTTTCTTCCATTCTGTTAGGACACTTCCCGTTTCCACAGATTTATTTAAAATAATACTTAATGGCAATGATGATTCCTAATCTAAGAAGAAAAAAAACAAAAGAGAAAAAAAAAAAAAAAAGCGTCTCGATGGTATGCTACCAGGGCCTTGAGCCTTATTTGTATTTAGCTCACTCAACTTTTTATCAACTGTTTCGTAGGGTGACCACCACATCGGTCACCGTTTTTACCATATGACCATACAGCCAGGTTTGCAAACGGTACATTTTCTAACTTTTTTTTCCTTGTTGTTGTTGTTGTGAGCACACTTGCAAAATAGTTTTAATACATATTATTTTGTCGTAGTTTTTTGTTCTTGTTTTTTTTTTTCACTTGTATACGGATGTTTAGTATATCCAGGCACGTCTTTTGGGAGTCAGGCAGAGAGGTGGGGATGGAGGTGGTGGCTCTGTCCTTCCATCTCCCCCCCCCCCCCCCCCCCCTATTTTTTCTCCCACTGATCCTCTTTGACCATGCGTACATGCATAATCTGTATGTGTTGTTACCAATAATCCTTCGCTTGCTGATTCTAAATTCTGTCATTTGATACAGAACGTCTGGTTTTATATCCGGGGTAATGATATAAACAGAAATGAATATTGGGTCCGTCGTTGTGACCGTCACTCACTGCACTCCTTAGTCCAGTGTGATAAAGCTGGCAGTTGGTAAACACTATATTATGAACAAATTCATTCAGAAAAGGGGGGAAAGGGAAGAGAAAGGAAATCCTGCCGACAAGCGTGCACGCGCACGTGTGTGTGTGTGTGTGTGTGTGTGTGTGCGTGTGTGTGTGTGTGTGTAAGAGAGAGAGAGAGAGAGAGAGAGAGAGAGAGAGAGAGAGACAAAGAGAGAGAGGGGGGGGGGGATTTTGCCCACAATATTCATGTGTGTGTGTGTGTGTGTGTGTGTGTGTGTGTGTGTGTGTGTGTGTGTGTGTGCATGAGTGCATAAGTGCGTACGTACGTGTGTGTGTGTGTGTGTGTGTGTGTGTGTGTGTGTGTGTGTGCGTGCGTGCGTGTGCACGCGTGCGATCGTGTGTGTGTGTGCGAGCTCACGTCGTGCACACACGCGCGCGTGTGTATGTATGTAATGTGTGTATGTGTGTGTATATGCGCGCGAGCGTGCGCGTTCTACCGAAGCAGAAAGAAAGAGATGTGGAGAAAAGGGGGGAAAAGGAACCTTGATCTCGGAAAATCTGTAGAATATTGGTCTTGAAATGGGGAGCTTTCGTTTGTTTTCCCCTCTTCGCTTCATAAACGAGACATTATTACGAGACGATTTTATACGAGATGTTACAAACAGGCTGAAAGATGCAAGCGACCAGCAGATCAAACATAAAATGTCAAGTTTTCTACACAAAGAAGGTGATCGGCGGAAAATTGATGCTTATAGAACTATATCTGGGAACGTTGTATAGGGATCTACTTACGCAAAGGTCGACAGCCTCCATCTCAAACAAAACGAACCATGTTGATCATCTTCAACAGTGACGCTGGATATCGTCTTGTGCACAGCCCACTCTCAGTGCGATAAGTAAACAGAACAAAGCCCAAACAGAAAGTGAGGTGGTTTACAGAACTTGTGACTAGTGGTCAGTTCAGAGATCTGACACAGCTCTTTCATCCTCCACTCTCTCTGTCTCTCTCTGCATGATCAGGCATAGCTCCGTTCAAACAGATGAGAATGCTCGCGACGTGAACCATCACAACAAAACAAACAAACAAACAAACAAACAAAACAAAAACAACAAAAAAAGTTTTCAAGTTACAAAATTTCCTTGTCACATGATCGAGCGTTTGAGCGATGGAACGGTTTTCCGAGATGTTGGCTCCATCAATGATAATTTCGACTTTCTTTTTTTTTTTTTTTCTTGTTCTTTCTTTCCTTTTTTTTTTTTTTCTTTTTTCTTTTTTTTTTTTTAGCCACGGGTGGGCGGTTCCTTTGACATGATGAAACAGCAGTTTGTCGCCCAGTCTGTCGCCCACCTGTCAGCGGAACGGCAACAAGTGAGGCCGCGGGATGCACACGGCAGTTGCTTGACGGTGGTGTTTTTCGCCGGTGGGTTCTGCAGTCATGAAAATTAATATTGGCTGGTATACCCATGGGAACGTTCCCGTAGGGGTTCTGTCGCGTCACAGTGGCCATTACCCGATGGCATCTGCCAGGGAGCAATTATGTCCCTTAATGGAATGCCCTGTGCGTGCATGCACCGTATGTGAACACAGCGCAGGCTTCCAAGGGTGGTGCAGGATTGCTCCCAGCTGGTTTGTTCGGCAGGTGCGGACATTACTTCTCTGGGTTCAACCCGCACCTTCGGGTGTATCTTTTTCTTCATGTTTCCGGTCGAGTTTGTTAACTAAACGTTGCTAACGGCATTCTCACCAAACTGAACAGAGCCCATGTGTCAGTGAACAATGTAAGTCTATGAATATGTGCAAGTCGGCAAATTTGGAACGGGTTGCTTCAACATTAACGATAATCATCGCGCAGTTGGGAAAAAAAAAATTCAGAAGCAATTTGGGAAAATGATTCTGCAGAATAATAAAAGATTAGTTAAATCAAGATTTAATACATTATGAATAAGAGAGTGACAGTAGATGAAACAGAAATGTTGCTTTGTTCTGTAGGCCTATTAATTCAAGGTTGGATCAGACTGAACAGTATGAGCTTAATGCGGAAAACGGTGCCGTACTTCCGCATCAGCACCGTTTATGCGGGCCGGTGGTCAAATGGTTATAGTGTTTCCCTGCAGAGCTGACGATTGTGAGATCGAATCACTCGTCGGCTTGGATTTTTTTTCCGGCTTGAGAGCCTTTCTTCCTACACAGCAGGCTACCTGATTCAGTTCAGGGAAAGTCAAAGGCGGCGGAAGGAGAGGGATGGGTCTGCCTTCCATCATGTTGTGCCCTAGACACAGTGAACTTCTCGGTTAGTTCATTACCCTAAGGCCAACAAGCTATGGGAACTTTTTTTTTTGTATCGTATATAACCACAGACAACACATTGCATACACTGTGCGTTTTGAAACATTACGTTATAAGTGAGATTAGGATCTAAGTGACCTTAAGTGAACAATGCGCGTGCATGCGCATAAGTGTATGTGGGACCCTGATGTGTGTGTATACCATTTAACCAGCGATGAATGTCTGATTCAGTTGAGGGAAGGTTAAGGCGGCTAAAGAGGGGAGGGGGTAGGGATAGGGGGATGGGCTTAATCTTTATGCGATAAGGCTTTAGGACTTTAATAATCTTTAACCTGTAACCTAAGAATCCACTGTACGATCTTGATCTTACGAATTAGACAGCACATCTCATCGCCCTGCTCAATATTGACGATCTAATGCCCAGACCGAATTCCTTTTGGGCCTGGGATGTGTGAACGACTTTCTCGTGTGTGTGTGTGTGTGTGTGTGTGTGTGTGTGTGTGTGTGTGTGTGGG
Source organism: Conus canariensis (assembly GCA_033310375.1). Taxonomy (NCBI): domain Eukaryota; kingdom Metazoa; phylum Mollusca; class Gastropoda; order Neogastropoda; family Conidae; genus Conus; species Conus canariensis. The sequence goes on from CM065715.1 coordinate 77,658,535, forward strand.
GTGCGTGCGTGCGTGTGTGTGTGTATGTGTGGGCACGTGTGTGTGTGTGTGTGTGTGTGTGTGTGTGTGTGCATGCATGCGTGCGTTTGTGTGTGTGTGTGTGTGCGTGCGTGCGTGCGTGCGTGCGTGAGTGCGTGCGTGCGTGCGTGCGTGCGTGTGTGTGTGTGTGTGTGTGTGGCGCGCGCGGTGCATGCGCATTTGTTTAAACCATGTGCGTTAAAGGTGCGCATTAAATGTTGTTTAAACCATAATTATGATAAAGACGATGCGAGTTTAAAGAGAGCGTGCGTGTTTAAAGAGAGCGTGCGTGCGTGTGTGCATGTGCATGTGCATGAGCGTGTGCGTGCGTGTGTGCGTACGCGCGCGCGCGCGTGTGTGTGTATGTTCCAGAACATTTTTTTCTATATTCAATACCAGAGAGAGAGAGAGAGAGAGAGAGAGAGAGAGAGAGAGAGAGAGAGGAGGGACGAAGGGGAGGAGAGTAAGGTCGGTAAGGGCTATTTCTTTCCCTGTCACCGCTCGCTCTTTTCTTCTTTTTTTTCTTTTCTTTTTTTTTTTCATTCCTCCCTTCCGTTCCCCTCTCTCCTGCTCCTAGCCACGAGCCAGAGAAATGAAATGACGGATTGTCACCTTTGTGAACTTAACCACAGGATTATGATAATTTGCAGTTTGACTCATCGATTATGATAATTTGCAGTTTGACTCATCGGCTGTTTGCTGTGCGAAACAGCTCCATTTTCTGCCCGTGCTTCTGCATTCTTCTGAGGGGAAAAAGGAAAAAAAGTAGGGGGGGGGGGGGGGGGGGGTGCGGGCGGACGGGCGGGTTGGCATGCGAAGGACGACAACTCTCCGACACATGTGTCGAAGATATTCATGATTATAATCGCTTGCTTGTTTGTGTCTGTTTAAATGACTGTGATTTCAACATTATTTCAACATTATTTGTTTTATTGTTCTAAAGTTTGCCAGCGTATAGTTTCCCAGTCGACTGAAATATCCTGATTATTTCCCCACATCACAGAGGCTTCGACACTAAATATTTGTTGTTGTTTTTTTCCCCAAAGGTGATCTCCCGTCTACTTTTGTCGCAGGTTATAATTTGCGACAATCTACCATTCCACGCATAATATTTCCTGGATATAACATAAACAGTGACGATAATTTACGTTTAATAACTAGAAATATCACCATTTTCATCTATTAGATCTACCTCCTTCTTGCTGAGTAGTCCAGTTTAAAAAAAAAAAAAAAAGTATCCTCGTGTGTGTGTGTGTGTGTGTGTGTGTGTGTGTGTGTGTGCTGAATGAATGTGAAATTTCATACTACTAGATTTTGAGTGTAAGTGTGTGTAATTGGCATGGATCTTAATCTAATAATATTAATGATTACATCCCACAAAAAAAATCTGGAAAACAATCTCAAAGTTCTTGGAAAATTGATGTCCATACAATGACTGGTCCAGCGCACAGTTCAGATAATGGGGCCAACACAAGTATGTGTGTGTGTGTGCGCGCGCGCGCGCGCGTGTGTGTGTGCATGTGTGTGTACTATTGTAATACTGTCGTAAATGTGAACTCGTTCACTGTTTTTTCAAGTTCGACGTTATTCACCTCGGCAATGCTGCATGCAAATATGTTTCTCGTTGTTTCTACTCACAGAGCCCCATGTTAAGAATTTGTTTCTCTGAAGAAAGTGTTAATGACGTAGAAAGTCTATGACGTCATGTTTAGCTGAGTCATAAAGCTTCCATTAGGACCTAGCCTTGGAGGGAGTTCTGATTTAGAACTTAGGAAGCTCCACGAATTTAGTATAGGGCCTACTGCCTTCGAGGACCAATATATACATATATAAATATTGTTATACATCACATGCCAATGAGAACGAGGTATTGACCTTCTGTCTATTTAATACAATGCACTGGAGAAAAAGGACTGATGAAGCTGGCCGGAATTTAGTGAGAAATTCCTGATCAGTAAGGTAAGCGAAGTAAGAAAAATCTTAGAAACATAGTTGCATAATGTACTGATGATCGATCATCAAATTACAGAGGTAATAGCACTTATATCAGCATCACCGGTCGGAGACCTGAACTAATTTTTTCAACATGAATTATTGGTTAACATCCAATCATGATGACATATAAAAAAAAAGAAAAAAAAGAATGATATGCCTACCGGCAAAGATTTGCCCTGACCCACAAACATGGAGCAGGAGTGTGGATTATCGGACCTGGCGTTTAGTGCCTTTTGATTTTAGACTCATATCAACGTAGGCCTTTCAGGGTGATAATAGCCCAGTCTGCCACACATACAGGGCCTTTTCAGACCTGCCACCACATAGAACATGGGGGAAAGGCGCTGTCGTGAAAAAGCAGTGAGTGCAACAGAACAGTCTACAAAATACCAAATCACAAAGTTATTGATACTCTTGTCTTTAGCCCAACCAGACAGACCACGTCCTTAACGACACCAGAATGGAGTTTCAAATTGCCCACTGGCTTCCGAAACAAACCTGATGTTGCAGTGGATCCCCTCCTACTGTGGTGTTATGGACAATGAGGATGCTGACAAACACTGTAAGCTAGGCAAGCAAACAGGAGAAGACCGGCCACCAAATGTCATATTGAGAAGTCAAGACCCTGCTTAAAAGCCACTTCGAAAACACGCGGAGAAAGCATCTGCAGATAGGGTTTGAGGGGGATGGCATCCACTTCCTGAAAAGGGCACAAGAGGTCACAATCTTCAGACAGAACAGGACAATGCCAGCTTCTGTCACATCTCTTCAGATGAGGATGAGGATCTCTCACACGGAAGAGTGCCCATGTGGCGCTGGTCCACATTCTCTGGTCCTGACTCACCACTGACACCCTGCGACAGGAAACGTAGCCCAGTGCAGTGGACCTTGGACCTTGGGGAGAAGCTGTAGGGATCGGCGACGTTGCCGAGGGAGACAGCAGATCGACTTCCTCTACAACACCCGATTACCACCCGTTGAGCATGGCCGGGAATGCAGAAGAAAAAGAAGAAGAAGAAAACACCTTTACAGGTAGACAGACCTGAAAGTAGGCTGTGCTGATGGCGCCAGTTTTTTCTCTTCATTTGACATTCCGCGGATTGAAAAAAAAAAAGAAAAAAAAAAGGGGGGGGGGGGGGGGGGGGGTGGAGGGACGAGTGAGCATAGCGGTGCCACAAGATCTGTCAAAAAGACAAACACTGTACACTCTTAAAACAGCCTGAGGTTTCATACTGTCACTATCTAAGCGCCAAATAACAACAAAGCAAGCTTATATGTTGTAAACTGGGGGTAGGGGCGGGGAGTGGAGAGGGAGAGACAGACAGACTGAAAAACAGAGAGACAGAGGAACATAAACGTTCATAACATAGTCGGGTAAATGAGCCACAAAGACGGAAAACAGTGGACAACATTGATGATTGAAAGTTACAGAAAATAGGAAAAATATGGCTCGCTGGTGCTTACATGATGTCAGACACAAACGTTACTGTGTACACGATGAAAACTGTGCTCAGAAATTTTCCACCAGACGCATTTATTCAGTCCCTGTTAGAGATTAATGTTTTTAAGCTGATCTACGGAAGAAAGAGGTTTTTTTTGGGTTTTTTTAAATCAGAGATCTGTTTTATAAAGCTGTGGATTTTTTTTACTCTGACGGTTGAAAGCCTTGGTATGGCTCCTCGCGGTTGGCTGGCTGTATGCAGCATGATTTGAATTGATTTGGCACAAACTGTCCCAAAGACAGAGATACTGTTTGCACAGACAGAGAGCCCAGCACTACGGGAGTATTGCTGAGGGGAAATGCAAATATTATCATTTTAAAATGCAACGAGACTGTCTCCAAAGACGTGAACTTTTAACACTAAATCCAACATATCCGAACTCACTTTACCAAGTATTGCATGTGAACTTTTAACACTAAGTCCAACCTACCCAAACTCTTACTTTGTCTTGTATTACATGTGAACTTTTAACACTAAGTCCAACCTACCAAACTCTTACTTTGTCTTGTATACATGTAAACTTTTAACACTAAGTCAACATACCCGAACTCTTACTTTGTCTAGTATTACACGTGAACTGTTAACACTAAGTTCAACATACCCGAACTCTTATTTTGTCTAGTATTACGTGTGAACTTTTAACACTAAGTCAAATATACCTGAACTCTTACTTTGTCTTGTATTACACGTGAACTTTTAGCACTAAGTCCAACATACCCGAACTCTTATTTTGTCTAGTAATACATGTGAACTGTTAACAGTAAGTCCAACATACCCGAATTCTTACTTTGTCTTATATTACACGCGAACACTAAATCCAGTATACCCGAATTCTTACTTTGTCTAGTATTACATGTGAACTTTTAACACTAAATCCAAAATACCCGAATTCTTACTTTGTCTAGAACCACACGCGAACACTAAATCCAATATACCGGAACTCTTACATTGTCTAGAATTACATGTTAACTTTTATCACTAAGTCCAACGTACCCGAACTCTTACTTGTTCTTGTATTAGATGTTAACTTTTAACATTAAGTTCAACATACCTGAACTCTTACTTTGTCTTGTATTAGATGTTAACTTTTAACACTAAGTTCAACATACCTGAACTCTTACTTTGTCTAGTATTACACGTGAACTGTCAACACTAAGTCAGACGGGTAAGACCACAGAATCATATCAATTATTATCTTTAAATGATGATCAATGAAGATATCACTAGGGAGATCGATTCTGGTCTGAAACTACATCATTTCATTACATGGCAGCACACATAGCGTGTGCCTACCCGTGTTTGTCCAAATGATCATCGTAAAACATCGTGCATCCCTTTGCCCAGCAGAGACTAGTTTTATCCGAGAGATCTTCACACTCTCGGCCTGTCTTTCTCTGACAGGAATTCATGCAGTGTCCTTTTTGCCTTTCCCAACAGAACCTATATATTACCGTGAGATTTTTTTTTTCAGTCAGATACTAGTGCCCTAACTTTCTTTATCTACCGACTCTGATATCCTCTCCTATTTTTAGGCTGTCCAAACAAGTCTGATGTAGATGGTTGCAGTCACTTGTCCAGTATACCCGTTTGATTTTTTTTTTTTTTTTTTTTTTTTTTTAATCTACCGACTCTGATATCCTCTCCTGTTTTTTAGGCTGTCCAAACAAGTCTTATGTAGATGGCTGCTGTCACTTGTCCAGTATACCCGTTTGATTTTTTTGTTTTTGTTTGTTTGTTGATATATCCAGAAATTCCTGTGGTGTACTCTGTTCACCTTTGTCCACAAAATGTTACTGTCATGTCTTCCTTCATCAACATGTTTTATGCCCTGCCTTTGGTCTGACCAAATACGATGTCTGCCTTTGTCTGAAGTCCCAGTTGTCTTCCTTTCTCCAGTGTATCATTGTCCACTATTTCTGCCCTTGTCCGACATAATGCCCCCCCCCCCCCCCCTCTCCCTGCATATTTCTCTAACCAGCATATCATTGTCCCCCGTCTCTTCTATGACATAGTGTCCCTATCTGTGTCTCTTTGTCTGTTATATCATAGTCTACTGCCTTTGTCCACCATATCCTGCCCCACTTTGTCCAAAATATAGTGGTCGTCTGCCTCTCATTGTCCAACTTTCCGTCGCGTCCTGCATCTCTTTGTCCCACATATCCTTACGTTCTGTCCATCTTTGACCAACGAAGCCGTCTCATTCTCTGTCCCTTCTATCCTTGTTTCCAGCCTTTCTCTTTACGGTTCATCGTTATGACTTGTGTGCTGCCTCTCTTTGTCCAACATATCTCTCTACCTTGCTCCCAATGTCTTGACCATCCATGATTAACATATCCCTGTCCCATTCTTTGTGGTGTGCCCTTGTTTCCAGCCTTCGTTTGTGTAAAACAAATATGTAGGCTACCCTTGGTGTCCCTTAATGATTAATCCAATAAACAGATGTGTTCTGCCTCTCTCTGTCCAGTGTATCTTTCTGTCTTGCCCCCACCCCCACCCCCCCCCCATTTCGCCCAGTTTGTGTTGCCTCCTCTCTTTGACAACAGATTCCTGTCAGTACCCGGTTTGTGTGTGTGTGTGTGTGTGTGTGTGTGTGTGTGCGTGCGTGCGTGCGTGGTGCGTGCGTGCGTGGTGCGTGTGTGTGTTCGGGCGCGCGCGCGCGCGCGCGTGTGTGTGTGTGTGTGTGTGAGTGTGGTGCGCGTGCAATATAACCAGCAGTCGCCGCTTGTGCCCTGGCTGTGGTGCCTCTGACATCTGCCGTGGGGCTGGGCGGTCTTCATGGACTACTGGCTGCCAGAGTTCCAGCCCTCGCCTCCCAGCTCCGACGAACAAATCAACCTGCCGGTAAGGAGATGGACCGTTGTGAGCGATATTCAGAACCAGAATGTTTTGTAACGAAGTTTACAACCTCCCCTCAGTCAGAGAGGGAAAGTACTATATCATTGTCACGTACATTCGTTATTCTACGCAATGATTTGAAAAGGACTGAATGTGTTCACGAGTGCGACAGTAGTTTTAAAGACCTTGAATTAATATGGTTAAATTCAATCATTGATTTATATTTGTTTGTGAGAGAGTTGCGATGCACCCCCCCCCCCCCCAAAAAAAAAAAAAAAAAAAAGGTCATGTTAATGTTTTTAGCCATTAGAGTTAGGGATGGTGGGGCGGGGGGGGGGGGGTCAGAAATGGAAGATCTGGTATAGCATAATAAATTACAGGCAAAAAGGATAAGGAATGGTGATGGCAATCTATGAATCTGGCTGCTTAATTTGTGCACAATCGTGCGCGCGCACACACATGCAAACACACACGCCACACACACACACACACACACACACACACACACACACACACACACACACGCACGCGCGCACGCACACGCCACGAGAGAAGAGA
>CM065715.1:77667942-77875442 GCA_033310375.1 Conus canariensis
CACCTACCTCAAGTCTGCCTTCATCACGTCATCGTCATCGTCACCCTCACCGTCACCACCTCAAGTCTGCCTTCATCATGTCATCGTCATCGTCACCCTCATCGTCACCTACCTCAAGTCTGCCTTCATCAGTCAAACGTCATCGTCACCCTCATCGTCACCTACCTCAAGTCTGCCTTCATCACGTCATCGTCATCGTCACCTCATCGTCACCTACCTCAAGTCTGCCTTCATCAGTCATCGTCATCGTCACCCTCATCGTCACCTACCTCAAGTCTGCCTTCATCATGTCATCGTCATCGTCACCCTCTCGTCACCTACCTCAAGTCTGCCTTCATCACTGTCATCGTCATCGTCACCCTCATCGTCACCTACCTCAAGTCTGCCTTCATCATGTCATCGTCATCGTCACCTCATCGTCACCTACCTCAAGTCTGCCTTCATCATGTCATCGTCATCGTCACCCTCACGTCACCTACCTCAAGTCTGCCTTCATCATGTCATCGTCATCGTCACCCTCATCGTCACCTACCTCAAGTCTGCCTTCATCATGTCATCGTCATCGTCACCCTCATCGTCACCTACCTCAAGTCTGCCTTCATCATGTCAATCGTCATCGTCACCCTCATCGTCACCTACCTCAAGTCTGCCTTCATCATGTCACGTCATCGTCACCTCATCTGTCACTACCTCATCTGCCTTCATCATGTCATCGTCATGTCACCATCGTTGCCATCATCGTCATCGTCGTCCTCCTCACCTACCTTCTCATTCATCATGTCATATTTATTGTCACCATGCGTCATCAATATATCATCGTTATTTGTCGTCGTCTCACATCACTAACCCAGGTCTACCTTCATTATGTCATCTTCATCGTCTACCAACAGCTGACCATCATCATCATCAGTCATTACGTCCTGTGCGTCGACCATCACATGTCTTACCGACTCGTCATTCTCTTCGTCGTTGGTCATACTATCGATTTCCTCGCCACACATGCTGCCATTATCATTATCGTTGTCATCATTATATCATCATCAGAAAAAAAAGGCCAGTTTAGCCGTTGGTATGGATGACACGTTACACGTAGCATGCACCTTCCCCGAAGATGGAGTATGGCTGCCTTAATGGCGGGATAAAAACGGTCATACACACAACACTCCACTGCCTGTCTATGCAGGCTGTGTCCGCATGAGTATCAGCCTGCGTACGCAGAAAGAAAGGAAAAGAAAAAATCAGGAAAAAAAATGATAGTAAGGTTCATCTGTTGATGAAAACTAGTGATGCAAAGTAATAAAACAAAAATAATATTAACTTGTTTTTATTTACAATCGATTATTAAACAAATGAATTTGTTAAAATTTAAAAAAAGCACGTAGGTAAACACTAACAACAATGATAACGACAATTATGAATAATTATCAATTCTTAAAAGCTTTCAAATTTCACTGATTGATGTATCAGCACATTTCATTATGCATGGTTTAATAACCAGCGCACGCGCGCGTGCGCACACACACACACGTTCGCAGATATAAGCACACGCACACACATGCAAACGCATACACATACACACATACGTGCTTGCTCGCATGCTTGTGTGTGTGTGTGTGTGTGTGTGTGTGTGTGTGTGTGTGTGTGTGTGTGTGTGTTAGAACAGACGATACAAAGCTCCAAGGAGTGTGTGTGTGTGTGTTTATGCACGCGCGCATGTGTGTGTGTGTGTGTGTGTGTGTGTGTGTGTGTGTGTGTGTGTTAGAACAGACGATACAAAGCTCCAAGGAGTGTGTGTGTTTATGCACGCGCGCATATGTGTGTGTGTGTGTGTGTGTGTGTGTGTGTGTGTGTGTGTGTGTGTGTGTGTGTGTTGGCCATCAACAGTCAGTACGAAGCTCCAAGGAAATCCAGGAACAGTTCCAGAACATTGCAGTAGTGGACCACGGCAAACAGCAATTCACCATGTATGACCGCACACGGCCTTGGCAACGGCAGCACGTGCACAATTGCACCGACCCTCGCCCCTTGGCCCGCCGCATGCCGCCAGCTACGGTGAGTCCAACACAGGGGTCAGATCAGGTGGTCTTTGGGTCTGGCAACACATTGAGGTTTTCTGATCAGTTGAAACATTTCAAGTCTGAATTAAAAAAAGAAAGAAAGAAAGAAAAACCAAGCCATCACCGCATTCCTTTCTTTTCTCTTCCACCCTTCTCATCTCACCTTCACCATACCCTCTTTCTCCCTTCAACTTTTCCCTATCCTCCTCATTCCCCTCTGTAACCTTCTCATCTCACCGTCACCCCCCCCCCCCCCCACTCCTCATTCTCCCTCAACTTTTTCTTCTCTTCCCCAAGAAAGAGGGGTAGGGGTGGGGAGGGAGGGGTTGAAAAAAAAGGGAAAACAAGGAAAGAAAGAAAAGGGGGAAAATCCGCACCAGGATACGATTTATCCTGTAATATTCAGATTGCACTCAGTCGCAGCTGAGTGTCGTATTATGTAACGACGGCTATTTTGAAGCTGAAGACAATATCTTGAAGACAGTTCTGGTTCATAAGTAACTGGTGCTGTTGATAAGTGCTGGCCTGTTAACACACGTCTTACGCTGACTCAGCCACGGTATGTCAGTTGTGGCCGATGTTGTTGATGTTGCTGAAGCCTCAGAGTTGTTTATGCCTGGCATCTTGCAGGCACTGGGTAATGGCTGTGCTCAAAGGGGGACACAGACTTTTGCCGAGTAGATTTTTGCTGAGTGGGCTTTCGCCGAAAAGTGGGGGAAATAAAAAGGGTGGGGGGGGGGGGGGGGGGAGGAGGTTTTGACATGGGGGGGGGGGGGGGGGGGACTCAAAGCTCGATCGTTGCCTGTCCTCGTAAGGCACTCCCCTCTCTCTCTCTCTCTCTCTCTCTCTCTCTCACACACACACACACACACACACAACACACATACACACACATACAGACATGCACGTATGCATTCACGCGCAACACAAACATAAGAAAAATAGGCAGACTGATTGTAACGTTGTGCTAATAAATGTACACATTTGAAATAAACAGAGTTGAAATTAATCTCCCTCTGCCACAAAGACACGCAAACAAACGTTCGTGCATAGAGTAAGTTCAAATGATCGTCAGACGGGAAATGATCAGCCGTACTGGTACACTATTGTATGATGTGTTTTTAAAAAAATAAATTATGATTAGTCCGTCAGAAAAAATGGACAAACAAATCACAAAACATAACACAACGCGTTTCGGCCTCACTAGTCTCCTTCAGGCAAGATAAACAACATTGAGAACAAGAAAAAATAAAAATAAAAAAGATAAAACCGAAGAACGAGCTATCACATATCTTCTCAGATTGGGCGCAAGATGGGAAGAAGATCAGAGATTGCTCGTTCTTCGTTTTCATTGTTCTGAATGTTGTCTATCTTGCCTGAAGAAGACTAAAGAGGTCGAAACGCATCGTGTTTTTGTCTAGTAGTTTATCTGTCTGGTGGATTAATTGTAATTTCTCTTTAAAAATTTGTTTAATTTCTGCCTGCACTCACCTCACAAAAACTAAATGTATGATATGTGTTCATGAAATCCTATGTCTAGTTCAAAATTTTGTTCAGAGGTTAGCGTGAACAAAAAGCCCCACACCACCTGTCGCATTTACTCCCGGACTAGCTTTCATCTGTCCAAAGGCCCACCCAATGGAAATGTACGCCCGATCTCCCCTCTCTTTTCTGCTCAACCTCCATCCCCACCCCCATCACCCTCTACTTCCCCTCGCCTTCAAAGGCTCGACAGGTAGTCATGCTCAGGACTCGCCATCAGCTTCTGTGAAATATTCAGTCTGGTTTCCATGTCCACATATGTGTCAGACGGAAATGACCATCCCGGTATAGTATCGTACATGTTTAATACGTATCTATGGATACAGGAAGTTACGCAACGATTTATATAGGAAGTTGCGTGATAGGTAACTGTTGTTGAAAGACAGATGTTGAGCAAAGGTTCGTCTGCTCTGCTACGATGTCTTGTTTTCAAGTGATCTTCATTATTGCACCCGGTACGAGCAATACGTGTATCGCCAATAAAACTGTTTGGGTTTCTCTGGCAATTTCAATACACCACTGAGCATGACAACCTTGTCCGCCCTTAGCTTGAATACTGGTGCCCTTTGTGTAACACAAAGCACTTGTGCCTGCTGTCCTCTGTAAAAGTTGCAGAGAAGTCCTTTTACCTTGTAGCGCAGGTGATGTTAGCGAGGTATTCAAGGCCTGACCAACACGTTGGGTTGGGCATCTCCTAAGCCTTGTATGTGGAACTCTCCTCAAGTCTGTCCTTTTCAGTTGTTCATTTATATAGCTGTAAACCCTGCGCAGTATGTCTCACAGCATACGTATATATGTGGTGTAGCGTGTATGGATCAGTCAGCTCATAGTGTCGTTTCCTTGATATACCTTTAACACTTAAACAATAAAGTTATCCTGTAACACCACAGAAAATCGAAAGTCTGATGTACCCGACTGCGTGCTTGGTCAGTGGTCAGTGTAAGAATGTGATCATGAAGTTTACAGTTTGGGTGATGTCATTTTCGGTTTCAGATGAGTCGCAATGAAGCCGTCAACAGAATGTATCTGATGAAAATGCTGCATCCAGGGAAAATTATACATGCCCCTAAGAAAAGTGTCAAGAAGCAAACGTGGAGTACTTTGACGGGCAAGAGCATTCTGTTGAAGCACAAATAAATGGAGAAATATGAAGTGGTGCGTTCATCAGTTGCATGAATAGTTTTGAACATTTGAATGTGTGCGCACGTGCGTCTGGGTGTCTGTGGATAAATATGAAACAAACTGCAAGCTGCTGTGGTGCATTGCTTAATGTTTCAGATTTCTAGTTGGGAGGTTATCAGTTCAATTCCGATCAGAGCCATATGTTTGTGGGCTTTTTCTGCCCCAACTGGCTCAAAAGCAAAGCTGAGTTTGCCCTGGGCTCAGTTTAGAAGACTGGAACCACAGAGTCGAATTTGATCCATTTAATTGACGAGTCTTTGACAGTGTTTCTCAAATTTTCTTACCAATACCGCAGTTGTGTCTATCTATTAGGCTTGGCTGACGTCAAGATATAGTTTCAAAGTGTAGAGTACAGCTCTGTCCTGCATGCTCAGACCTGAATGGAATTTCAGAGCATCGTCTCCATCATCCACATCCTCATTGATCATCATAAATAAAAGTTTCCAGTTCTGTGGCTCTTTATGTCTTGCTCTCGCGGTGACTTCAGTCTGTGCCCTTGGTGAGTTTGTGTCAGGGTTTCTGGTACTGGCCAGTTCATGAGGAGTGTTGCTGGATGGACATGGTGATGCTTTCCGAAAGGAACCGTTCACTTGCGCTACCTTCATGACCAAGCAATTTCCAACAGAAGGCTTAACAATAGGCGGTGTCCTGCATATGTTTCATCAGAACAGGCACTGCTGAGCACCACGATGTGACTCAGCAGCAGTGCAGTGTCTCCACTGGTTGGCTGCCTCATGATGGCTTGACTATAAGTGCCTGCTGTGAATTGCCAGAGTTGGGGTAGCAATTGACAAGTCGCAGCATGGAAATGATGGGGTGCCCGAAGGAGCAGCATGGGGTAATGCTACGGAATATTTATGGAATATGAGACAGAAAAAGAAATTGAAGCAAACTGCTTTTCTTTTTTTCAACCACAGAAACTAAAGATGAAAAGTGCACCTCCAAAAGTCGTTGACGCATTCAGTGCTGTAAGATAATCGTAAACAAACAGAAAATACTTGGAACTCAATCGAAGGCATGTACCAGCAAAGGTTTAGAGTGGCAACAGTGACTATTGACTGTAAATGTGACCTAGGAAACTGAAAGAATTAAAGGAATGTGACAAACACAGGAAATCATCCACAAATTAAAAAAAAAAACACACATTTGAAGTTGGGGTAGAAGAGCAAAAATTTTTATTCCTTTCTTAAAACACACACACAAGTGCATTCATTGCTTGCAGCAAAACATATGGCCACCAGTATGTCAGAAAGAGTTCTGTCTGTTCTGATGTTTAAGAGGGAAGATCCTCTAGGTGTTTCTTCAGTTCATGACTTGCAACGATAAATTGAAGACTACAAATATCTCATTTTATCTTTCTGCATCAAAAAACATGTCTCTCAGACTTTAAACTGTGGTCCTAATCTGTCCATTCTGATTTTTTAGACATGGAATCACAGAATCACATTCTGACAAATCTTTTACCTCGTCTTCATGCCAAAACAGTTTGTGAATGACATGCTGAAGAATTGTCTTTAGTTCATAATCGTTTGTGAATGACTTACCGCCAAATCTTTAACCTGTTCTTCCATTCAGAACAGTTTGTGAGTGACGGACAGAAATGTTCTGCCTTCTGTTCAGTTTGTAAATGACACACTGAGAAATGAAACAATTTTTTCAAAACAGTCTGTGCATGACAGTCCGAGGATTTACACTTTTTTTTTTCTTTCAATAGCATTCATTTCATTATGGTCCTGTACGTCCATTATCAAATCAAGATAAAAAAGTTCCAGCAGACATAGATTAGTGAAGAACATTCACATCATTTGTGCGTGTGTGTGTGTGTGTGTGTGTGTGTGTGTGTGTGCATGTGCATGCATCCATACATGTAAGTAAGAGAGAAGCAGACAGATTTTCCGATTATTGTTTTGTTATCACATTTTGATGAGTTCAAGATATTCCAATTTTTTAAAGCAATCTTTGGAATCATTCCATTTTTTGCAACAGTTTTTTTCAGTTTATTTCGTTAAATGACTACAATGATAATCTAACAAGAATTTGGTTTCAGTCACTCACTCAGAAAGCATATATGCAAGCACGCTTTCATGCAAGAGAATAACAGAAAGCTGTGACCAGCTGTAGAAAAAAACAAAAACCATAGAAAGTTCATCAGAACCATTGATCTCCATTTCAAAAACACAAAATCTCCTAGACCACAGCACTATGATAACAAAGGGACAGGGATAAGTCTCCTCATAACATCACTCACAAAAATGAACAATTACATCTCTGCACAATATATCAGCTGCACACATATGAAACGACCCAAGGCAGAAAATCGTAATGTAATTTTAAGCATGTTAAGACACATACAAGTCAACAACACACACATATAATCTTACCAAACAGCCATGCTGAACATCGTTATACCATAAACATTTATTTACATACATTGAATCATCATCTTTTCAACATCAAATACCTTTGGAATAAGTTTCAGGAAAAAAGCGTTATAGTCATTTTACAGACCAGAACAATATAGCCGATACCAAGTCAACATTTGTGAGGATCTGCCCTTTAATATATACCACTGATTCACTTATCTGAGACGTCTGGAAAGATACTATATCAGTCATCTGAGACTTCTTGACAACACATTCATTCATTCATCAGAAACTTTCATGTACAAAGATTCAGTCATCTGTGGACACACTACAGTAACAGAAATTAAAAAAAAGAATATTTGATAGATGCAAAAATGGAATATAACAATGATACTGATCTTCAAACATTTCCTTCTTCCCACTCTGTGGTTATATCCAAATAAAAGCAAGCAAGCAAGAAAAAAGGCATTTTAACACATCAAGATGTGCAAATAAGAAGGTATTAAAGCAAAAAAAATTATCACAATACTATATATGTACACAAACTTACCAACTGAGTGAAGAACAAGACTGGATATCAAACATTCTCCTAAACAAACTTGGAGATTACAGAAAAAGAACACCAACATTTGACAAAGACAAGATTCCAACTGGAACTATTTTCTCTTCGTGAAGGGAGAGCAATTTGGTGTTTATGGTATGTCTGTATGGGCATAAGGCTTCCTGCCTTTGCCCCTTGAGAATGTTCAAAACATCTTGCCACAATCTAATTTGCCTTGCCATCACCAAATCCATCACACATACACAGGCACCCATGTTGAGCAAATCAGGCTGTGAAATACAAAAAGGCTTGTGGATGATTTTAAGTCTTAAAATTTCCAAAGGCGCAATAAAAAGATGTTCTGCTGTGGCATCATCATGTTCTTTCGAAAAATGAGATGCCAGCCTTCATCTTACATTGCATCCTTATCAATAAAAATTTCAATGGTTAACTCAACAATTAAAAACTTTTTTTTTTGCACTTTTAGAGCAATAAGTATGCAATGACATCAAAATTTATCAAACAATTTCTTTTCTTGGTAAAGGCATTCATTTACATTAATAAACTGTTCCATCAATTTAAACAAACAAGTCCACTGATTTTTTTAAAAATCTGTTTTTAGATGTGATAATTTCCACAGTAGTGATAATTTCCACAGAAAACCTTTGATCACCGGTGATCAAAAATCAAAGGAAAAACTGCTGGGAGTTGAAGACAAATTCTCTCATGTGCTCACTATGTTCATGTGCCTGAGTGTATATCTGTTCCTAGGGTAACAGAACAGTACAGGTCTTCATTAATTAAAACTGAAAAGTAAAAGCCGAAACAGATGAATAAGACTGAGCCACATGGACTCCCACACAAGATCAGTAACAACTCAACAATTAGATAACAGAATTACACACCAGCAAGCTTTCATAGCATCACACACATTCATATAAAGCTTGTTTGACATTAAAGAAATTGATACTTAATTTCACCTACTTAAAAGAAAGATACAAACGTAAAAAATGAAATAAAAAATAAAAAACAAATTTGATTTGCTACTGACTTGTTATTTCAAGAGATCAGGAATTTCAAGAATTTTTTTCTTTGTATACTTGACCTCCTCACTCCTCCTAAAAAAAAATGTTATGCACAACATATGTTACGAACTTCTAGAGTTCACTCATAAGATTAAAATATAAATGGTCTGAAACTATTCAGTGTCATCCCAAGATTTCATCATTTTTACAGCCCATCAATCTGTGTGACTACACCCACACACACACTTACACAAAACACACACACACACAGGCACACACACACACGCTCCTCTTTTCACATCTATTTACTTTCTCATCCTTATTCACACGTGTATATCGTTTCAATCAAAGCTGATAGTAATTTCTTAAGTATAATATTGAAATGAAACATCGCATCATTTAGTGCAAACTTTGTGTCTTTGCACTCCAATTCATATACCAATTAACGAATTTTCATGTGCTGCTGCAAATGATGGTAATGAAATGGTCTTTTTACCCTCTTTCAGCTAAAAAGAAAATGAGATGACCATGGAGGAATGTCACAAATGTGACTATTCAGTTCAGTATTGAATAGTACAGTTGATAATGATGATAGCTATGATGATAATCATGGTAAAAGGAAAGGATGAAGAATGCATTTCTACTGAACACAATTCCAGGCCCATACAGACAACACTCACACTACCACGAGAACCGGACTGCAAGGTATCACAGACGTATCATCAACAAATGTTCTGAACCTAGGACACCTAGGAAAGCCTAACAAGAGTGTGTCCATGCAAAGGAGAGGAGAGAACTACAACACCAAGCAACTTTGGGATGCTTGCATCTCCACAAGGATGCAGCATGGCTGGGCTTGCTTACACTTAAACGCAACATGCGATGTATGAAGGAGACCAAGGATGCCAGTGTCAGTGCCCCCACTGAGGAAAAGCAAAGAGGTTCCTGGGGCATGCCTACTCCACATCCCCAACCCTCTCCAAAAAGCATTTGAAATTTACATTAAAAATGGAGCAAACTGATGCACACCTAAAGCCTACCTCAAGTGAACAGAAAGCCTTCCCAGCTTCCCCAGTTCGTAAAGTGCCATATCATCCACTTTTCTCTAAAAAAAAAAATGGTACTTTTCCCTGAAATCTGCAAATTCTCTGAAAAGCGAGAGCTCTGCAGAGAGTTCTATCAGCTGTCAGACTGATGGTATCTCTACCATGTCTGCCAGCAGCCCAGAGGCCCCTGCCCGTTGTCTGGCACTGCTTCCTCTTTGGCTGTCCTCTCCTCCTCTGACCCTTTGCTTTCCAGTGGAGAACTAGATGTACAGTCTTGATGATGGCAGTCTTGCAGTCTGGCCCAGCTAACCTAGACATTTACTGAATGTGGCTGATCCTGTTCCTGGTTTCATCGTAGCAGGTTACATCATTTCATCGTATTCTGAGTATTTTCTGAAGACACTTCCAGTTGAACAAGTCCCCGCTAGTTTTAACATGCCAGATCTTGCAGCCATACAAATCGGTGGACACAACTTTAAAAGTAATGATAATGCTGGTGGAAGCCTAGATAAGAAAGGTTACTCAGAGGGAACCACTTGGAGCAATGAGACCCTGGTCCATTGTGGGTGGGAGTGTGTGACTGCACAGATTCACTTCTGAAGGATTCTCCCCAATGTAACATTTGGTATGCAAGTGATGGAAAAGAAATACAAGCAAAATGAGGACCATCAAATTTCATCATATTTCCCCCTTTTTTTTTTACACTGTTTTTGATAAACATACTTATTCCTGTTCTCCGTCCACACCTGCCCCTCACCAATTCCTCAGTTCACTCCTAAACCCCACGTTTCCTCCCAAATTCTCACATATTGACATTTTCGGTATTATTGAGCAAAGTTTCGTCAAATTTCTAAGTCAGGCAGTTTTCTTGCAAACAGAAAGACTATCAAACCAAACTATAGCTGCTTCATGGGTCACCTTATGCTCTTTTTGTCATCCTCCACATTTCTATAATGAACCAGTTCTTGAGAAACAACACCAAACATTGCTTAGCTGTATCTGAAGTGGTTTCACTATCAGGTTCTGTCGTTTATGGACAGTTGTTTGGTAAATGCTTTGTTCAACAGACTCTAACCTCTATTTGTTGCCCGATACTGGAACACAG
Organism: Conus canariensis; assembly: GCA_033310375.1. NCBI lineage: Eukaryota > Metazoa > Mollusca > Gastropoda > Neogastropoda > Conidae > Conus > Conus canariensis. The sequence continues at coordinate 77,678,804 of CM065715.1, forward strand.
ATCAATCGGCTATTTCGCGCTTTCAATGGTTGGAAAATGAGTTCAACAAACATGCAGGAAAAACCTAAAACAAATACGTACAAGTATTCAAGCAGAGATAAACCGACTCACGTGTTTCATATATACTTACATACACATCATATCAACAAGCTACATTACTCTCATATCATTTCATAATAATTTTCACATTCCACATCGGTAAGGCGGCGCATAGCAAGTAAAGCAAGTCTTTCCACAAAACACATCTCCAGTGGCAAAAACACAGAACTGTAGGGCAGACGACCAAACTCCACGAGTGACGGTGATACCGCACAGGAGAAGTGGACACGCTACAAGTTGTGCTGCTTGTGATGAGTGGGCATCAAGAGCTGAAGGTAACCACACCAGAATCTCCCAGTGGAGACTGCTCTCTTAGCTTCTTCAGCTGTTGCTTCTGCACCATGTCTGCGCCTGTGTGGCCCAACCATCAGCTTTCTTTAACATGTCTGCATTTGATAATTCATGGACTAATCATTACAGTTCTTATCATGCCTGTGTTTGATAATGCATGGACCATTTATTAGCTTTCTTATCACGCCTGCATTTGATAATGCATGGACCAATCATTAGCTTTCATATCATGCCTGGACTTGATAATGCATGGACAAAACATCAGCTTTCATATCATGCCTGCACTTGATAATTCATGGACAAAACATTAGCTTTCATAACATGCCTGCATTTGATAATGCATGGACAAAACATTAGCTTTCATATCATGCCTGCATTTGATAATGCATGGACAAAACATTAGCTTTCATATCATGCCTGCACTTGATAATGCATAGACAAATTGTTAGCTTTTCCACCATGTATACATCTGAAATTAAACGGACCAATTACTCACTTTTAAACCATGCCCATTTCTGATAGTACGTGGACAAATTACTAAATTGTTTACCATGTTCACATCTAATAATAGATGGGCCGATCATAAGCTGTTACATCGTCTAGATCTGGTAACACATGGACCAATCATCAGCTTTTATATCAAGCCTAATACTAGTGACACAGCTTTTACAGTAGGTGTGTATCAATCATTCATCAGCTTTTACATTAAGCCTGCATCTCATGATACATCAATAAATTATTAGCTTTCATACCACGCCTACATCTGATAATATATGGACTATTCATCACCTTTTAGTTTATATCATCTCTACACCCACCAACACATGCACCAATCATCAGGCTGAATATTAAGCCCACAACTGATAATACATGGACCAATTATTAGTTTTTGTGTCATGCTTGTAATAACATATGGATCACTGATCAGCTTTTAAACCATGCTATATCTGATAATAAACGGGCCAATTATCAACTTTTATATCATGCCTACATGGTAATACATGGACACATTAGTTGCCTCCATAGCATGGCTACATCTGATTATGCATGGGCCAGTCAGCAGCTTTCATACCATACCTATGTTTGAAAATACATGGACCAATCATTAAACCAAGCCTACACCTACTGAGACATGGACCAATCAGTGGCTTTTCATACTGTTCACAGCCCTCCCAAGCACTTTCGTCATATTATGGAATACCCTGTGCATATGTGCACCCTATGTGAACACACCACCGGCTTCCAAGCGTAGTGCAGGGTTGTTCCTGGCTGGTTTGTTCAACATTGAGCACAGTACTTCTCTGGGTCCACCCACACCTTTGGGTGTATCTTTTTCTTGTCTGCCTTTTGACCGACTACGGGGAAGGTCCAGTGATGGTGAGCAAAGACCCACTGACAGCAGGGCAAGTCTTGTTGACAGTGGGAAAGACTAACCTGGGATTCACTTCAGAGGGCACATAAGACATCATGGCGAAAGTTTGGCTGTGTCTGGAGTTGTATTGTCTTTACCTGTCAGTGCAACAGCAACATGTGAGGCTGCTGGCTGGCATGGCAGTTGCTCAACGGTTGCGTTTTTCACTGATGGGGTCTGCAGTCATGATTATGGTATGGTACACCTACAGGAACGTTCATGCGGAGGTTCTGTTATGTCGCATCCAGTGGCCATCGCACAATGGCATTTACCAGGGAACAGTTATGTCCCTTGATGTCTTAATGCAATGCTCTGTGCCTGCCTGCACCCTATGTGAATGTAGCACTGGCTTCCAAGGGGGTGCAGAATTGCTCCCAGCTGGTCTGTTTGGCAGCTGACGACAAGACTACTCTGGGTCCTACCAGCACCTTCGGATGTATCTTTTTCTTTGATAATACATCAAGTCCTATTAACAGCCCACCAATCACTTTGGTCACATCAGGGCTGCAAGCCAATTAAAACTAATAATATGTGGGCCAGATATTTACTTTTATATTATGCCTACATCTGAATCTAAACCAGAGATTTATCATTTTCAGTTTGTTCCTACTCCCACCTCTCTCCCCTCACTGCCCTCTCCCCATCATTTCAGACTTTTTTGGTAACAGGATTTAATGCACATCTGTTTTTGAAGTTTTATGGGGGGGTGTATGTATATGAGTATAAAAATGCATCCATGAATATAGTGTGTGTGTGTGTGTATGTGTGTGTGTGTGTGTGTGTGTGTGTGTGTGTGTGTGTGTGTGTGTGTGTGTGTGTGTGGTGTGTGTGTGTGTGTGCGCATTTTTAAATGTGTGCCCACATGCATATGCATGTGTGTGTGATTGTGTGTGTGTGTGTTTGTGTGTGTGTGTGTGTGTGTGTGTGTGTGTGTGTGTGTGTGTGTGTGTGTGTGTGTGTGTGTGTGTGTGTGTGTGTGTGTGTGTGTGTGTGTGTGTGTGTGCGCATTTTTAAATGTGTGCCCACATGCATATGCATGTGTGTGTGATTGGTTGTTGTGTTGTGTTGTTGTGTGTGTGTGGTGTGTGGTGTGTGTTGTGTGTGTGTGTGTGTGTGTGTGTGTGTGTGTGTGTGTGTGTGTGTGTGTGTGTGTGTGTGTGTGTTGTGTGTGCGTGTGTGTGTGTGTGTGAATGAGTGATTGAATGAGTGAGTGTGCATGTGTGTATGCGCATGTGTGTGTCCGAGTGAGAGAGAAAAGAGACAGACAGACACAGAGAGAAGTGTGTGTGTGTGTGTGTGTGTGTTGTGTGTGTGTGTGTGTTTAAATGCGTGCCCACATGCGTATGCCTGTGTGTGTGTGTGTGTGTGTGTGTGTGTGTGTGTGTGTGTGTGTGTTGTGTGTGTGTGTGTGTGTGTTTTGTGTGTGAGTGTGTGTGTGTGTGTGTGTGTGTGTGTGTGTGTGTGTGTGTGTGTGAATGAGTGAGTGTGCATGTGTGTGTGTGCACATGTGTGTGTGTGTGTGTGTGTGTGTGTGAATGAGTGAGTGTGCATGTGTGTGTGTGAGAGAGAGAGAGAGAAGAGACAGACAGACACAGAGAGAAGTGTGTGTGTGTGTGTGTGTGTGTGTGTGTGTGTGTGTGTGTGTGTTTTTGTATACATGTGTGTGTGTGCACGCATCTGTGAGTGAGTGTGTGTGTGTGTGTGTGTGTGTGTGTATGTGTGTGCATGTGTGTGTGTATGTGTGTGCGTGTGCGCACGTTTATCTGTATGTTCTTTCCCACCAGCCAACAGGAAATAAGGGCTGACTGACCTGTGGGTGGTCTCTCAATCAAACGCACGGCATCCTCTCTTTGCATGGATTTGAGGCACTCCCGTAGCTTGCTGACTGTCCCATATGTCTGCGCACACATACAGCAAATCATCTATACAGTGCTTGCATGCATACACTGGCATTACACACACACACACACACACACACACACACACACACACACACACATACACATAATCACATACACACACACCACACACACACATATGCATGTGGGCACGCACTTTATCATGCACACACACACACATACACATGCACTCACACACACACACATGCACTCATACACACACGTACCCACACAAACATACGCGCACATACACACACAAACACGCATGCATGCATGCACACACACGTGCACGCACACACACACGCTGCTCTTATACAAATTGCAGACTTCTTAATCAGAATGTAAACATAAACATTTTTTTTTCAAACCCAAACATTACTTTTCATTAGAATATGAATGAGCTTTCTATGCCAGCCCACATGGAAAAAGTTCCTTTACACAAAGCAAGAATTATTATTTTTCCTTTAATGTTGACTGACATCGTGGCAACATTGACATTTAAACAAAGTGGCAGACAACTCATGGACAACGGCTGCTGAATATCAGTCCATTTGCTTCAGATGGTCTGCATAATGGAATGGGGTAGACAGATAGTTCATCAGTAAGGGACTGTAACATTCTTGTGTGGGATGGGGCAGACAGATAGTCATCAGTGAGGGACTGTAACATCCTTGTGATGGGATAGGGCAGACAGATAGTTCATTAGTGAGGGACTGTAACATCCTTGTGATGGGATGGGGCAGACAGATAGTTCATCAGTGAGGGACTTAACATCCTTGTGATGGGATGGCACAGACAGATAGTTCATCAGTGAGGGATGTAACATCCTTGTGATGGGATGGCACAGACAGATAGTTCATCAGTGAGGGATGTAACATCCTTGTGATGGGATGGCACAGACAGATAGTTCATCAGTAAGGGACTGTAACATCCTTGTGATGGGATGGGGCAGACAGATAGTTCATCAGTGAGGGATGTAACATCCTTGTGATGGGATGGCACAGACAGATAGTTCATCAGTGAGGGATGTAACATCCTTGTGATGGGATGGCACAGACAGATAGTTCATCAGTAAGGGACTGTAACATCCTTGTGATGGGATGGGGCAGACAGATAGTTCATCAGTGAGGGATGTAACATCCTTGTGATGGGATGGCACAGACATAGTTTATCAGTGAGGGACTGTAACATCCTTGTGATGGGATGGGGCAGACAGATAGTTCATCAGTGAGGGACTGCAACATCCTTGTGATGGGATGGGGCAGACAGATAGTTCATCACTAAGGGACTGTAACATCCTTGTGATAGGATGGGGCAGACAGATAGTTCATCAGTGAGGGACTGCAACATCCTTGTGATGGGATGGGGCAGACAGATAGTTCATCAGTAAGGGACTGTAACATCCTTGTGACAGGATGGGGCAGACAGGTAGTTCATCTGTAAGGGATGTAACATCATTGTGATGGGATGGGGCAGACAGATAAGGATGTAACATCATTGTGATGGGATGGGGCAGACAGATAGTTCATCAGTGAAGGATGTAACATCCTTGTGATGGGATGGGGCAGACAGATATTTCATCAGTGAGGGACTGTAACATCATTGTGATGGGATGGGGCAGACAGATAGTTCATCAGTGAGGGACTGTAACATCCTTGTAATGGGACGGGGCAGACAGATAATTCATCAGTGAGGGACTGCAACATCCTTGTGATGGGACGGGGCAGACAGATAGTTCATCAGTGAGGGACTGCAACATCCTTGTGATGGGACGGGGCAGACAGATAGTTCATCAGTGAGGGACTGCAACATCCTTGTGATGGGATGGCACAGACAGATAGTTCATCAGTAATATAATGTAGCATCCTTGTGTTGGGATGGGGCAGACAGATCAGGTAATCTATGAGAAACTATGAGAAACCATTAATATCCTTGAAACAGGATGGGGCTAACAGACCAGGTCATTAGTGAGGTAATGTTGCATCCTTGTAATGGGGTGGAGCAGACAGAAAGGTAATTTGTGAGGAACCATTAACATCCTTGCGACGGATGGAGCCAACAGACCAGGTCATTAGTGAGGATTGAAACACCCTTGAGATGGGATGGCACTGACAGGTCAGGTTATCAGACACCAGTGTTTACTTTGACCTTTTATCTCATACTTACCTGACCAAACTGATGATTCTACTCGGGGTAAATATGCATTTGGCAAATGAATTAAACTTGAAGGGAGGTAAATCATCCTCCATCCAAAACTCCCTTAACATCAGAGCATTCACCATGCAGATCTTGTCAACCCTAAGCCAAACATTGTCACTGCCCATTTTAGTTTTTTTTTTGTTTTTGTTATCAACTTAGCATTAAGAACCCCATACTTGATATTACTAATATGGAATAATGCACTGACTGAATGAATGAAGAGAAACATTTTGAGAAAGCCAGTAAGTAATTACAATCAAGACCAGTTAGTATTTACAATTAACATTCAGCAATAACAATCAATACCAGTTTGCAGTTACAATCCAAGCTAGCTAGTAATTGTAATCAGGATCAGTTTGTAATTACAATCGAGACTAGTTAGCAATTACAATGAAGAACAACAGGCATATAATCAAGACCAGATAGCACTTAACTATGGCCAGTTACTATTTACAATAAAGGTTAGTTAGATATGATAATGCTACTTAGAGTTATCAGAAATTCGAGACTTACAACAATCAATGCTTGTTAGTATGAAAATCAAGACTAGCTATCATGACATGAAGACTAGTTAGTGTTTACAATGAAATTATTAAATAACCACAATCAAATGTGTGTAACCTGTAATAAAAAGTATTAAATTTTTTTTTTTGGGGGGGGGGGGGGGGGGGAAGGAAGAATCAACTTTCACTTCAAGTTCATCACAAAACTTTGCAAGAACCAATCATATAATTCACAATGACCCCAATCTGGGTGTATATCCGTTTTTTAGATACACTATACTTGACCGCATTATAGCAAAATACACATTTACAGACATGTGAAAAGTGAGTCACTTTGTAACCCATACTGAATGATAAAATCTTGATACGCTAGGAAGAATCGACCCCTCGAAGACAAGGGGGCAGCATCAAGGGAGACAAACCTCATGATAATCCAGAAGGTAGAGGGTGGGGCTGGCACCAGAGCAGCCCATGACTTCCAGGGCACCCACCAGGTCACTGTAGCCCAGCCGGCCGGCCAGGGCATACACATCTTTCCCAGCTTCCACGGGGTCCAGCAGTTCACACAGCTCAGCGCGAACCTCTGCCGACAGCTTGTTTTCCAAGGGAAGGCTGGAAGCTGAACCATCTGAAAGAAAATGCTGCTGTTTCCAAGAGTTCACAGATGGATGTTCCATGAGGTATCACCGTATGTCTGCACCGATACCACATGTTGTGCCAGATGAAAAGTAGCAATAAAAGTCAGAGAAAGGACGGAGGAAAATCAAAATCAACTCGCATAACTAATCATTGCTTTAACGAGCTGGTCTCATTTGCATTTGATACCAACCTAGTTGTTCCCATTGCTTCCACACAAACGCTAAGTGATGATCACTCAAGAGGTGTATGCATAAGTGGGGAGAGACAGACAGACAGACAGACAGAGACAGAGAAAGACATAGAGAGAGAGAAAGACACACACACACACACACACACACACAGAAAGGTGATCATCTTTTCATGCTACGATGATGTTTCTGACTTCACATCATTTTGTGATGACATGAACGGCATGACACAATTTCTCTTTTCACACAGTTCAACTGATGTCATACCATTTTTTTTTTCCAACACACATTTGCACCAAAGTCTGTCCCATGAAAAAAACAGCCACTTAAAATATTACATAAATCTTTCACTTAAGTTGCTTTGTGTTTTGCTTCATCCATGTCAAAATCAACCCTTGATAAAATCATGTGAATCGAAAAACACAAAATGAATGTATTTACTCCTCTTTTTCTCATGTATATAATAATAATGAAGAACAAGCCTCTGTCTGGGGCGCATTTTTTGTTTTGTTTCTGTATTTGTCTTGTTTGTTGATATTGTGTGTCATTACTTTAGGGGTATTGTTGTTTTTATTTTGTTTTGCTTTGTTTTGTTTTTTGTTCATCAAAATGTTTATAACTAATCATCTTCTCTGAAAGTGGACTTTTTTCCGCTATGGAATGCTTTCTGGGTCATTTCTTTGTTGCTGGTAATTCCTTCACATATGGTAAATAAACACTGTACTAGGAACTTCAGTTCACCATGTGATAAATGATCAATCAATCAAACCATCACTCAGAGTACAGTGGAAGGATTACAAACCACATAAGTTAAAGCATCATTTCCACACACATCATCTGGTTCCTTCATCTTGTCCTTTAGACCATGCCACCCACCCAGGGAAGAAAACAAACCCAAGACTCAATAAAGCACCCACCTGAATGCAGCCTCAAACTGACAGCAACACCACTATCACAGCCGGACTTGTGCATGGTCAGCGCTTCAGTGTCCTCTTCCAGGTCACGGTCATCATCCTCCATCGACTGCTCCACCTCCTCCTCCTCCTCCTCCCCATCACTGCGGTACCCATCCCCCTTCAACATCCTCATGATCTGAAAACAGATTTTGTTTTCAATTGTACGCAAAAACTAATTTAACAAATATGTTTTTTGCACTGCTAACGAGTCCCTTCAGTGCTGTTCAGTGGTGCCTGTTCTGATCCAACAAATGCAGGATACTACCTACTAAGCCCCTATTGACAACAATAATTGCTAGGTCACAAAGCCAGCATGAGTGAGCTCTCCCTCCAAAGGGTATATGAGCAGCTTCTTTCTTGAGGGAGTTCCTGTAATGTGGAATTTATTCATCTCAAGATCTCAGTGATGAATTGAGTCCATGACCTAAAAAGTTTTGATGAAAAATGCAAATCTGTATTCATCTCCTGACTATTTTAGAAAACGAGATGAAGAAAGAAAACAGAAAAAAAGAAACAATTCATATCATGAAGTCACAGGAGTCACATCAGGACAAAACCAAAGAAATCATGCTGACTTTCAAGAATAAAAAGGGAAAACAGAATGATGAATGCCAACTGCAAGGAAGGAAAGCAAAAAGAAAAATACAAACTATATGAAAGGATGAAAAAAAACAAGAAAAATACAAACTAAAAGGAGAGAAGACAGAAAGAAAGATACAGACTACAATAAGGGAAAATGGAATAGAAAAAATACAAACTACAAAAAAGAGAACACAAAATTCAAACACTGCATAATATTTCATGGAAGAAAAAGTATCTTTGCATATTATGTCAAAAGACGTCAATTCTTCTCTGCACGCAATTACTTTTATCAAACAACAAATCACTTTTTTTCACAGGATTCACACCAGTTTCTCAACCACTATTCTGGCCACTGCTTTCCAGGACTCACCTTCAGTCTGTCTTTGCCGGTCGCATAATCACCAGGCAACAGGCCTCTCCTCCATCGATGGGGAGTCTCCTCCCTTGCCTCCCCCTCCTCCTCTGACCCCTCCCCAGGGGGAATCTCTTCGTTCTCGATATCCGCCCGCGCCCCAGCCGTCATCAGCAAAGCCACCATTCCCATCAGGCCGCGACAGCAGGCAACGTGCAGGGGAGTGTTGCCGTCAAAACAGCGAGTGTTGACATCAACATTAGCCTGAAAAAGTTCATGTTACATAGTCTGGAGTTTTTTTTTGAAGGGTATTCCTTGAATTCTACACGGACTTTATCATGATTAAAACACAGCTAATTTTGATTTCTTTTTTCTTATTTTACACATTCAAAACATACCTTAAATCAATATAGCTTAATAGTTTATTTTTTGCAGTGATGTACATTAATTGTTTAAAACATTGTTGCATTAATATGCAACAATTCCATAATTCATACAATGCAGAGCAAAATATCTTGTGTCCAAAAAGAGAACTTTAGTTACACAGGGGTGGAACTTTAAAAGAACAGAAACAAAACTGACACAGTAGTGAGCTGTTTACTTGCATATTTCTAATTCAATCTCCTCTTTGCTTTGACAGTCGTGCACTTCGCAGTTGGTGTGAATGACAGGAACATACAAGAAGACAGATTTATTGGCAATGGTCCTAGAGTGATACACTGACAAAGATCCTTTAGAGATACACTGATGAAGGTCCTACAGAGATACACTGACAAAGGCACTTTTGAGATAAACTGATGAAGGTCCTAAAGAGATACACTGATAAAGATCCTAAAGAGATACACTGACAAAGGCCCTAAACAGAGACACTGACAAAGATCCTAGAGAGATGCACTGACAAAGGTCCTAAATAGATGCACTGACAAAGGTCCTAAAGAGATGCACTGACAAAGATCCTGAAGAGATGCACTGACAAAGGTCCTAGAGAGATACACTGACAAAGTCCTAAAGAGATGCACTGACAAAGGTCCTAAAGATATGCATCGACAAAGGTCCTAAAGAGATATATCGACAAAGGTCCTAAAAAGATGCACTGACAAAGATCCTACACAGAGACACTGACAAAGATCCTAGAGAGATACACTGACAAAGGTCCTAAACAGAGACACTGACAAAGGTCCTAAAGAGATGCACTGACAAAGGTCCTAAAGATATGTACTGACAAAGGTCCTAAAAAGATACACTGACAAAGGTCCTAAAGAGATACACTGACAAAGGTCCTAAAGAGATACACTGATAAAAGTCCTAAAGAGATACACTGACAAAGGTCACTAAGGTCCTAAAGAGAAACATTGATGCAGGTCCTAAGAAATATACTGACAAAGGTCCTGAAGAGATACACTGACAAAGGTCCTAAAGAGATACACCAACAAAGGTCCTAAAGAGATACAACGACAAAATCCTAAAGAGATACACCGACAAAGGTCCTAAACAGATACAGTGGCAAAGGTCCTAATGAGATACACTGACAAAGGTCCTAAAGAGATAAACTGACAAACGTCCTAAAGAGATACACTGACAAACGTACTAAAGAGATACACTGATGCAGGTCCTGAAGGATTATAATGACAATGGCCCTAAAAACATACACTGACAAAGGTCCTAAAGAGATACACTGACAGAAATTCCAAAGAGAGTACAGACATACAGACAGTATGACAACCTTAACATTGTGGATTGAGTTAACTGTAAAGAAAAATGAATTTCTAGGATACAAAAAAACATCTTCTATGGCACGCTGACTGCATTAAAACACAATGACCTATTCCACTTCCTAGTTTTACATACTCTGTTGATTTTCTGTGTTTACATCAAAAACACAGCATATCAAAACCTGTTCAAAGTATGCACCTCTGATTCTTTACCTTTAACCCACCTGAGAGCACTACTGTTCCCAAATAAGCCTTCATCATATCTGTTTCACATTCAATTTTGTTTTTCTTCATGGACATACCTTAATGATTAAAAAAACTGAAAAACTACCAAAATTAAAAAAAAAAAAAAGAAAGTCCTGGCATGCATGATAGTTTAAGAAAGAAGACAGACAGGAGAGGAAACAGTCTTCCGTCAAAAGAAACAAAGGGGCAGAATTTTAGATAAAAGTGTTTTAAGTAAGAGGGGATGAAGAGAACGGCACGAAGCCTGACCTCCATCAGGAGAAAGCCCGCGACTGGGAGATCCTCCTGCTCCACTGCGTGGTGCAGCGCTGTTCGCCCGCTCTTCCCATCAGCCAGGTTCATGTTGGCCTTCCCATGAAGCAGCAGCCGCAGGATCTCGATGCTTCCGTTTTGAGCAGCAAGGTGAACAGGGCTGTACCCTGCGTAACATGCAGGTGAGGAGATTGTCTCCCTTTATGCTCTTTACTTCTAAAATTTTTTTTTTTTTCCTCTTGACTTAGAATGATCTTGCATAAATGATGAATAATAACGTTAACTGGTCACTAAAATATGACAGAACAGAAATTCAAGATTTATACACACAAACACAAACAAACACACACACACACAAACACACATATCTACACAAACATGCGTGCATACATGCACATGCACACGCACACACACACACATATACACATGCATGCAAACATGCTCATACACATATATACACTCATTCACACACACATGCACACAGTTCTAAAAAAAAAAGAAAAGAAAAACCTATACAAAACTAACAACTGCTCACCATCATAATTCAAATAATTCAGCTCTGGAAAGGGGCAGGCGGCAGAGACACCAGGTCGCAGGTACTTGACCAGCGCTCTTAGTGCTTCCACTGAGTTGTTCAGCACAGCCAGGTGTGCAGGTGTGTTGCCATTCCTGTCAGCCAGGGAAGGGTCGGCGCCGGAATGCAGCAAGAATTCAATGTGCAGCGACTGCTGCATGATGGCTGCCAGGTGTAATGCAGTCTGTACAACACAGTCATAAAACCACACTTAGAATAATTTTTGTTAACAACCAATCTTTTTTTCTAAGGAATAATTTTTGTTAACAACCAATCTTTTTTTCTACGACGTAACATTTCCGTCACTGGTAAGTTTATTTCCAAAAGCTTCCAACCAAATTTTGCAACTCCATTACTTTAAAAAAAGATTACCAGAAAAGAATTTACATCAAAACCAGACCAAATTCTGTAGGAGAACCTAGGACTGAATGTATCCAATTCTGAGCCAGTATTGTTTATAAGTAACCAATATGGTCGCACACATACTTCTAGTAACTGAAGAATCGAACAGTAATTGCGTAGTCATGAAGACTGGCTGTCTAGAACTCTGACACTGAAGTTCGAAGTGAGCACATGCACATATACCATGTGAAGCGAGTGCAAATGCACATACAGTGTGAAGTGAGCACAAGTGTACATACAGTGTGAAGTGAGTGCAAGTGTATATACAGTGTGAAGTGAGTGCAAATGCACATACAGTGTGAAGTGAGTGCAAATGTACATACAGTGTGAAGTGAGTGCAAATGCACATACTGTGTGAAGTGAGTGCAAATGCACATACAGTGTGAAGTGAGTGCAAATGTATATACAGTGTGAAGTGAGCACAAGTGTACATACAGTGTGAAGTGAGTGCAAGTGTATATACAGTGTGAAGTGAGTGCAAATGCACATACAGTGTGAAGTGAGTGCAAATGCACATACTGTGTGAAGTGAGCACAAGTGTACATACAGTATGAAGTGAGTGCAAGTGTATATACAGTGTGAAGTGAGTGCAAATGCACATACAGTGTGAAGTGAGCACAAGTGTACATACAGTGTGAAGTGAGTGCAAGTGTATATACAGTGTGAAGTGAGTGCAAATGCACATACAGTGTGAAGTGAGTGCAAATGTACATACAGTGTGAAGTGAGTGCAAATGCACATACAGTGTGAAGTGAGTGCAGGTGTACATACAGTGTGAAGTGAGTGCAAGTGTACATACAATGTGAAATGAGAGCAAGTGTACATACAGTGTGAAGTGAGTGCAAGTGTGCATACAATGTGAAGTGAGTGCAAATGCACATACTGTGTGAAGTGAGTGCAAATGCACATACTGTGTGAAGTGAGTGCAAATGCACATACTGTGTGAAGTGAGTGCAAATGCACATACTGTGTGAAGTGAGTGCAAATGTACATACAGTGTGAAGTGAGTGCAAATGCACATACAGTGTGAAGTGAGTGCAAATGCACATACAGTTTGAAGTGAGTGCAAATGCACATACTGTGTGAAGTGAGTGCAAATGTACATACAGTGTCAAGCGAGTGCAAGCACACATACAGTGTGAAGTGAGTGCAAATGCACATACAGTGTGAAGTGAGTGCAAATGCACATACAGTGTGAAATGAGTGCAAGTGTACATACAATGTGAAGTGAGTGCAAGTGTACATACAATGTGAAGTGAGTGCAGCGTATGTACAGTGTGAAGGAGTGCAAATGCACATACAGTGTGAAGTGAGCACACACACACATGTGAGCGCACATACAGTGTGAAGTGAGTGCAAGTGCACAAACAGTTTACACAGCTTTTTGAGCATTATTATCAAGTGAACAATGTTTGGGCCGTTAAGTTGTCTACAGTCATGCTGAGTGGACAGTCACCTATCATTGTCACTAATGCTTGCACTTCCTGCTTTCCTAATTTAAAACAAAAAAATGTTCTTAACTTGATGTTACGGTAGTAATTCACACCAAATGGGGATAAGGCATTTGTTTAGACAAATAAGTATGACAAAAAAGCATGCATACTGCTACCAGCATTGTTGCAATGGGCTACTCTTGGAGTAAACATAGAGTTAGATTCAGCCATTGTTGTCTTTCTGTATGTCACAGGAACCATCCTGTACAACACAGCAACAAATGTCATCTTTAACTATGAACCAATATGTACACATCTACAGTCAATCTTGATTTTTTTTTTCCGTGGACCACAACCAGGAGCTAATGTCTGTAGATGAAGAGTTCAGGAGTAATAGTCTGAGCATTAATAGTGCTAAAATCATTTTGGCACTCCATGAAATAGCTGAAGACTTTTTGCATATACACTCAAATATCTGTCATGAGTTCAAGTAAAAATAAGTAACATTTACGCAAAAAACAGTGAATTCATCTGTATTGGACACATAATTAACTCTTTTAGTACTGAATATAGGCTGTCATTACTTCCCTTGGTTCCTGGGTTCTTACTACTGTACCACTCTTTTCATTCCTGGGTTTCTGGGTGAAATTTCAGTATAAATGAAGTACTTATTTGAACCCAGCTTTGGTTTTTCTTACATCTTCACAAAGTGAGATGAAGCAAAACTACCACCCATGCTTATAAAACATAAAACCAGGAAACTCAGAAACTTTCTCTTTGGAAAGGAAAGCCAGCACTAGCTTTATCTAAACATGTCTGGCAGTACTGCTAGAAGCAATTACCGACAGGTGGACAGGTTTATAAACAACCCTCACAAGGTCCCCCTACCACCAGGCGGCAGGACTGTGGGAAGGGATGGTAGCTCACCGGTATAGCTCCCTGTTGTATTCAAGGGTACTTTTTAGCCTCGCCGATAAACCGGCGTATCATATTCAAAGGATTAAAAAGAAAAAAAGAAAACCTTATGTAGCACGGGTATTGTAACTCGGCAGTTTACATGTAGACAATAGGGTTCAGGCCAGGTGTAAACATTTATCATTCATTTAGCCCCTCTCATTGTGGTTTAACCCCACCTTCATTTGCCTCAGTCCGATGTAACTGAATTCCGGGATAAAACCTCTTCATATATTTGCCTTTTCATCTGTTTGTCAACATTCTGTTTGCCCGTCTGTCTGTATGCCTGCCTGTTTGTTTATCTGTATGTATGTCTCTACCATTTGTGTGTCCTATAACAGGACTTATGTATGCGTGCTTGTTGTGGTGGTGGTGGTGGTTATTTTTTCATTGGATTCCTTTTTTATGGTTCTTTTCAAAATTGTTACTTGGACTTGTTTGTCAGCTTTTTGTTTCTAACATTATCAGAAAGATTACTATCCATACTGTACTTTGTCAAGTCATGTAATTTTAATTTGAATAATTATATTAAAGAGAAAAATTGTAAGAAAAAAAAAAGAAATTTAAACAGAAGACTGATTCATCACACACACCCACCACAGCAGAAACTTCAATCAAACTATGCCTGTAGAGGGGAAGGGAAAAACATCCTAAAACAGCAAAAGACATACAGCAGGGTCATCTCCTGCCTCTTACCTGCCGCATGTAGTTGTAGGCGTTGATGATGCCATAAGCGTTGGGCAGTGATATCATCACATCCAGCAGGTAACACAGCGATGCAGTCTGGTTGTTGATCACCGCAAGGTGTATCGGACTGAAAAGATTTTTTCCCATTAGAAATAAAGGCAGCGTATCTGTGGTTATATGCCGAAACTGGCAAATTTTGTATTATACAATAAAAGATTTCTTAAGATAAAAATTTGGCTGAGCAGAGAGAAAACCCAAAAAAGCTGAAAAAAAAATACTGACCAATTTTAAAAACAACATACTTCAAAAACAACAAACTAAGTTGTTCAGGAGTTCTGATACATAAACAACACTTCTGAAACATTGCGAGTCTGGTTTCAGAGTAACACCTGTAGAGAAAGCACTGGAGTCTGCTTACATTATTTACAAATGTCACTTGCATACTGGATTCTGATATTCAGGAGAATGGACACATTGTGCCATAGACAACAGCTCAAATGATTCTCTTCTTAATTCAGTGGCTTATCTATCAAAGGCATAAATAAGAAAATAAAAGAGATTTCTGTAAGTTACCAAAACATACCTTCACACACACACACACACACACACACACACACACACACACAACACACACACACACACACACACACACACTCACTCACACACACACACACACACACACACACACACACACACACACACACACACACACACACCACACCAATTATTAACAATTTCAATCCTGTCACTCACAGGTCTCCATTCTCGTTCTTGAAGGCTGTCAGATGTCTTTGGACGATCAGCAGGTAGCGAATGTCCCCCGTCTCTGAGAAGTCCTGCAAGGCACGCACCGTTCTTGAGGTGATCCTCTCCATCACTCTCTTCACCACTTTTGTCGCTATTTTTATCTGAGCACATGGTGTTTGTCCTGTCACTGTTACATAAAAGAAAAGAACAGACAAACATAAACTGCCATGTACAATAACACAGTGTGCTTCACGATTTGTGTTCTTAGGTTTTATAAGACAGTAAATCCTGATCAGGCAATATGACAATGAATTGCTCAGTTGTCTATTTTGAGACTGAGTGACATCTAATGTCTGTCCTTTAAAAGAATAATATGGTGTAGTAACACAGATCAGCACAGTCGTATGTTTTGTTAAAATATTTTCATTTGAGCCCAATAGCTGGACACACTGCTGCTGTTCTTATCACAGCTGATGTAATTCTATCATAAGTTTGGCTTTCTTTTCCATGTTTGTGCACTTCTTTGCTTATTTCTGTGTATGTTAGGATGCTTTGCTGTCCAGAAACATATCTCAGTCTTGTCTGGGAAGTTAGTTGTTGTATGGGTTGGGTAATTTGATGTCCACAAATATTGTCTGCCTGGGAAACTGATTAATGTACGTTAGGTATTTTGATCTCCACAAACATTTCTTTGTTTTGATAGGGAAATTAATTGATATGTGATTGGGCACTTCGATGTTCACACCCATTTCTTTGTTTTGTTTAGCAAATCAGCTGGTACATAATTAGGCACTTCGATGTCCAAAAATCATTTATTTGTTTTGTTTGCCAAACTGGCTGATATGCAGTTGGGCACTTTGATGTCCACAATTATTTTTTGTTTGGGAAATTGGCTGATATGTGATTGGACACTCTGATGTCCGCAAACATTTCTTTGTTTCATTTGGGAAATTGGCTGATGCATGACTGGGCACTTTGATGTCCAAAAACATTTCTTTGTTTTGTTCGACAAATTGACTAATATGTAATTAGGCACTTTGATTCCACAAATATTTCTTTGTTTTGATAGGGAAATTGGTTGATGTGTGATTGGCACTTTCACGTCTTCAAACATTTCTTTGTCCAAAGCATTTCTTTGTTTAGCTCCGGAAATTGGTTGATGTATGGTTGGCACTTTGATGTCCACAAGCATTTCTTTGTTCCATTTGGGAAATTAGTATATGCGTGATACAGCACTTTCATATCCACAAACATTTATTTTGTTAGGGAAATTAGTTGATGAGTAATTGGACACTTTGATGTCCAACAATATTTCTTTGTTTTGTTTGGGAAGTTGGTTGATGTGTAACAGGGTATTTTGAGGTCCACAAATATTTCTTTGTTCTGTTTGGGAAGTTGATACACATGTGCTTGGACACTTTGATGTCCACAAACATTTCTTTATTTGGGAAATTGGTTGATGCGTGATTGGGCAATTTTTGATGTCCACAAACATTTCCTTGGTTTGTTTGGGAAACTGGCTAATGTGTGATTGGGTACTTCAATGTCCACAAACATTTTCTGTTCGGGAAATTGATTTTGTGTGATTGGGGCACGTTCTTGGCCACAAACATTTCTTTGTTTTGTTTGGAAAACTGAGCAATGTGTTATTTGGCACTTTCGCGTCCACAAACATTTCTTTGTGAGGGTGTATGGTAGCATGCTTTGTTGTCCACAAACAAGTCAGATCAGTTTCTGTTCTCACCTTCTTTAGCACCTTTTGTCACTTCAGGTTTGGTGGAGTTATGTTTCTTGCCTGGAGGTTCCTCTTTTACTGACGACGTTTCTGAGAACCCCTCGTCCGTTCTCTTTCCTTCAGACCACATACTCACTTCACTGAGTTTTGTAGGAGAGTGCACAAAGTCTGTGGCTGGTTCCTTCAGTCCCTTCATCTCATCGGAAGGGTCTAACGTCACATCGTCCTGTCTGTCCACGGCAAGTGAAGGGTGTAATGTTTCAGTATCTGCGATGTCTTTGCCGCTCGGATCTAAGGTGGTGTTTCCTTTGCTGCCAGTTTTCAAGAACTGTTCTGAAGGTTTGCCTTTCCTCATGGGGGTACTGCTGCTAGATTCAGGATGATCATTCTTCTGGTCACTTTGCTGCCTGTCTGCATCTGTTCTATCGCCATGTGATGCCCTCTCAGGAACAGCCTCCAGAACCTCAGGCGAGTGCTTGGTCCCGGCTGGTGTTGCCATGGTGACCAACATCTGAGATGGATGTCTGAGAGATGTGGCGGCATCAGTCTCAAGGTCATTGACCTCCCCGTTCCACAGCATGGGGTCATAGGGGCTGGCCATGGGACTGGCTGATTCTGTGACAATGCTTTCAGGACTCTCCAGATTGCAGCGGTCAAACTCTTCCTTTACCACTGCAAAGACAACACATGACATCCATTGGTTTGCTGCAGCTACAGCCAACAACTTTTGTCCCCCTCCCGATAACAATTCCTCTCCACAATCATTCACAAATGACTGTCACCAGCAGCAATAATAATTTCTATAATAAGAATATTTATGTGCCTAACCAACTGAATGCCAAAGGCATTTACAATTAACAATCACACACAGTACACTTCAAACAAGCAACAAGAACCAGTAATAAACAGAACAAGCACTGCAATCAAAAGTTTGCGCTACATCCAAATTTACCACCACCCAGCCTGGCTCTCTCACTCCTCTGTCTCAAACAAAAAGCAAATAACTAACACCTACATCAAAAAAGCATACGACACTACCAAACAATTGATATGCATATTTTGTATATCAATCAGAAGAAAAAAGAGAAGTTTTAAGCTTTGACTGGAAGGGGGCAGAGAGGCAGATTAGGTAAGTTGATGTGGGAGTTGAGTCCACACAGGCAAAGGAACACTGACCAGAGCGAACGGAGGGGATTAGGGAAAAAAAAAAAATAACTGACCAGAAATTTTTGTGGTCAGTGTTCCTTTGGCTATGTGGACTGAACTCCCACATCAACTATACCTATGCTATTGACAGTCATTACATTTGGGCCTCGCCAAAATATACTTATTTTAACAATTTAGATAAAATGGTAAACCTGCAATAAAAACAAAGAAAGAACAAGGATTTAGAAATGACACTTGACCATTTGAAGAATACATAATAATTCTTCCATATATAATATGGAAGAAAAACACTCAAACATATAAAAACACTTACACATATGCATGCACACAAACACCAACAAACAGATGCACAGACAAAGACGCACACAAGTTTCACATAGACATAGACACAGGCGCAGGTGTGTCTTTTATTATGACATGTAAAGTGAACAACTGTAAAATAGAGGAAACAAGCTTAAGCGATGAATTCCTCATCACTAAAAGACAAGCTGAGAAAAATAAGCGTAATTCTTAGAAAGGTAAAGAAAGCTTAATCTTTTTTTTTTTTAAACAATGTTCTTGGAACATCAAATTCCATATAAACTATTTCATAGGATCGTGAACATATCTTTCCAGTTAAAATAAAAAGTACACATCTGATCACTTTCACATACCTTGTTCCACGGTAGTTGGCAACATATTCATGTGGCCCACAACACCTGAAAAATACAGACATGCACATAAACTTGGTCCCCAATATCTGAAGAACAAACAGATGGCCAAGTACATAAATGGACATTTCAGGTAACTAACACAAGAGGGGAGGAGGGGGAAATTTGGCAGAATGCCCCCCACCCCCCCACCCCATCCCGACACACACACACACAATTGAAACTTGTTTTCAAAATGGTGCAGTCTGACATAAATCTGAGTATCAAGGGGTGTATCATTCACTTTTCTGTCTAAAAGAAATAGGACCATTTGTTCATATGGCTTTTGTTGATATCTTTCATTTTTACAGTGTCTTGAAAATGCACACCTTCTGTCACAGCTCGACATTAGCTTGCCTTCAAGGCCCTCAGCTGCTTTGTTAAAATGGCCACCACTGCTCTCGAGAAAAACAAGAGACCTCATGACCAAAGCGTCATCAGCTAGCATACCAAACATGCAACCAGACTTCTGAGAATTCAACTGCCACTGTGTTTTTCCCCTTTTTTTCATCCCCAATCTTTTTTCTCTGAATAAAAATCTTTTTACCAATTTCCAGATTTATTTTTTGCTAAAAAAAAAAAAAAAAAAATCGGCAAATACACTGAGAAGTGGGAGCCTTGCGCAGTGTAGGGGTGTTACAAAGAGTCCAGACCTTCAGCATGTCCATCCTGGACTTCGTTCCATTAGCATCTACAGTGTCCATCCTGCACTGTGCCTGATAGGATGGTCTTGGACAGATCTGAATATTTGATAAAGGGGTCCCATGACATGCAGATCTTTTATTTAGAGTTCAGTAGTTTCCTGTCTGTGAACATGTATACTTGAACTAAAGAACTGTAAGTGTGGGATATTGGCTGTCATTCAGCTGCTTTGCGACAAATCAGAGACACAGAGAGAGAATCACAGATGGGCACACAAGAGATAAAGAGTGAGAGGACAGAGAGAGAGAGAGAGACCGACAGGCAGACAGAGAAAGAGACAGACAGACAAAGAGAGAGAGGAAAGGGAGCACATGAGAGACAGACAGATAGAGACAGAGACAGAGAGAGAGAAACGAGAGAGACAGCATAAGAAACAGTGAGACAGACAGCAGAAAAGAGAAACAGACAGACACAGGTTGACAGAAAGAGGAGACAAAGAGAGACAGTGACAGAGAGAGACAGACACTGAGAGGCAGACAGAGAGGGGACATGGAGAGACAGAAAGTCTCCCCATATATAATATGGAAGAAAAAACACTGAAACATATAAAAACACCTATACATATGCATTCGCAAATGCCAACAAACAGATGAACAGACAAAGACACGCACAAATATACATAGACACAGACACAGACACACACACACACCACACGCACACAACATATACACACAAACAAAAACAGACACAAAGGTCAGTTGGTCACCTGCCAACCTATAAGGTACTTTGCCAGTTTATTAGTTCGTGAGGTTTTCTTCATGTAGTTTCGATTTTATTCACTGCCTGTTCATTGGTTTTAATATTAAGTGTGTGTGATAGTCAGGGTTTGTTTAATTAGGTTTATTTTTGGTGAGTACTGGTTAATGTGTCAGTGTGTTCCTACCCCTTTCCTTTCTGCTTCATCTCTTTCCTTTTTTTCCAGTCGTTTGATGCGTCTCTAAAAAGTTTCTTTTTTCTTTTCCTTTTTTTTTTTTCTGCCCTATCTTCTGTGCCACCTCAGTGGCAGTGCACCCACACCGCTTATTCTGACACCCTGTCCACAGCCACAGCCCGGCTCCACCCGCCGCAGCCCCGGCACTGGCGATCCCCTGGGAGCGGTCTGTGTTGAGTCGTCAAGAAACAACCCACCTGAGGAGACACTACACTGATGCTGAGTCACTTTAGTGGTGTTCAGTGGCACCTGTTCTGATCCAACATACACAGGACACTGTTTACTAAGCCTATTACTGACGACAATAATTGCTTAGTCATAGAGCCAGCATGAGAGAGCTCTCTCACTGGAGGGCGCCACCACATCCATCCAACAGCCCCAATGGACTTGCTGATACCAGTGATACTGACAAGTCAAACCAAGGCCAATAACAGGGAGAGGACATCGAAACCGATGTCACTATGAGAGCAGGGCATTAAGAGCCACAGAATCTGAGACTTTTCTCCCCTTCGTGCTGAGTAGTTTTACTGCCTGACAAAGATTTATGATATATCGAAAATTTGTGCTTCTTACAGCCTGTGTTAGATGAGCAGTTAATCGAGACAGACACACACACACACTCTCTACTCACTGCCGTTCGGCATGATGACACTGAAGTTTCCTTGACCTCCATTCCCCACACCCCCTCCTCCATTCACCCCTCCTCCACCGCCCGGACCACCAGGAGGCCCTCCATAACCTCCCCCAAGACCTCCGTCTGGGCCAGGGGGACCATCGTCTCCCCCGTAGTAGTTGAAAGAGTTGTCCAGGGGGAGCTTCTTGCGTTTCTTTCGGGCGATCAGGTCCTTATCTGAGTAGAGATGAAAAAACCACTGACATACCATGATGATGATAATTAGTGATGAAATGATGATGATAATAATGATGATGAACACGAGTTTTTCATGAATGAAGATTTGGAGATTATGGAATGGTTAGTCAATGAATGAAGATCTGGTGATTATGGAATAGTTAGCAAGTCCAACCAAAACAATTACTATCTTCTCTTTTCTTTTTTTTTTTCACATTTTTCTTTTCATTTGATAGTAATGCATGACAGCTACAATTAACAGTCATTGAAGCTGTCTGTTTTGTAAATATCAAATTCTGGCATTTAAAAACTGGATCATTCTGAAAATAAATTTTTTTAAAATCCATACTGTCCATATAAAATCATGCCGACACCTAAAATATAATAAAAACAAACAAGTCAAACACACAAGGAAAACTACAGTAGAAAGCACATAGAAAGAAAACAAATTCAGCCTTGAAGATATTGTGCATGCTCTACATATAATTAGCATGTAGACCACATACCTTTGTTCTGTGGGTAGTAGGTGAACGCCTTGGCTTCACTGACATCAGCATCCGATTTCCTCTGCAGCATGATCATCACGTTCACCGCCTTGTCGATGTTGGCGTTGTAGTAGGCTGGCGTTTTGAACACAATGGCGTACTGCAACCATATACAAATTGAACAGATTAAAAGTCATGTTGCCAAAAAACAGAAACCACATAAAAATCAAAAACATTAAATATCCCATGACCTAATGCTATTAACTATACAAAAGTTAAAAACTATAAAGTCCAATTGCCTTAAAGCCGTAAACATGTATTTGTACTGAAGATTTTAAAGTTCTGTTGCCTAATGGCAGTAACCATATAAAAATTAAAAACATGTAAGTCCCACGACCTTATGGCAATAAACATATATATGTGATACGACTAAAGTCCTATTGCCTAATGACAGTATGGGGTAGAAAACTGTTAGCGATTCACCATGCCTCGAGCACAGCATTATGGAAGATACAGCCCATCCCTCTTCACCCTCCGCCTTAACCTTCCCTGAAACGAATCAGGTACCAATTTACTGCTGGGTGGACAGAGAGGGTTTTTACGCCAAAAAAATCTGACTC
Source organism: Conus canariensis (assembly GCA_033310375.1). NCBI lineage: Eukaryota > Metazoa > Mollusca > Gastropoda > Neogastropoda > Conidae > Conus > Conus canariensis. Next base: position 77,702,108 of record CM065715.1, read on the forward strand.
CATGAGTGGTTCAAACTCATGACTGTCATTTCCAAAGCCAAGCGCTCTGAACATTTGACTACAACCCTTTCTATCAGCAACCATGTGCCATCATACAAAATTTCTAAACATGCACTTAATGACAACAGACACAAACTATTAGTATTTCCTGTACTTTTTGTCTTTAGATTTTTAAAGGGACTAAAGTTTCAAGTTCCCCTTAAGGCTTCGGAGAGTTTGGCTGTCTAAACATGACATTATTAGTCAATCAAAATGTATTATTAGACTATATTTTGCTCCCACACACATGCATACATATACACGCATGCACACATCTACACACACATACACAACACACATACATGCACATACTTATACATATACAGACACATTGAAACACACACACACACACACACACACACACACTCACTCACTCGCACACACACACTAACACACACACACACACACACACACATCATCATCATCATCATCATCACGCCTTAGCTAGTATAACATGGTCTGGTGTTGCAGCAAGTCTTTTTAAAAACCTTTCATGTCTGTAGCACCATAACTAAAATGTTTGATACTGTAACTTTCAGCCCAAAATGCCTACACAATGCCTGATCTTGTAAATTTAAAACACGGAAGCCTGCAGAGCTCAACCCAGATCATTTCATTTTGTCATCTTTAACTAAATATGCCCCCAGTTCCATATTCAAAGTGTCTGATGTCGTTATCCAACTGATGTATTCCTCTATGTAAGTCATCATCATTATTATTAAAAGGATTATTTAATATGCCAAATCAAATGAATTACACAGGGGTTTAAAGTCAACCTACACATACACACAAACTGCACAACAAATAAGCAACAACAAACAGCAATACACAAAACACACCCACAAACAAACCCTCACACCACATCCACCCATACCATCTCCCATCCCTACCTTCTTACTCCCTCTGTTCACTCATCGTCTGCACCTCAAAGAAAGCAGTTACTGACTAATTAACCTACAAATACATACTAACAACCAAGTGCACACTCTACCCGCAGACAGCACCAGCACATGTATTGTAAATCTCTTACTCCGGCAGGAAAAGAAAAGCTATCACTTTTTATCTGACAGAGAGCAAAGAGGCAAAGTATCCAAGCTGATGCTGGATTTGATCCCAAACAACTCCAAACACCAGATCGTGAGGCATTCCAGTTTTCAGTCATTTCCTGCAGGGACTGACCTGTCGATGAACGTCCAGAGGACTGAAGTTGCCATAGGCCTCCCACTTCACGCTGCCATCTTGATTCTGCTCCACAAAGCGCACTGCAATGTCCTCTGCAACACAACATTCTCCATTCAGGTCTCAAAGTGTGGTCACTGCTTGCAAAATCTAAACACGAGCAAAAAACAGAATTATTTAGCTGCCAAATGAAGAAATAAATTACAAAACAAACAGAAGATGTTTCGACCAGTTGGATCTTCTGCAGGAAGGACAAAGAACATTCAAAATAATGAAAACACAAGACAAGCAGACAGTCACTTAATCTTAGTGCCAGCATGCCAGCATTTGTGCTTCTATGCATCCATGCATGAGCGCATATGTGTTAAAATGTGTGGGAAAGCTATGGTACAGAAGGATGGGAAGTGGGTAAATGAGAAGGCAGAGCCAGAAAAGAGAGAGAGAGAGAGAGAGAGAGAGAGAAAAGAGAGAAGAGAGAGAGAGAGAGACAGGAGAGAGAAGAAGAGAGAGAGAGAGAGAGAAGAGAGCAAGAGAGCAAGAAAGAGAGTGAGAGAGAGAAAGAAGAGAGAAAGAGAGAGAGAAAGAGAGAGAGAGGAGGGGAATACAAAAAGAGAAAAGGGGGATGTGGAGGAGACAGAGAGAGAGAGAGAGAGCAATAGAAAAAAATGATTATTTTTCACATCTGATTTGAATGCGCTTAAAACATTTGAGGGTTCTGGTTTCTGGTTTTTCCTTTCACCTTTCTTTACTTTTCTAACTTAGAAAAATGTTTACAGTTCTTTTATTTTCAACTCTCCGAAACATCGATACAATCTAAGATGAGTCAGCTGGTTCCTGTTAACAGTGAATCAGCATCTTCTTTACAAAGGTTCAGACACTCTCACCTTTTTGGACCTTCTCACAGAGAAGAAAGACTTCTTCATTCCCAGTGCAGCAGCCTCCATATTTGTCCATGCGACAGATCTTCAAGGTCGATGCTCCTGGTGACTCTGTTTTCACACACACCAGGTAAATAAATCTGCATCGGTTTGTTATGTCACTTAACAAATACCGTATAAAAACTCTCTGAATTACATCAGCAAAGATATCCGAGATAAATGAATCGGTCGAGTTTCATATTGGTGAACCAAGATATATGAATAGATACCAGGAGCATAAATCAGAGACAATCACCATCAATCAAAACTGTATTACATACACACACATACACACAGACGTAAAGGTGATGCTAATCATTCTAAATATTAACAAAAGGGTGCTTTCTCTTCTTTCTTTCACAATGTCATGATGTTTTGACATAACATCTTTGTACAAAACACATTAAAAAAAAACCAGACATATATGTATGAGAGACGCATGAGGGGACAGGGTGGGAGAGAGAAAGAGATGGAGGGGGAGGGGGAGGACCGGGATGAGACAAAGAGGGAGACTGGGGGCAGAAGGACAGGAGAGAGAGACAGACAGACAGACAGACAGGCAGGCAGTCAGACAGACAGACAGACAGACAGACATACACACAGTGACAGAGAGACAGTCAGATTGACAGGCAGACAGGCAGGCAGAGAGGGACAGCAAGCAAGAATGAGAGCAAAAGAGATGGAAAAAGGACCTGTCATGTAGTGATCAGCAATAATGTTGTAAGACACTGCAACAATATCAAACCAGAAAAAAAAAAATCCTTCCTTACCAGCAAGTCCTGATAAAATCCAACCTATGATCGCTATCAGCGTCTTGTTTTCCTTTCAAATCATACTTTTCAAAACAGTATTTCATCAGACTGTCAAGTTACTTGCCTGTTGTCTACACTTGATTTCTTTTTTTTAATCTTCATGTGGTTGGAAAGTGGTGAAGCACAAATACACATTCTTCCACCAACAGAGGCAATATTTTGTCTTAAAACCAGAATCAAAAGAGAGAGGAAGAGGATATGAAGATGATATGAAGATGGCGATGATATGAAGATGGCAAAGTGCATGGAGACAGAAATCCCCCCTTACTGCTGTCGTAGATGGAGTGCGACACGACAGGCTGCAGCATGCTGATGACCTGTTTCTCAGCATTCAGCAGGAAGACGCGGAACTGCAGCCGCACCACATTCAGTGACATGTTCTGTGCCTGTTCCTTTGCCTGCTTCTTTGCCTTCGTTTTCTCTTCATCTGCAGGAACCAACACTTCAAAATAAAACGCTCTCCTGGACGTTGATTTGGCAGAAAAGAACAACAAATTTCAACTGCGCTGATTCACTAATTTAGCTGAATTTCTCCAAAGTATTTAGCTGGTTCATTTTGCACATACCTTCAAAACATCATCCGCATACATATCTACTTACTTTAAGTAACTTTCTTTAGAATATGTGTATATACATATGTATATATATGCTTCATTTTACACATACCTTCAAAACACCATCCATAAATTCATGGTCTTTCTCCAAACAAATTTTTTCTGAGTGTATATTACCTCACTCTTTTTACAGATATCTTCGAAACTCTTTCTAAAATCTTTGTGCTCACTCCAAACAATGCTAATAATAATGATGGATTTTATTCGTGTGCACCCCCACCCCCTCTCTCTTTAATTCATAGAGTTTACAAAAACAAAAACAAAATCAATTGAAAATACTTCCATTCAACCTCATCACCTAAATATATGTATCAACACAACCATCTACATCCCTCCCAAAACTCTAACCCCTTCTCCATCCCCCACCCCTCACTTACACACATATATGCACAGAAACACATCATGAATACTCTCTTATTAACTAAAGAATACTAACAGAGTAAAGCACAAAATAGTACAAACTGTGCTAATCAAATCGGGAAAAAAAAAAACTTAAAAAGGATTTTCTGGTTAAATAAGTTTTTAACCCGGAATTTCAATTCAAAAGTGGCAGAATCTGAAAAACCATCAATCACAGTCCACTAGACCAAGTTAAAAATTATCTAATCATACTGTAATGACCCGTGAATCACCTGTCGTATCTGTGACTTGCATGTCATGATCTGTGAATTAAATGTCACAGATTGTGATTTACCTGTCACAGTCTGTCAGATACCTGTGCTGGTTTGTGAATTACCTGTGTAGTCTGTGAATTGCCTGTCAAGGTCTGTGAATTACCTGTGGTGGTCTGTGAATTCCCTGTGGTGGTCTGTGAATTCCCTGTCGTGGTCTGTGAATTCCCTGTGATGGTATGTGAATTCCTGTGGTGGTCTGTGAATTACCTGTGGTGGTCTGTGAATTACCTGTGGTGGTTTGTGAATTACCTGTCATGGTCTTTGAATTCCCTGTCACGGTTTGTGAATTACCTGTGGTGGTCTGTGAATTACCTGTCATGGTCTGTAATTTACCTGTCATGGTCTGTGAATTCCCTGTCATGGTCTGTGATTTATCTGTCATGGTCTGTGAATTACCTGTGGTGGTCTGTGAATTACCTGTCATGGTCTGTGAATTCCCTGTCATGGTCTGTGAATTCCCTGTCATGGTCTGTGAATTCCCTGTCATGGTCTGTGAAGTACCTCTGGTGGTCTACGAATTATCTGTCATGGTCTGTGAATTACCTGTCGTGGTCTGTGAATTACCTGTGATGGTCTGTGAATTACCTATGATGGTCTGTGAATTCCCTGTGATGGTCTGTGAAGTACCTCTGGTGGTCTGTGAATTATCTGTTGTAGTCTGTGAATTACCTGTCGTGGTCTGTGAACTACCTATGATGGTCTGTGAATTCCCTGTCATGGTCTGTGAATTACCTGTGGTGATCTGTGAATTACATGTCATGGTCTGTGAATTACCTGTGGTGGTCTGTGAATTACATGTCATGGTCTGTTAATTCCCTGTCATGGTCTGTGAATTACCTGTGATGGTCTGGTTATTACCCATGATGGTCTGTGAGCTCCCTGTGATGGTCTGTGAATTACCTGTGTGGTCTGTGAATTACCTTGGTGGTCTGTGAATTACCTGTCATGGTCTGTTAATTCCCTGTCATGGTCTGTGAATTACCTGTGATGGTCTGGTTATTACCCATGATGGTCTGTGAGCTCCCTGTGATGGTCTGTGAATTACCTGTGGTGGTCTTGAATTACCTGTCATGGTCTGTTAATTCCCTGTCATGGTCTGTGAATTACCTGTGATGGTCTGGTTATTACCATGATGGTCTGTGAGCTCCCTGTGATGGTCTGTGAATTACCTGTGGTGGTCTGTGAATTACTGTCATGGTCTGTTAATTCCCTGTCATGGTCTGTGAATTACCTTGATGGTCTGGTTATTACCCATGATGGTCTGTGAGCTCCTGTGATGGTCTGTGAATTAACTGTGTGGTCTGGTTATTACCCATGATGGTCTGTGAGTCCCTGTGATGGTCTGTGAATTACCTGTGGTGGTCTGTTATTACCCATGATGGTCTGTGAGCTCCTGTGGTGGTCTGTGAATTACCTGTGATGGTCTGGTTATTACCCATGATGGTCTGTGAGCTCCCTGTGGTGGTCTGTGAATTACCTGTGGTGGTCTGTGAATTACCTCTGGTGGTCTGTGAATTACCTGTCATGGTCTGTGAATTACCTGTCATGGTATGTGAATTACCTGTCATGGTCTGTGAATTCCCTGTCATGGTCTGTGAATCCCCGTCATGGTCTGTGAATCCCCTGTCATGGTCTGTGAATTCCCTGTAATGGTCTGTGAAGTATCTCTGGAGGTCTGTGAATTATCTGTCATAGTCTGTGAATTACCTGTCGTGGTCTGTGAATTCCCTGTCGTGGTCTGTGAATTCCCTGTCATGGTCTGTGAATTCCCTGTCATGGTCTGTGAATTCCCTGTGATGGTCTGTGAATTACATGTGGTGGTCTGTGAATTACCTGCGGTAGTCTGTGAATTACATGTCATGGTCTGTGAATTACATGTGGTGGTCTGTGAATTACCTCCGGTAGTCTGTGAATTACATGTCATGGCTGTGAATTACATGTGGTGGTCTGTGAATTACATGTGGTGGTCTGTGATTACATGTGATGACTGTGAATCCTGTGATGGTCTGTGAATTACATGTGGTGGTCTGTGAATTACCTGTGATGAGCTGTGAATTACATGTGATGAGCTGTGAACTACCTTGATGAGCTGTGAACTACCTGTGATGAGCTGTGAATTACCTTGATGAGCTGTGAATTACCTTGATGAGCTGTGAATTACCTGTGATGAGCTGTGAATTACCTGTGATGAGCTGTGAATTACCTGTGATGAGCTGTGAATTAAATGTGATGAGCTGTGAATTACCTGTGATGAGCTGTGAATTACCTTGATGGTCTGTGAATTACCGGTCATGGTCTGTGAACTACCGGTCATGGTCTGTGAATTGTTTGTCATGGTCTGTGAATTACGTGTGATGGTGTGTGAATTATTGGTCATGGTCTGTGAATTACCTGTGATGGTGTGTGAATTACCTGTGATGGTGTGTAAATTACCTGTCATGACCTGTGAATTACCTGTCATGGTCTGTGAATAACCTGTCATGGTCTGTGAATAACCTGTCATGGTCTGTATACTACCTGTGGTGGTCTGTGTCGCCATACTGCCACTCGACAAGTTCTTATGCAGCTGCAAGTCCTGCAGGATGCGATTCAGCAACACCTCCGATGCCTTCTTCCTTGTCACGTGCAGAACGCACAGGTTGGAGAAACTGGGGGATCACAACAAATCTCAGTTTCTTCAGCAGTTCCTCTTTACAAGTCAGAAATGAAACTGGTGGGAAGCAGTGACATTTGGGTCGTAACTCTCATGGCCCCAAACCCACCCTGTCCCCTGTCCTGCTGAACAAAGCAGACATTCGGAGGTCAGAAAAAGAAAGCACGCATAAGGAAATGCTTCGTCTTTTCTTTTTTTACCTTTTTACTTCATGCATTGGTGAACAGGCTTGTCACACCATTATATTACTGCTTTATAATCTTGAGATGATATCCATAGCCTCTATTCTCAGTTAGAGACCAAACTCTATGAGCTTTACAATCCAGGCTCTTGTTTACACAAAGGGCTGCCTACCTGGATAGAGCCCACTGAAAAGCTGTCTGTCAGCACTAATCATTCATTTCTCATGTCATTCAATCGACTATCAGCCATTCAGTTTTTCACTCATTCCCTCCTTTTTTTTTTTTTTTTTTGCAGAGGACACTTGCTATATGTATACATATCATCCACACCAACCACCAAAATGTCCTTCTCTTCTGAAGGTTGGTGTTAGGATTTCATGTGTATGCAAGAAATTACGCATGCCTTCAGATATGCAACCTCATTCGAAGGACTTTTCCAGACATGGAGAAAGAACAAATGTTAACTCTGTAGGAAAAAATCCCTTTGTATCAAAACAGCTCAGCAAAGATCTGAACCAGCAATTCCAGGTTCAACAGGATCATGAGTTGCTAGCAACAGAGTATTCCAGCCCCCTAATACCTGCAGGAATATGAAATCCAATGCAATGGAACCTACATTAGGACTGTTCAATGACTCATACAGTTATTCATTACTTTCTTTGAAACATACATGATTTTCACAGTTTTTAGAGGTGAACACCTTAATGTTAAAACTTTTCACAAAAAAAGGAAAGAAAAGAAAAAATACTGAAGGACTGAGAGCTATATAAATGTAATATTACTTTTAACCGCCAGTCCAAACTCTGTGGTCAGTGACCATACACAAAAAATAAAACACACACACACACACACACACGCACACACACGCGCGCGCACACACACACACACACACACATGCATGTGCACGTGCGCACACACACACACACACACACACACACACACACACACACACACACATACACACACATGCCTGCGCGCGTGCAGACACACACACACACACACACACACACACACACAAAGAGTTGGTTAATCTAACTTCTGTTCTTTTCCTGTTTTTGTTTTTTTTCTCATAGCCCAGCAGATTGCAGAAATCATGTCAGGCCATTCATTATGCTTGATTTGTCACGCCCAGGTAAACAAAATATTCTTCAGAAATCCAATGAAGAATATTCCGATGTGCAGACACGTCTATCCCAAAATCTCTTTATTAAGAACACATGATGTAAAAATCAGAAACAAACTGAAATGTTCAAGAATTTAGTGGGACACGCTGTATTCTTACAAATGTGATGCAGTGCAGATGTACATGTAAGCATGTTTGCATACTCATACCATCATGGACACTATAAACTGATGAAAAATTACAGATCACACACTTTTTATAGATTGTACACAATCAGTTTTTTTTCCCCTTTTAGTCCTTTCTGTAAACATGGATACTGATCATTGCATTAGGTCCCGAAGGTGTGAAGGAGCTGATTTCTTTTCCTTTATCTTTTTCTTTTAAGAGGCGAGATTTGCTATCCATCTTCTTCATCAGTCTTACAGTGTGCGCTGTGGCGCAGTGGTTAGCATCATGGAATCCTGGCTGGGAGGTTGTGGGTTTGATTCCCATCAGATTCATTTGTCTGTGGGATTGTTTTACCCCTTCCAGCTCCTACCCAGAACTGAGTTAGCTATGGTCTCATTTAAGAGGACTAAAACCGTACAGCTGAGTTTTCATCCCCTTAACGGATGCATCTCTGAGAGTGTTGCTCAAATTTCCTGACCAACACTGCAGGTGTCTGTATCTCTCAGATCTGGTTGACATCCAGACATTATGAAAGAAAGCGTACGGTACATCCCTGTCACACAGTCTCAGACCAGATTCGAACTCCATAGCATCATCTTCAGAATCCTCATCCTCATTGATATTGGCGTGTCCATGGGGACTATTACTGGATGGATGTGGTGATGCCTTCTGGTGGGGACTGCTCACTCATGCTGGTTCCACGACCAAGCAATTTGTCATCATTAGAAAGTGGTGTCCTGTTTGTTTTGAATCACCACTGAACACCTTTGTAGTGACTCAGCAGTAGTGCAGCGTCTCAGGTGGGTCACCTCATGACAACTAGTATTGACTGCTCACTGAGGATTGCCATGCCAGGGTGTGACAGGCGAAGCCAGGATGTAGTTTGGATGGGGAGCGGGAATAAGTGATACAGGGGTAAAACCCATGACCTGGCACAGAGATGAGACAGAAGAAAACAAAACAAAACAATGGATGACAGTGAAAAGAACATAAAGGGAAAAGTTTAACATACAATTATTTTCAGAAGACGAATTCCAAATGACCCCCCCCCCCCCCCCCCCTTCCCCAACACCACCCTATCTTTCCATTTATCCCCAGAAGGGATGAGATGCTTTTTCGGCAATACACATCAAACCTCAAGAGTTATCCAGCATGCAATCACAGCGGTATTAAGATCACAGTATCATGCGTACAATTATTCATTTTTCTGACCTAATTTCACTGGCGGTAGAGCTGATTTCCACGGTGCAGATTCCATCAGTGCAGTTCTTGCCCACCAGTTTGTGGGCGTGTATTCTGGGTGGATTTTCGTCCGTCACCAGGGACACCTCAATACGCGCTGGTCCATCGTAATTCTCAATCTGAATGAAAAATAGGAGAGATTTTGTCAACAAAGTCTCCTTACAAGTGATCACCTGCACATTCAAGCACACACAAATGAAGAAACACACATGCTTGCATAGGCATGTGCTTGTGTGTGCACGCACACACAACACACGCACAACACACACACACACACATATATATATATATATATATATAGAAATAAAAAGAACAACTGACAATAGGGGGCGTGACTTGTCAGAAGTTCACTGTCTGGAAACGACATGACAGACAGAAAGAACATCCCTCTCCTCATGCCACCTTCAACCTTCAGCAAACTAAATCAGCAGCCCATTTACTGCTGGGTGGACAGAGACGATTTACAAGCTGAGAAAGTCTGACACCACAAGTGGTTCGAACCCAAGATGGTCAGCTCTGCAAACAAGTGCTGGAACCACTATAGCCCTCTCTAACACAAACACACACACACACACACATGAACCCACTTCATGAACTCACTTTGATAGCAGGGTAGGTTTTACGCGCGCGCGCCAACACACACACCACACACACACACCACACACACACACACAACAGACGAACCCACTTCATGAACTCACTTTGATAGCAGGATAGGTTTTACGCTCAAACAACACACACACACACACACACACACACACACACACACCACACACACACGAACCCACTTCATGAACTCACTTTGATAGCAGGGTAGGTTTTACGCACACACACACAACACACACACACACACACACAAAACACACACAGAGACGAACCCACTTGATGAACTCACTTTGATAGCAGGGTAGGTTTTACGCCCACGCTCAGACTTGACCCCCTGCAGTCCACCATGGGACGGTCCCTCACACTCATAGCGGAACCTGAACCCCCTCTGCTGGGGCTGTTCCACTATCACCACGCGGGGCTGGGGAACACTGTGATCTGGAGCACAACACAACATCCGCTCTTTTTATTTGATCCAGTTCATTAGTACTTTGATTGATCCAAATGGAAATTCATTTTCATGACCACAGGCACATTATAAATACTACATATTGTAAAACTCATAATAAACAAAGCACGTAAATACATCACAGGTTAAAATAAGTTTGATAAAAAAAAATCCACAAAACTCTTTGTGATCATTTAATCACAAACATCATCACACACACAATTAAAACAAACAAACAAACAATCTGCACACACACACACACACACACACACACACACACACCACACACACACACACACACACACACACACATGCACACATTGGCCCACATGCATGCAGCAGCAAGCCTATGCAAAAGAGTTAAGACAATTAATCATGTAAAAAGGATCCATGAATTTAACCAGTAATCACTCTGAAGGGACAAAATACACAGTCACAGTAACTTGCATGCAATAGCATTACTAACAGGGACTGATTAAAAAAATTAAAACCATACCATTAATTAAAAAAAAACAGGATTCACACACACACATCAATACTAGTCCATGACATACTTGCATACAATAACAATACACTTGCCCATGAGTGTATGCCATCACATTACACTTATCCTTGATATGAGTTGACATTTAGCATATTGTACGGTACTTGCCTGTGACAAGGAGTAATGCAATCACATTATGCTTGCCCACTAAGTTTTGTGTATACAATCACGTTACATTCCCTCACGTTATAAGTTATACATTCACATCATAATTTCCCATGGTACTGGAATCCATATATTGATGTTACACCTGCCCGTGATGTGATCATAAATTCACACAATACTTTTGCCCAAGAAGGTATTCAATCACATCAAAATGTGGTGGACAATCCTCAACTCACTTTCCATGGGCAAGGCCGGCAACACTCCATTGAGAATGCTATTGGGGTCAGACACAGTGACCTCCGTGGGAATTGCCACACCCATGGGATGCATGTTGGCCAAGATCTCTATCTCTATGGAGTCTGATGAATTGTCACTGCTCGGATCCATGCTGAAAAAAAAATCACAACAAAAAAGTGTGTGTATTAACTAACAATTAACAGAGAGGCAAAGAGCAACAGACAGACACAAAAAAAAAAGAAAAATAAAGGTAAGCTGGAGAAAGAAAGAAAGGCAGAAAGAGAACATCAGATTAAATGATAGGTTAAAAAGACAGATGGAGAGGCAGAAGAAATACAGGAAGGCGAACGACAGGGAAAAAGAGACAGAGACAAAGAAAAGTAACTTAGAGACAAAGAAAACCAGAAAGTGAATATAAGAGAGACAGACAGACAGACAGACAGACCGACCAAGAGAGACAGAGAGAGAGAGACAAAGATGGAGAGACAGAGACAAACAGACAGATAGACAGACAGGCAGACAAAGACAATGAGAGAGACAGAGAGAGACAACCAGAAAAAAAAAGAGAGAGAAAGAGAGAGAGGGAGGGAGGGAGAGAGATGGACAGACAGACAGATGGACAGACAACCAGATAAAAAGACAGACAGACAAACTGAGACAGACACATAGGCAGATAGAAAACAGAAAAAGTGGTGTTTAAAACATGAATCACTCATGCAGCAGTCTCTCACACACAATTGTAGTGACTCAATCCTTTGTTTATCCACGTATTTTTCATTTATGCATTGCTTCAGCCATTTCATTGTCAAGGCACACTTAGTGGCCCAGCCATCTCATCAGCTGTGACTTCAAATCACTTCTCCCCCTCCCCTCCTCCCTCTCCTCACCTCCCCTCCCCTCTCCCCCCCCCCCCCCCCCCCCCATCTCTCCCCTTCCTTCTCACCACTGGCTGTCCTTCATCCCTCATAGCCAGCAGACCTGCACAAGTCTTATCAAAACTCACCAGGCAAGTTGCCTTTTTTTCCACCCCCTCTCCACCATGACTACAACACCTGGTCTGAGTACTAGTCTTTCAGATGAGGTGATGAACGGAAGATTTCGTTTGTAGCATGCTCTTACAGCATATATTTCTGGCACAATTCTGATGAGCAATCCACATTGACTGGTAAATGGAAATACATGCCCACTGAAAAGACACACAGAGAAAAATATGCTGCCATTCTGTGACGATGCGCTCAACATGGACAGAGTACCCCATTTTCACACAGAGAAATCTGTTGTGAAATTACTGTTGTACAATAAGACACAACACAACATCAGTGAGGCATCACATATATCCCTTGTAGATTCCACTTGCCCATGAGCTGAATACCTTAGAAACTTCTTCTTTGTCAGAACACCAGTGAAACAGATTCACCTGGGTAATCCAAGGGACTAGTGTCCCAGATTTTAAGGGCTCTTCATCTAGTTTAAATGTTCAGACAAATCCACCATGAAGGCCATGTTTTATCATCTCAGAGTGTATTTCTTGATCATTCAGCAGTCTACCCCACAAGATTAGATGCAGATTAAGAAGAAAACAAAACAAAACAAAACAAAAACCTGGGCAGTGTTTGTTTGTTTTTGTTCTTCCTTTCAATTTTACTATCTCATTAACTTGCAACATGCAAAAAAATAAAATCATAAAGATGAGTAAGAAAAAGAAATGAATAAATTCACGAATAAACAATCTGCCTTTGATTGTGCAGGTTTGTGTTTTCAAATCAAATACCCAGATAGATTGTCACAGAAGGTGAGGCACAGAACACACGACTGCTCCACATGCCTCACCCAGATAGATTGTCACAGAAGGTGAGGCACAGAACACACGACTGCTCCACATGCCTCACTGCCTGCCACTCTCCATGAGCGTTACACATGGTCAGTAGTCTGACTCAATCAACTTCCTTGATCACAAACCAGAGCCGAGCTGAGGACAAAGCTCTCATGTTTTAAAATAGCCATTACAAGGAAGTCAGTGCGACAGTGTGTGAACAATATCCTCGTATCTTTCCCCATGCTGTCTTTATTAACACAACACTACACAGGTCACAATGACTGTTACTCAGCGTGCACAGCCCTAAGGACAGGTTGTGAAGGCATGGGACTATGTAATGATTTAAAATTATATTTCTAAGAAGAAACTGCTGCAGGAAGATACTTTACAATACATAAGTATGAAATGACTGGACATAATACAATAAATATGCATAAAAAGACAAGATACAGTTCAGCATTATATTTCTTGCAATCCCTTTAGAAATGCATTCAAAGATGAGCTCACAGAGCTAACTAATGTTCTACTCTGCATGCCTAGGCTACTGTACACAAGTGAAAAAGAAATCTGGATTTAAAACACACTACTTAAGTAAAAACACATATGCATGGTATAAACATAAAAATGATAGGTTAAGCAAGCACAATGACTGTGTCTAAAATCAAGTTCTGAAAATATAGCTCACCCCAGAAAAAACAAACTTGAGTGCAATAAACATATTACACATTGTAAAATCAACAAAAGCTGTACCAAGTCAGAAGAGGCCAACACAGTGAAAGATCAATACTGAAAAACGGCTCATGCAATTAAATTTTCCTGGACGTGGCAACACTGGCAACAGTGTCTGTCCCACTGTAAACACCTAAACTTCAACACAAGTTTCCTCTCAGGAAGAATGTAGAACCTCAGTATTATCACGATATCAGGTTTTCACTGGCAAGTGCACCCAAACAGGTTGGGCAAATGATCTAGCCCTGTTCAAATAATGCTCACTGATGCTGCAGAGTTTTCTACTGCTATTCACTGAATGCACCACACAGGCATCTTCAACAAGAACGGCGTAGTAGTCGGTAATGAAGCTCACTGTTTGCTGTTACTATTTGACTATGGCCCCTTTTTGCACTTATCCAGTAACGAACAAAAATGAACTGTTGGTCGGCCTGTCCATGCTACATGGTTGCAATTTGACCTAATATATATGTGCTATTGCACTGGTCCAATTCAAAATCATTTTACCTACTGGTTCAAACATTACAAATTTGAAAACAACAGTCATCTACATGGCTTATCAATACATGTTGGGTTGATTTAATGCAAGGCCTGTAATGAATACTGGCTTTTGTTGCACAAGCTGGCATAATTATATCAGATCAGTCCAACAGACCACTGTTTGAGCTTACTGCTGGCAAACTGTCAGTCATGACATGGAGAAGCTTCCATTTATCTTTTCACTGGATTTCTTTGTTCCCATCTACTTCTTAGTCATGGAAGCAAAGTCCATTTCCATATGATTTTCAAGGTGGAATAGATTGGAGATGTGTCTGCCTGCATCTGAACATAATCTACAAGATGCTTTGTCTGTGGCAATAACTATTGTTTATGAAATTATCTTGCCCCAGTTGCACACAAATCCAGAGAAAGGGAAAGAGAGAGAGAGCATAGGACAGACAGACAGACAGGCAGAGGCAGAGACAAGAGGGGGAAAGGGGGGAGTGGGGGGGGGGGGGGAAGGGAGAGACAGACAGACAGTCAGACAGATAGACAGAAAGACAGAGAAAGTAACAGAGAGAGAAAGACAAGAGAGACAAAGAGTAAAGACAGAGAGAGAGAGAGAGCAGGACAGAGAGAGAGAGAGGGAGAGAGAGAGACTCAGAGAGAGGGTGAGAGAGAGAGAGACAGAATAAGACAGAGAGAAAGACAGATAGACAGACAGAGATACAGAGACAGACAGACAGAAAAAAAAGACAAAGACAGAAAGACAGAGACAAACAGACAAACAGACAGGGGTGAGGGGGGTGAGGATGGGTAGAGCCCAGCAACAATAATGAAGCAAACAGAATGTGTCAGAAAATTGCTAAATGAAATTGTCCTCTGGTTGGGATGAAGCTAGTAAAACCAATAAACAGAGAGAGACAGACAGACACATTGACAGACAAAGACAGAGAGAAAGAGAAACAGAAGGATAGACAGAGTGTGTATGGCAGTCAGTGTGTTGCAGTCACTCCGTGTGTGTGTGTGTGTGTGTGTGTGTGTGTGTGTGTGTGTGTGTGTGTGTGTGTGTGTGTGTGAGTGTATGTGTGTGTGTGTGTGTGTGTGTGTGTGTGTGTGTGTGTGTTGTGTGAGCGCATGCATGTGTGTGTGTGTGTGTGTGTGTGTGTGTGTGTGTGTGTGTGTGTGTGTGTATGACTCTCTCTCTCTCTCTCTCTCTCTCTCTCTCTCTCTCTCTCTCTCTCTGATACTAAGAGAAAGACAATATTTAAATTTGCACAATGTCGGAAAGTTTGAACCTCACACAGGGTCATATTTTTTTCGGCTGGAAAACTTTCTCTGTCCACTGAGTAGTAAATGGGTGTCTGACTCAGTTCAAGGAGGGTTAGAGGCAGCCGACTGAGAGCGGTCAGCTCCACCTTCCATCATGTCGTGCCTCTGAAAGAGTGAACTTCAGACAGTTCACTGCACATTTGAACTCTAATCTGTTAAATGCAGAATATGATCATTTGCTACTGAATGTTAAAACTGCTTATTAAAACACAAAACTGACAGACAAAAGATGGCTAATTATAGAACTAAAAGCTAGTGTATCCTTCAGTCACACACCTGCATTATAAATGGAAAGAAAAAAAAGAAGAACGCACTCTTCTAAGCAAAATAAAATTTCGAGGCGCCTAAACTTCACCCTCTGTAATCACGGTCACTGTGTCTCCTCATCTTTTAAAACATACCCTACTAAGGATGAAACAACATAATACACCAGGCTGCACCTTAGTGAACACCTTTCACACATGCATGCAAATACACAGAACTTTGTTGATATGTTATTATTTACCTACAGCAGATCTCTTCTGATTATGCATCAAATTTGTCAGTTTTGTGTTCACAGTATGCGGTGCCGTCCATAGTGTGGCCCCCTCGTAGCTGAGAGTATAGTGGTAAATTTGATTGATCTAATGACAAGAATTTGTTAATAGTGTTTTGTACACGCGTATGTACGTGACAATGAATGCATTTTGTGTATGACCACATGCCAGCAGGCCTCTTCGTGACAGACTGGATGACATGGGGCAATGAACAGGCAGGTCATTTGCCTGCAGCGTCATACAACGCTGAAACTGATGGAGGGAATTATCAATGATACTTCTGCAACCTACCCGAAGTGTTATGTATGACCGAGACTCGGGTCACAAAATGAGGTCTGACTGCCATATTTTTTCAGCAAATTGAAAGAGAAACACCAATTCCGTGATATCCAAGAGTTCGTTTTTTTTGTTTGTTTTTGTTTTTGTTTTTTTTTGTTTTGTTTTGTTTGTGAACAAACTTCTTCGAGCAGACTAACAGCTGAACAACAACATTCCAAGCTGGAAAATCAGGACTACTACAAAGGCACAGAACAGGGGCAAGTCATGCTTGAACATCTTTCATTCAATAATCCATTCTCAGTGGCAATTCAACGCACATTTTTCCTTATCGTTTGATTCCAGTTAGCCATTCAACATCAACAACGCCTTTAGTTTTCCTAGACAGTTGGTTCTTACCTTTAAATGTTGTTTGGAATGAAGACGATCCACGGATTACGATGTTTTCCTCCTAACTCGTCAGCATTTCTATGAACTAGACGCCATCATAGCTGAAACTTGGGGATTTCCAGACGGGAATTCCCTTTCTTTCGTTGATTGGTGAAGTAGAGTCACATGCTACGTTTTGTGCTTACTCATTGGTTACATGGCTTTATCTTGGAACCGACAAACAAGTCTATTTTTAGTGCAATCTTCACTTCACAGCCTTGCTTGCCACAGTTTGGACAATTCTACTAATATTTTGTTCATTGCAATTTTTGTGTCACCTTGTGACGTCTAAACCACATCTGACATCATCTTTTCTATTTACAATTTTCTAAAAGTCTGGTTCCTCCACTGTTTCCCGGCGTTTCCACTCCCATAGAGGGCGTTTCATATTACGTGGGCCAGGCCAAGAGAGGGGGATCCCCCTGATCGTCCTATCCAGTGCACCGGCTTCTTTACCACGGCTCCCCATCGCTCATATTTAATTTTTACGAGCATTATGATAGCTATCCTCAAAGTCTTTCCGTCCATTATATCTGCCTCCGTAGATACTTACTATGTTACCATTTGTAACAGCATCAACGATTGATCTCTCAATGCACACTTACTCCAACAAAATAAATCGACAATGCCGCAGTCATTAGCCGCTCGACCGTGCGCGCGCGTGCGCGACCACACCCCCCCCCCCCCTCCCCCCACATTATCACACACGCGCGCGCGCGTGCGTGCACGCAGGCATGCAAGCACGCACGCACGCACGTCTAATAAACGCAAAATTTCGTTTAATTAAGACAAAGAGAAAGTTTTGCTGCTGCTGCTGTTACTACTGCTATAGTATACTATCACCACTAGTGCTACTGCTGCTACTACTACTACTAAGCTCTTACTACTACTACTACTACTACTACTACTACTACTACTACTACTACTACTACAACAACATTGACTGTCGCTCGGCTACTCTGTGCTGCTGAGCTGCTCTGCTGCTACTACAAATGCTACAGCTACTATTCTAGTATTACTGCCGCACGGTGGAGAGAACTCATGAATCCTGTGCAAGACCAATCATGGAGTGTTGCTGTTGTGGATGCAATTCTTTACCTATACAACGACATATTCCAAACTTAGATCATCTATAACGCAGAGCAACAAATTCGTTCGTGACAATGATTTCAGTTTCAACATTACAGCAATCCTTCAACAGCATCATGTAGTCCTGGCTAGAAGAGAGAAGTTAAGCTTAGAAGTAAGGTGATTTTCTTACACAGAACGAGACGTCAGCTGGAACACGTATATATACATATGTATTTTCATATATATATATATATATATATATATATATATATATATATATATATATCTGTGTGTAAGCCTAGAAGTAAGGTGATTTTCTTACACAGAACGAGACGTCAGCTGGAAGTCTGGAACACGTATATATAATGACTGCGGCATTGTCGATTTGTTTTGTTGGAGTAAGTGTGCATTGAGAGATCAATCGTTGATGTTGTTAAAAAGGGTAACATAGTAAGCATATATATATTATATATATATATATATGTGTGTGTGTGTGTGTGTGTGTGTGTGTGTGTGTGTGTGTGTGTGTGTGTGTGTGAGAGTAGAGGAGAGAGAGAGAGAGAGAGAGAGAGAGAGAGAGAATAACAAAGAGGTACGCCCGAAGGGCCAGTGGTACCAGAGAAGTAAGCTTACTGAGACGGTTCACAACTGCCAAACTGATCGGCCGGGAGCAATCCTGCATCACTCAGCTTTAGAAGCCGATGTCG
Organism: Conus canariensis; assembly: GCA_033310375.1. Taxonomy (NCBI): domain Eukaryota; kingdom Metazoa; phylum Mollusca; class Gastropoda; order Neogastropoda; family Conidae; genus Conus; species Conus canariensis. Next base: position 77,721,027 of record CM065715.1, read on the forward strand.
GATTCTCCCAGTTGATTGGTTTGAAATATAACAAGATGCAAAACATATGAACGTACTCCCAGTTTATCACGAATACGTGTGAGATATTCAATAAAGAGGAAAAACCGTTTTGGGTCGTTATAGCCGTTAGTAACGGCTATTCTGGTAAACATCGGCCATCATCTGTGACCCATCATGAACATTCCTACAAATTTTCAGACAGATCGGCCGAGTACTTTCTGAGACTTTCCATAAAGAAGAAAACCGTTATGGGCCGTTATAGCCGTTAGTAACGGATATAACGGTAAAATAAAACATCGGGAATCATCCGTGACCCATAATGGACATACCTACAAATTTTCAGAAAGATCGGCCAAGTACTTTCTGAGATATTCCATAAAGAAGAAAAAGCCGTTATGGGCCGTTATAGCCGTTAGTAACAGATATAACGGTAAAATAAAACATCGGGCATCATCCATGACCCATAATGAACATAGGGGGCCTACCTGCAAATTTTCAGAAGGATCGGCCGAGTACTTTCTGAGATATTCCATACAGAAGAAAAACCGTTATGGGCCGTTATATCCGTTAGTAACAGATATAACGGTAAAATAAAATATCGGGTATCATCCCCGTGACCCATAATGAACATGCCTACAAATTTTCAGAAGGATCGGCCAAGTGCTTTCTAAGATATTCCATAAAGAATAAAAACCGTTACGGGCCGTTATAGCCGTTAATAACGGTAAAATAAAACATCGGGCATCATCCGTGACCCATAATGAACATACCTACAAATCTTCAGAAAGATAGGCCCAGTAGTTTTGTCTGGAGCGAGTGGAACACATTTTGACCACACACACACACACACACACACACACACACACACACACACACACACACACACGGACAGCATTTCTTCGTTCCCATTGTAAAGTACTCCCTGTTCTATAAGAACTGGGAGTACAAAATGAATGTGTGTGTGTGTGTGTGTGTGTGTGTGTGTGTGTGTGTGTGTGTGTGTGTGTGTGTGTGTGTGTGTTGAGAGAGAGAGAGAGAGAGTTCAGAGTTTAGATTTTAATTCAGTAAGGCCCATTTGAAGCCGAATGAGTACGATCATTCACATTGCAGGTAAGAAATAAGTCATTCATTAGGGGGGGGGGGGGGGGGGGGGAACAACAACCAAACAAAAACAGCAACAAAGACGTCACTATTTCTCTGAACTTAGACGCCTCAAACAAAAACATACCTAAATTCCCCAAACCTCATGACTGATAGAGCTAAGCAGTAGCTGTAAACGAAGCATACATGGGCTCCTATGATAGTTCTGTCGGATATGTTTTTGGCACATGTCTTCTAAAGCTGGGCAAAGGGACATAAACGGTATTTTATTTTTCCTCACCTTGCACACACAACTAAGTCGCTATGTCATTTTGTCCTTATGTCAGAAACACCAACTGTAAGTTCAGCCTTAAACTTTTTCAAACACATGTCCAAATCGAATTTCAAATAAGGTTGAATACATTGAAAACTAGAACAATTTCTGTAGAAATCATAACATTCACTGGTTTGAATACGATCATTCCATTTACAGTCAGCTTTTAGAGAGAGAGAGAGAGAGAGAGAGAGAATCGAGATCGAGATCGAGATCGAGATCATAATCCCAGGATTGCGCGCTGATGTGAGATACCACGATTAGTAGCAATGCTGCCCACCTGTTCATTTATTTATTTTACCTAATACCGGTGTGGACAAAAGGTTAAAGTTTCCACAGCCTAACGACCACAGGGGCAGCCACGGTCAGAGGTTCACCATGTCTACGGCACGGCATGATAGAAGGCTAAGCCCATCTGTCTCTTTCCGTCGCCTTTAATCTTCCCTGGACTGGATCAGGTACTCGTTTATTGCAGGGAGGACAAAGAGGGGTTTTCAACCTGAAAAAAATACAATAACGAGTTTGTATCGAATGCACGACCGTCAACCCCGCAGGCGAATACTCAAACCATTTGACTAGGGCCCCTCCCAGCGTGGAATAAGGTGTCAGATAAGATGAAAAGTCGTGGGAAATATTGACTGTTGTAAAAGCAGACTGGTTATTATCACAATCCAAAACTAGAAAGGCACTCCCGGCCGGAGAGCCCAGACTTCCGCTAATGTTAATCTTGTATCCGCCTTTCAGCTGGCCTAGTTCATGAGTGGCCGTATCATTTTATCGCTGGGAAATAATTGGTTTGTATGGATGAAAATGTTACTGATACGTATACAATGGATCTGCTAGGCAGCAATCATGTACCTTAACGTCTCAATGGAATGTCCTATGTGTATCTGCATCCTGTGTCAATACAACGCAGGCTCTCAAGGGTGGTACTGGACTGACTACTCCCAGCTGGTTGGTTCGGCAGTTGAGGACTTTTTTGGGTCTCAATCGCACTTCGGCTGTATCTTTTTCGTCTGCCTTTTGGCCGACTCTGGGGAAAGGCCCAGTGACAGTGAGAAAAGACGACCACGTGGAAAGTCCTGTTGACAGCAGGAAGGACCCGGGATCCTTTGCAGAAGGCACGGAAGACCTCATGTGGCGAAAGGTGGCCTTGTCTGGAGTTGTGCTGTTTTCACCTGTCAGCAGAACAGCAACGAATGAGGCTGTAGGATACACACAGCATTTGCTTCAGGGGCGTCTTTTACCGGTGGGCACTGCTGTCATGAAATATGGGGTGGTACACCACTGAGGACCGTCCAGTGGAGGTTCTGTCATGTCACGTCTAGTGGCCATTACACAATGGCATCTACCAGAGAGCAACTATATCCCTTGACTTCTTAATGAAATGCACTGTGCGTGCCTGCACCCTATGTCAGCACAGCGCAGGCTTCCAAGGGTGGTGCAGGACTGCTCCCAGCTGGTTGGTTCGGCAGTTGAGGACAGCACTTCTCTGGGTCACACTCGCACCTTCGGGTGTATCTTTTTCTTTTCTTCTTGTTTCCGCCCTGTGAGTTTGCCTAGTTCATAAGTGACCACATCATTTTAACGCTTAGGGAGTAAATGTTTGTATGGACTGAAAGAGTTACTTCCCACGTACTTTTCTTTTTTCTTATAGGATATGAAATGCGAAATTTTAAAGTTTATATCACTGCACTGTTTGGTATTCCATGAAAATAGACAAATTCGTACACAGACTTAATTCGTAACTGTAATCTGACAGAGTTCATGTATGGTGGAAAATTTGCGATGCTGAACAGATCCTCAGTAAGTCGCCCCCCTCCCTCCACCCCCAGTCCCCCTCTTTGAAATCTGGATCTGCACCACGGAGTCCGGTCACAAACTGACATTGAACGATGGATTCGTCCTTGGGCCACGCGTCAATCCGCAATTTTTCATTACAATCAGTTCGACGGATTTTGTATATTCCCATTTTCGCTATGCTGAACTGTGGATCCACCGTTGGATCAAATCCGCGCCAAAATGTTAATTCGTCACGTCAGTTGGCCATGGATCCATCATCTAGCAGGATCCGCATTAGCATTTAAGTTCGTCATATCAGTGGGTCATGGATCAATCACTTGGTGGATCCGCACTAGAATTTCGAAGTTTGTCATATCCAGGTGGGCCATGGATCCGGGCTACCATCTGATCAGTTCCGCACCAGATTTTATGTCCGTCACATCTGCTGGTCATAATCCACACTGAGAAATCTTGCTGACAGACGAAACAAATGGACACGGGTGCAAAACATAAGCTCAATGGCACAGGTTTAAAAACGTTCAAATCATCAGTGCCTGTCGCCAAGCATTTACCTGTGGTGGGAGCGGGTGTGCGCGTGCATGTCTGTGCACACACACAACATGCGCGTGCTCACACACACACACACACGCATAAGCGAGAGGGAGAGGGAGGGAGAGATGTTTCTTCTTCTGCGGTCTTTTACAATTGGCTGCGTCAGATCTTTAATCCTGTAGCCACAATGAATCCCAGTCTTCTCAAGGTCTTGACGGCTGCCCCAAAGCTGCATTTGCAGCTCTGTGCCCTCTGGCCAGGTTTGACGCCGTAGAATATCATGGTCTGGACAGAGTTTGAGGATGTGTTCTGGGGTCTGAGATCCAGTGCCGCACGGACATTCATCTGTGTGGGCAATCTTAAGTCGACAGAGGTGGCTCAGCAGTCGGCAGTGGCCAGTTCGCAGTCTGATGAGGATTGTTTGCTGGTGTCTTTGGATCTGATAGAGAAATGTTGTTTCTGTTCTTAACGGATTTAGTTTCATGAACCAAAGCAGAGGACACATTTTCCAGTCACGTGGTAGATTCACCTTCAGTATGTTCCACTGTGTCATCCATTCTTTTCTCAGTGGTGCCGCTTGCACTGGTGCTCCACTAGCTGTGGATGACAAACGATCAAAGGTAATAGGTATCGATAATAATGATCCTCCACTCGCATGTATGCGCAGACTCCTTGACTGGCTGCTCGCTCTTTTCTCTGTAACTTGAACATGAGTGGGTCTTCTCGGCAATGAAATCAGAGGCCTCAAGATGAACTTGAACATGAGTGGGTCTTCTCAGCAGTAACGTCAACAGAGACTTCCTGATGAAATTGAAAATGGGTGGGTCTTCTTAGCAGTGAAAAAGAGTGGATCTTCTGAGCAATGAGATCAGAAGCTTCTAGATAGAACTGAACATGGATTTCAGCTGTAAGATCAACAGTGGTCTCAAGATTTTTAGTGGACATGTCTTTTCTAAGCTATGAGATCAAAAGTCTCAGGATAATACAGCTTTGTATAGTTTTATGAAAAACATGATTGTTGGCAGATCTCATGTGTTAATAACAGGAGATTTTAATATTAAGGAAATTGACTGGAGCAAGGAGACCTCCCCACCTAGTCCAAACCATAAAGCTACTGTGTTCTTAGAGGCATTTGTGAGAGAGACATTTTTAACCCAACATGTCAAGCAGGCCACTCATACTCATCCAAACCACGCTCCTTCGTTGATTGACTTGATTTTTAGTAGTGAAGAAGGTATGGTCAGAAACGTCATCCACAATTCTCCACTTGGAATGAGCCATCATCATATCCTTCACTTTGAGTTTCTAGGTTACACAGAGAACAGTTCTAAAGAGCAACAGACAATGTAGAATTATGCTAAAGGAGACTACAAGAAATTGGGGGAGGGTTTGAGAGAGGTAAACCTGTCTGAGAAAATCAAGGGTCTTAGTGTTAGTGAGGCATGGGACTGTTTCAAAAAAACGCTAGTGGAGGAAATGGACAAATGTATTCCTAAGATCAACAATGGAAAATGTGAAAAAAAGAAAACCACTGTGGTGGGATGAGAAGGCACTCCGTAAGCTTTAGAAGAAAAGGGAATGCTTCAAGAGGTACATGGAGACTAGAGAAGGCAAGGATTACCAGGCTTATGCAAAAGCAAGGAATCAGGCCAAAGGAGCATGTAGAAAAGCTGTTCAGAACTTTGAAAGACATGTTGCCAAGGACGCAAAAAAAAAAAATCCTAAGGCTTTCTATGCTTATGCTAACAGCAAATTGAAGACAAAGCCACGTGTTGCAGATCGTGTAGACGAAAGAGGTAGGACAGTAACCAATAGTAAGGATAAGGCTGAATGCTTGAACAGATTTTTCTGTAGCGTTTTTACACAGGAGAGACTAAATCAGATGCCATCATGTAAGGAAAAAGAGTGTTCAGAAAAGTTAGAAAGGATCAGTTTTCCCAAAGAGGAGGTGCTGAAGAAACTTAGCAGCTGAACCCTGGGAAGTCTCCTGGCCCTGACGGTGTTCATTCATGTGTTCTGAAGGAACTTGCTGAGGAGTTGGCAGAGCCACTTCCTATTATTTTTACAAAGTCAGAAGAAGGAAAGTTACCAGAAGAATGGAAGGAGGTGAATGTCACTCCCTTATTCAAAAAAGGAGATCGGAGCCAGCCCTGTAACTACAGACCAGTGAGTTTGACAAGTACAGTCTGCAAAGTTATGGAGTCCATCATTAGGGACAAAGTGATAACCCACATGTATGGAAGTCAACAACTTTCTCGTGCCATGCCAGCATGGGTTCATCAGCCAGAAATCTTGTGTTACGAACCTTCTGAGCATACTGGATGCATGGACTGAATCATTAGATGAGGGGAAACCTGTGGATGTTACATGTAGTCTACTTAGATTTCTCTAAGGCATTTGATTCTGTGCCCCACCAACAGTTAATCTCCAAGCTTGAATGTTATGGAGTCACTTCACAGGTTTTGTCCTGGATTACAGACTTTTTGATAGGGAGAAGACAAAGGGTTGGGGTTGCAGGGAGTTTCTCCAGTTGGAAGCATGTGTTAAGTGGAGTCCCTCAAGGTAGCGTCTTGGGGCCAGTGCTGTTTGTGGTATTCATCAATGATACGCCAGAGGTGGTGAACTGCATATGTCAGATGTATGCTGATGATACAAAAGTGTTTGACACAGTAGAGGAACAAAACAAGAGGGACAGGATTCAACAGGATTTAGATAACCTCGTCAACTGGGCAGAGTGTTGGCAGCTGCGGTTCAATGCGACAAAATGCAAGGTTTTACACCTCAAACATAGTAACCCCAAGGCAGAGTATAGCATGAAACTACATAACAGTGAAGAGAGAGTGATACTGGAGTCATCAAAGGGAGAGAAAGATCTAGGTGTATTAGTTGATCAGGAACTCAAATTTAGCTGGCATGTCAAGATGCAAGTCAACAAAGCCAACAGAATTTTAGGGCTAGTCAGGCGCTCATACCAGTACCTCGACATTGAGACCATGCGACAGCTCTTCATTGCACTGATACGCCCTCACCTAGAGTTTGCCCACAGTGTGTGGTCACCACGTTATCAGAAAGATAAGGACCTCATTGAGGGTGTTCTCAGGTGAGCAACAAAGATGGTTCCTGGTCTGGTTGACTGTCCCTATGAAGAGCGACTTGCCAGAATGAAGATCACCAGCATGCAGTACAGGAGAGACAGGGGTGACATGATTGAAGCCTACAAGTTCACTCGTGGGCTATACAATGCAAAAAGTCCTCTTATGATGGAAAACAGTGTTAAGCAGACCCGTGGACATAATCTGAAGCTTAGGAAAAGGATTTGTGATAGTACACTGTGCCAGCACTATTTCGCCTATAGAGTGGTGAATCCTTGGAACGCGCTCCCAGAAAAAGTGGTTAATGCACCATCTCTCGACAGCTTTAAGGCCAGTCTGGATAGTTGTTGGGCAGACCGTAGATACGTGATTAGATAAACTTTCAGATTTCGGCGCTATAATCACCCACGCAAAAAAAAGTTTATAGTGTAGGAATTACCAGTTTTGTGAAAAAGACCAGGCTAAAGGCTCACGAATAGCCTAATCCAGTCTGTAGCAGTATGGTAGTATGGTATGGTATGATGGGAACGAAGATGAGTGGGTCTCCTCTGCAGCGACACTAGAAGTCTTGAAATCATTCCGAATACATGAGTGGGTCTTCTCAGCAGTGACATTAGAGGTCTCAGATTTCAGTTACTGACCTGCGTCCTCTGATGTCGGTTCTGAACCTCAGGTGAAAGTGAATGTTCTTGTTTAAAGACTACCTTGGGTTTTATCCTTCGGATTAGTACTGGAGATCTGTTTGCTTTTTTATTAAGATTATTTTCTTGTCTCCCCCCCCCCCCCCTTTTCCTAAATGAAAGCAAATCGTCATCGGTCACCGTCATCAGAAATATTTTGAATGCATATCCACTATGATATTGACTTCAGAGTGACTGAAACACGAGAAAAACACAACTGTGAGATAGCAGGCAGCAGAAAGTTGATGAACGTGTACCTTCTTTCACACGCCAAGACCGAACAGAAGAAGCCACAGCGCTTCTCTTAGAGTCTTCGAGTCGACCATCTTTGAGTCGACCAGGCCCTAGAGATAAAAATACCTGCAGTCAGAAAATCTGAGCAACACTGTCAGAGATGCATGCATGAAGTGGATAAAACTGAAGTGTGTGAGACCACAGCACTCTCATCAACTCTGAGAACGAATTGTCTGGAGCTCAGAAGAAGGGAGACTCTAGTTCATTCATATGGTTGCATTTCAAACAGGGGAGACTTTGTTTCGTGCAAATGTCTTCATTTTGGCCATCTGGTTTTACAGGTTTGATTTTCTTCATTGTCTTTCATGAACACCCTTTCTAGTCATAGTTTTATTTTCTCCAAGATGATAAACATACATTTTTTTTTCCTATTCTTGTGAATGGATCCTTCATTCACTCATCTTACAGAACCAGCCTGTGAGCTCTTCTGACATTTTAGTGTGCTTTCCCTTGATAAACTTCAGTGGATCTGTGGAGTGAAGTACACTACACGCCAACCTCTTTGATAATCTGGTTCCAAGTCACGGTGGGTCATGGCAACAAAAAAATAGTCATCTACCATGAGCATGACAAATCCTTTCCAAGCACACACACACATGCACGTGCGCGCACACACACACACGAACACACACACACATTGACACATTGTGAATTCTCAGCTCCTCTCTGGCTTTTTATCTATTTATTCATTTGCTTACTGGAGTTCGACCAAACTTGATTGCAAACATGACAAGAAATTATAAACATGGATGCAGACACCCCACAACACAGACTCACACATCGCATGCACTGGTGTGCGGGCATACAAACACTCATAAACAGATATATAAACACACATAGAAATCACTGATTTAGGCATAACAATGGAATTATGGTGCAACAACATTCTGGGTTCCTTTTGCAGCAAAATAAAAATCATTTTAATCACAGCACAAAATATGCCAGGCATACATTCAAAATTATGACTACATGTATTTTAAAAATATAAGATAGTCTTATCAAATGTTACATTGAAAAACACTATTGTATCTAGCATAAAACGTGGGGCATTGTTAAGCAAAAAAAAAAAAAGACGTTTTAATGATTTAACATAAAAATATTCCAAAATCTAGAAGAAAAGACTGCATACAGCTTATCTCTAAAAGCCGCTTGCTGTTGTATTGAATGTTTCCTTACAGGAAGTTGAGAGTGATCTGCCCCTGTGAGGCCTCAGACAAAGCGTACCCCACAAGGTTTTCAAGTGTAAAACATAATGACCTTTATGCAACCAAATATGCATCCATTTAAATGCAGTGATCGTGTATTGCAATCAAATGATTCTTGCAGCTCTTTAAATCATCATTCATATTTCTTGTGGCTTTGAATGGATCAGTTAATTTGTAGTCAACTCTATTAGATTATATGAGGTCACGTCATGGGAACCCATCATGAGAACAATCCCAACACCAGAGATTCTTGACGAAAATTAAAAGCAGTTTTATAAAACAGCTTTAGCCATTACCCTTGTTTTCATTGCTTTTTGCGTCTTGTTGTCACCGTTCTGGGGGTGTCTTCTTGCAATCAAGTTTTCTGCTGTCAAAATATCACAATGCAGAGAACATCCGGCAAGTTGAATCATACACATAAAAAATATCAAAATAATGAATTAATTCTAATCTTTAATCTAACATAACAGAATCAGCATTGGAGTTCCCTCCATTTCAACAATGTTCATAAACAACGAAATGTTCCCATGCCCTTTTCTCCCCCATCGATGAATCTCATCATATGACAGGCTAATCTCCACAAGACCTGAGCGGTCGGAGATATCAAAACAATGTATAGAAACATACTGTGAATCAAGATCAAGACCATAAAAGTACCACTAGCCACCAAAACATAACCAAACAGCCATGGGACACTATACAAACCCTTTACACTTTGCTGCCTCAGTTGTGTTTTTTTTACATGTTTTTTGTTTCTTTCATTTAAAAAAAAATTCTAATAGATGTTATGGCACATAGCATTAAGCCAGATTACTTACAGGTTTAATGTCACCCTCCCTAACTGGCGATACTGCTGGTGGGGATAATCCTATCAGAGTCTGCTCATACTGCCCATACTCGCACATCAACCAAGCCTGAGAGGTAGAGAGAGTTGTCCTGCTGGCCAGGAAACTTGAGCAACACCTTGAGATGCATCCCCTATGTGGATAAAACTCAACTGTGTGGTTCCAGTCTCCCACGGGAGTCCATGGCCCACTCACCCACTCTGCAAGGGACCGGCCAGGGCAGAACATTCCTGTGAAATTCATGGGAAGTGAACCTGTGACCTAACAGTCATGGGAACTGAACCTGTGACCTCACAGTCCACAAAGCTAAGCACTATATCAGGGTGACTAAACTTAGGAACTTTGTGGTAGCTTTTTTATTCTGGTGTAGAAGATCAAGTTGTATCAAATTCTCTTCTTGCCTTACTTTCCTTGTACATGTACTATTATCATTAGATTCACATATCACTCTCCACTAGATCCCCAGAAGGCTTATTAGTAAGAAAAACAACTGTATCCACATTGAATTTTCCACTCCAGTCTGAAAACTGTCGGCGGAATCCACTATTGGGTCTTCACTAAAGTATTGTTTGCAGTTTGAAGCACATATCACCCATCACATTCACTAATGGGAATCACAAAGCGATTCTGAAGTTTCCACAGAAACAGAATTTTGAAAAAGACTGTATATGATTTTGTGTACATCGTTCAAGTTGGCACTGTATCTGTGGATATTGTGTGCTTCAAACGGAAAATTATTCAATGACTTACATCATTCAACAGTCTTTTGGTCCTGATATTGGGTTTTCTTTTTTTGTGTGTATGTGTGTGTGTGTGTGTGTGGTGTGTGTGTGTGTGTGTGTGTAGTGTGTGTGTGTGTGTTGTGTGTGTGTGTGTGTGTGTGTGTGTGTGTGTGTGTGTGTGTGTTTGTGTGTGCGTGGTATGTGTGTATGGGAGTGCGTGTGAGTGTTTTCCACATTCCCTTTCATGGAGTGTCAGCCTTGTAGTCAGGGGATCCGTCCCTTTCAGACGTCTTCCCGCCCCTAAAGGCCTGGGCTTCGTTGCTGTCCTCGTCAAAGTCAGCAGCAGTGGGGGACAGCGGGCAGCTGCTGTTCTGGCTGTCCATCACCCCGTCCACCTTCATGCGGATGAAGTCAAACAGACTGAGACTGGGCCGCCGGAAGCTTGGCTCTACCACTTCACGATTGTAGTCGTACAACAGCTTCATGACTTCCCCTGAAACGACAAGAAGCAGTTCAGTGCTCTAGAACGAACTATGCCAAGAATTTGTTACCATTTCACCCAGACCTACTATGCCAAGAACGTTACTGGTGTTTCAAGTTAAAAAAAAAAGAATACGTAATGGTTTATGCTCAAACAAAGCACTCAGATTGTGTTGCTAACATGGGGAGTTTGTGTTATACTCCCTGTTTGGCTAATATACTTACCATGTCAGACCATAGCATTCAACGGCAGTTAGCCAGCTCTGTCAGGCCGAATTTTTCCGTGGCCAATGCAGTCATAAGACAGTCACGTGCAGTCACGTGATGTCACCCCACTTCCGGCCCCGGAAGAAGCCAGTGTCAACTTCGTATACGTCATTCAGCGAGGCCTGTGTGTATGGTAACCCCGAGAACCTTGGCGCCAGAGGGGAAGGTAGGGAGGGAATTAGAGTCTGACATGGTAAGTATATTAGCCAAACAGGGAGTATAACACAAACTCCCCATTTTGGCGTCATATACTATACCATGTCAGACCATAGCAGAATTTAAAGGAATCGGAGGAGGGCGAGCGCCCTAATGGTTCTTGGGGTTGACCGATATGGCTGCATTGGTCGCCACAAAGGAAATCCCCTTAGACCCATCAGCTCTGGTCATGCGGATATCCCTCAGGTAAAAATTAATGAAGGGATTTTCCGAACGCCAGTAGGCTGCCTCCAGCAGGTGGCGCACGGGAACAGAGTACTGGAACGCTGTGGAAGTGGCCAGTGCTCTGACCTCGTGGGCCCTGGGTGATAGGACAGGGAGATCCTTGTACGCCTGAGCGTAGGTAGATCTCACCGTCTTGGAGAGCCATCTGGAGATAGTTCCCGCCGAGATATCTCTAGTATTGTTGGGGTTGAGGGAGATACGGAGTCGTCTCTGGGAGGAGCGCCTGGGGCGTGTGCGTTCCCAGTAGTACCTGAGACACCTGGAGGGGCAAAGGTCCATGTCTCCATCTTTTTCTCCCTTTCCCAAGATGTCCGTCAGGGAACGGATGACGAGGAAGGGAGAGGGGGTGCCCGGTTCCTGATTCTTGCCAAGAACTCCGGAAGGAACTTGAGAGAGACTGAGCCGTCCCTGTGGAAGGCGATATCTGTGGGGTCACCGCTGAGGGCGTGAATCTCACTTCGTCTTCCGGCCGAGGCCAGGGCGAGGAGAAAGGTGGTCTTAAAGGAGAGGAGGTCAAAAGGAATAGAAGCAATGGGTTCAAAAGGGGGTTTTCTGAGGGCATCGAGGACCGTAAAAAGGTCCCAGAGGGGAATGCGCCTAGGGGACTGAGCTTCCCGTAGAGCAACTCCTCTAGACACCTCTCTGAGGAGAAAGTCATTGTCAAAAGAAGGGCCCCCCAGTTGACGAATGGTGGTGCAGATAGCTGATCTGTAGCCCCGAATGGAGCCAGCCGACAGCTTAAGGGAAGAGGATAGGTGGGAGAGGAAATTTCCTATCTGGATGTTGGAGGGGCAGTAATGGGGAACAGAGTTATCTGAGCACCAGGCTATCCATCTCTCCCAACGGTAGTTGTAGAGGGATTCGGTGCTGGCTCTGCGAGATGCCGAGGCGAAGTCCCGTAATCCCTGAGAGGCCCCTGCCCCGGCTAGTGTGTCTAGGACGGACTGGGGTCTCTCCGAGTGGGGGGTAGATGCAGATGTTCGCAGCTGGGCTGGCATAGAAGCCACGCGTGTAGGCGAAGCATCTTGGGATTGGAGCGAGGAAGACCTGACCGGGGTTGTCTCAGCATGTCCCAGCGAGGGCTGAGCCGGAGGGGGGGAACGTGGGTGAGGGACTTGAGGTCCGGGAACCAAGACTGGGTCGGCCACCATGGCGTTACGAGGATCAGCCTGGGTCTTTCCAGCCTTGCCTTCCTGATCACCTTGTGTAGGATGGGGAAGGGGGGAAAGGCATACGTCAGTAGGCCCGTCCAGGGGAGGGATAGTGTGTCGACTGCATCCGCCTGGGGATCTGGAACGGGGGAGACGTACAGGGGCAGGTGATGGTTGAAGCTGGTGGCAAACAGGTCGATCATGGGCACAAACCAATGGTTGCGCGACACCAGCGAAGGAGGGCCTCTGTTCTGAGGGAGAGGCCTATGGAGCGGGACCCTCCCCCTTTGTTGACATAGCAAGCTACCGACGTATTGTCCGTGAGGAGGAGAACAAGTCGGTGCGCGACCTTGTGCTGGAGTTGGAGAAGGGCTAGCCTGACCGCTTCCAGCTCCCAGTCCCCCGAGGCGTGACTGTCCTCCACGTGGGCCCCCCAGCCCAAGTTGGAGGCGTCTGTATAAAGTTCCAGTGGTTGGGTTGGGTTGGGAGGGAGATGGGGACCCCGGTGGAGAGAGTGGCTGGAGTGAGCCGCTCCTCCGTCGCCGAAATGAACCAGTGTCCGAGGGGAATGACCTGGTCCCAGCGGTCGGAGGTCTGTGACAAACGTCGGCGGAACTCCCTCTGAAGTTGGCGTTTGGGGACCCGCCCCAGGGGAATGAGGGGAGACAGGGACTCCATCATTCCTAGGAGGGAGGACAGGGTTCTGGCCGAGGTGTGGGGTGCCTGTGACAGGCAGGAGATGAGGTCCACTATGCGTGCAGGCCTCTCCGGGGTCTGCCAGACGAACCGTAGGAATCGTCTGTGGGCCGGGTGAATCAGGATCTGAAAATAGGCGTCCTTCAGGTCTATGGATGTGGCCCAGTCGCGATGATGGATGGAGTCTCGGATCTGGGTGGGGGTCTCCATCTTGAACTTGGTGGGCCTGAGGAACTTGTTGAGGGGCGAAAGATCTAGAATGGGCCTCCATCCTCCCGAGGCTTTTGGGATCACAAAGAGGTGAGAGTAGAAGCCGGGGTTTGGGTGGGAAACCTCCGAGATGGCCCCTCTTTTGAGGAGGTCTTGGACTTCCGTGCGAAGAGCTTCTGCTTTGGCGGGGGAGGGTTCGTTGGGGGAGGGAGGGGGAGATAGCATGAGGGGGGGGACGCTCGTGGGCCCAAGGAAGGCGAAACCCTTCCTGTAGCACCGCCACTATCCAGGGGTGAGGCGCATGCGTCTCCACTGGTGGGCATGCCGGGAGAGGCTGCCCGCCAGGGGGGGCGAGGGTCTGGGCTGGTGGGTGGGGGATAGGGCGAGGGGGGGTGCTACCTGATCTAAGTCCCCCTCGGGCTGTCTCCCTAGTCAGCTCCGGGAGCGTGACTGTTGGCCTAACCGAAAATTTTGCTGATGGTGTTTTGGCTTAGGCCTTGGGAGAAGATTAGGTCGCTTGGCGGGCCGTGCGGTGCGGGAAGGCGATTGTCTGGGATAGGGTCTGTGCCTGGGGAAGGAACGAAGTGGGGGTCTAGCAGGGCGTGGCGGTGGCCTGGGCGCAAAGGACACAGCCTGCTTGCGTTCCTCAACTGCTTGTGCTATGACGTCAGCCGAGTAGTCGCCAAAGAGCGACTGGTCCTGGCCCGGGATGCATCGCAGGGCTGCCTTAAGCGTCGGGGAGAGAGAGGTCTGCGCCAGCATGGCATCTCTCGCGACCAACAAGCAGTTGAAGTGGCTTCTGGCTGCGCTGTCCGCCGCAGCCGAAAGGTGATGCGAAATCCTGTTAACTAGGTGTCGCATGAAAGGATCGCTGAACAAGCGAGGGTCAGGCTCTTGGTGCGCCTCAGAGCCCGAGTCCCCCGGTACTGGGATGGCACCATCGTCCTCCGGCCATAGAGCCTCCGCTCGCTGAAGGGGCATGTCCAAGTAGGTGTGTCCCGCCGTGGTGTGGAGGAAGCCCATCCTGGCTACTCGGTCCCATTCCTTTAGGTTCTTAAAGGAGATGGTGCCGGAAGTAGGGGGGGCAGGTGGGGGATCAACCGACGGTCCGACTGGGAAATGCCCATCTCCCTGGTCACGGGATTGTCCGTAAACAAGGAGGCGACTGAGGGGTTCTTGGGTAGATTGGTCTAGATCTCTGGGCCGGGGGGGGACCGGCGAATTGGGAGAGGGAGAGAACTTCGTCAGCGGGTGCGGCCTCCCTCCTAACGAGGTCTGGTCGCCACCGTTCTATCGTGCGGACATCGTACAATGAGGTGGGGGCTAGCTCCTCGTATCGTCCGCCTCAGGGAGGTACTGGTCCTGAGAGGGTTCATAGCACCCGTCTTCAGGAGGTAAGTCGAGGGGTGCCTGTAGTGTGTCCCCGGTGGCCCTATAATCGGCGGCCGGGACATCGTCCTGCCGATCGGACGGCGCCCGAGGAGGGAGACCAAGGTCGACCCAGGCAAGTGAGGCCGGGTGCCACATTCGACCATGTAGCTGGTCGTGCTGGGTGTTGGCGTTAAGCCACTGGTCTCTCTCGGGGGCATAGAGCCACCGGTCCCCGGGGAGGTAAACGGGCTGTGGCGGCCCTGGGGTGTAGGCAGAAAGTCCCCGGGGACCCGGGTAACCTGAATCACTGTTGGGGGGGTCTTGAGAGGCCGTGGCCTGTCGTCCCCGTCCAGGTCCGTGCATTGCACCATACACGTCCTTGGAATGGGCCTGGGAGGGCCATAATGGTATGGAGGAGGATGCGGAAGTCGAGCCCCCAACCCGCGAAAGTGCGGATTGGTCAGGATGCGGTCCCGTGTTCCTCCCCCTGGAGGAATATGTCAGGTTACCCTTGGTCCCGCTGGTAGATCCTCCCCCCGGAGGAGCGGGACCGCGGACGTTGCCCAAATGGGGATCCGAAAAGGTCGGTTCCCCAACGTCCAATACCCCTAGGGAAGAAGGTGACGTTCGATCGGGGTAGGTCGACCGTCCTTGTGCATGGGCACGGCCGGGCCCATGGCGCGGCGTGCCCGCACGCCCAGGATTATGGACACCACCGAGGTCGTGCGTCGGGGTGACCATAAGGCTGCTTCCGGAGTCGAAGCGCTCCTCGAGCTCAGGTGTTGGCTGCACCTGTGCCCGGTGGGGCCGAGCGCTATGAGTGCACGTATCAATTTGGGGGGAAAAAGAGATACGTGACTCATCAAGGCGAGTGACGGATGGTGATTCCATCCCAGATCCGTCACCCGTGCTGGTCCGCGGCTCGGCAAGGTGCCCCGGGGGCCGAGATTCGCGTGACTCAGCATGATAGTTAGAAGTCTCCGAGCGAGTCCGTAGGCTAGAGGGCAAGCTGGCCGATGGAGAAGGGGTGGGGGAGGGCGAATTCCGTTGGCTAGTCTTTGCTCGGCCGGGCCCCTTGAGGGGAGCCTTGCCCTTAGACTTTCTGGGCAGCACCTTGAGGGGAGCTTTGCCCTTAGACTTTGCAGGCAGATCAAATGAAAGGCATTTTGAAATGGTGGCCGCTTGCCTATCAGCCTTGGGACGCCGCGGTCGTGCGTCCGTCGGTTTGGTAGACGAGGAAAGATCACGCGTCCCTTCCGCGGAGAAGTCGTCTCTGTCTACCCGAACCGTACGTTCATCAGTGCGAACGGATTGCTCCGAGATGGAATCGACCCGCGGGTTCTCCGGGAAATTGAGCGAACTCCGAGCAGTGGAGTGGCTCGACCCGGCGGTGTCCTTCACCATGTTGGGCACAGGTGGATAGAGCAAACCCGGAACACACGACCGCAAAGAGGAGACAAGGTGGCCGATCGAGAAAATCAATTAATCTCGATCGTCCGTGTGGTGTCGTGCAAAGTGCTCGAGAGATCGACTGAAAACTCGAACTACCCGTACACGCCACCGGTCGTGTGACTGGTATGGCTATTAATAGCAATCTCTACACGTGGAGTATCACTGTGTATAGGTGTGATAGTTCTTGGGCACTAAATCTTAATAAGCAGATCAGTGTCACGCACCCTTACTCGAACACGTTCTACCTGTGAAGGGTAAAGAGTACAGGTGTGATAGTTATTGAGCACTAAACCTTAATAAGCGGAACCAGCACAAAATGCGTGCTGAACCCGAGGCTCGGCAATATGGTGGGGGAACACGACCGGCGAGCGGTGCCGACGATCGCGAGTAACAAAGTCGCGAGAGTGCCGGTAAAAGAGACAAATCTTTTAATAAATACGCTCCCGAGAGTGCCGGTAAAAGAGACAAATCTTTTAATAAATACGCTCCCACCAAGAGCTTCACACGGCAAAATTACTCAGGGTCTAGTGCAAGCCGGAACCAGCACAAAATGCGTGCTGAACCCGAGGCTCGGCAATATGGTGGGGGAACACGACCGGCGAGCGGTGCCGACGATCGCGAGTAACAAAGTCGCGAGAGTGCCGGTAAAAGGGACAAATCTTTTAATAAATACGCTCCCACCAAGAGCCTCACACGGCAAAAAAACTCAGGGTCTAGTGCAAGCCACAACTGAATCAAGTATAGAAACAAAACACAGCAATGTTAACACAAAGGCAAGTATAGGCGAGACAGAGCACAAGACTTATCTTGCTTTGACGGCAGGCCGAAGATGAAAGACGTATACGAAGTTGACACTGGCTTCTTCCGGGGCCGGAAGTGGGGTGACATCACGTGACTGCACGTGACTGTCTTATGACTGCATTGGCCACGGAAAAATTCGGCCTGACAGAGCTGGCTAACTGCCGTTGAATGCTATGGTCTGACATGGTATAGTATATGACGCCAAAAAGGATAGATATGTAGTTATATATCCAGAAACAGCAACATTTTATTGCTGAAAAGCAGAATGAACCCAAAGAAATGTAATTTCTGCTGCAGCCAGAATAACAAGTCCTTAACTGCTGCCAATTTATGTGAAGGAATATACCGATATGTGGGAGCAATCATTTTTACATGAAAGAGCTTTCATTATTGGTTGTCTGTTCAGTTTTTCTAACAGCACACTAAGAGCTGTGAAGTAACAGAGTAGCTTTCTTTTTGCATTTCATTTCTACCAACACCTGTGAGGTAAAACAGTGGATTCTTTTTTCACCATTTTATTTCTGCCTAAAGTGAGGTAAAGTAATGGTTTTCTTTCAACATCATATTTCTGCCAAGAGCTGTGAACAAATACAACACTTTTCCTTTCGCACTTTATTTCTGCCAACAGTGAAGCAGAGTGAAAGTTTTCTTTCAGCATTATATTTTTGCCAAGAGCTGTGAAGTAATACAAAGCTGTTTTCTTTTTTACATTCTATTTTTGCCAACAGTTGTGAATTTAAAATAACAGTTTTCTTTATGCATTTTATTTCAGCCAACATTTGTAAGGTAAAATAATGGGCTTTTTTTGCCATCACAAATAATTAGAACCCACCATTGGTCATTTTTCTCAGGGTAAGGTAGTTCATGTACTAACAATCATACAGAATGTCTACCAATTGTCAGGATAAATTACTCTGTGGACTACCATGTACACAGAGTGCTATCCGATAGTCTTTTTCTCACTGCAAAGTATTTTGTATACTGCCATACATTCAAAGTACCTATCATTTGTCTTCTCAGTGCTTTGCACTACTACATGCAAAAGACATACTGATTTAACAGCATTTTCCTCAGTGCAAAGTGCTTCATGCACGACCACACACACGGGCACTTACCTACAGTCTTCTCCTCAGTGCGAAGTATTTCATGCACTCGGTGCAGGTCTTTGGTCAATTGTTCATCATCAAATGTGAAGTAGCACATGTCTCTCTGAGCTACTGACGCAGCCATCATTTGAATCAAAGCTGCATCACACACAAGAGCAGGTTTAAGATGATAAATGGCATACAAGTTTAACAAGAATGCTTTTTTTTTTTCTCAAAACCTCTGTAGTGATTGTTTGCTAATTTTGTAGCAACATTTCTGGAAAAAAAAACTGTACTCAGCAATAGCTTATATAAAAATTCTCTCAAGATTTCTGAGGTGTTTTGCACTATATTTCTCTACTAATTAACAAGATTTACAGCCTAAGCAAAGATTCTGAAATACTTTAATTACATGTGCTACATAATTTGTATCAGGTGAGGGGGAGGAAAAGCACCCATGAGAGATTACTCTTACAGACTGCATACAAGCTTTCTGTATGGAGACAAACATTGTGTACCATCTAATTGCATCAGACTCTGTTTCCTCGTCAGTCTAAATTCCCAAAACATGGGTCAAAGAGCCAGAGTGATTTTCGCGGCAAACTTAAACACCTGTTAGTCAGATACAAAGAATAAGAGAAAAATCTGCCGAGTGCTTTCACTTACATTTGATCTGCTTGTCACCGCCAAAGGCGCCGCAGCCCCAGTTGCCTGTACACACAGCAGCTCTGTACTTTTCCTCCGCTGTGCTCATAAATCCACAGTAGGCCTGCACAACAGCAATAATCCTTTTACTGCAGGTCACAGAAAGCTGGCCTCAGCTGTACATCACTGAAAGCTAAAACTCGGACATATACGGTTAATTAAAAACATTTTGCTAGGATAATCACATCATCCAGTCAATCTCTGTCACATGGGAGTTGTCAAACAATCTGTTGTGTCAAAATAAACTTGAAACATGATGTTTTCAATTTCAGTTTTTTGGTTGTTGTTTGTTTGTTGTTTTTTTTTTATAGTTCAGCCATCCCCATGTTCCCTGTGTCCCATATAACACATTTCCATCTGAAATAGGTGTAAAACCTGCTTCCTTCATGGTTCCAGCTCACTGTGTTCTCTAGACTGGTGAAATGCATTTGGTAAATCAGCATTATGCATCACTGAAAGGCACTGGTGGCTGACTAAGTAATTACAGTAAATCTGCTTTGCATGCAGACCAACTGACAAAGAACTGGACAACCCTGTTTCAAAATCTGTGCATTCACCATGAGCACAATGTTTATGTTATTACCATTTTGGTTTTCTATGTGCATGTTTCTCTGTCTGTGTATATTCACATGTATATTCCTGGTAAAAAGGTAACATTTGCTTTTTCTTAGTCATTACAACCATTACCAAACCAAACTCAGCTTAGTGACAGACATTCATAACAACTCTCCAGCCATTCCCTTTATGAAGATGTCATCAAACTGCAAAGACCGTGAATCTGCAAATAACATTTTCAGCAACATGTTCAATATTGTAAAATTGATCTTTTCTCAGATATTGAGATCAGTTATGAATGTTATGTTATTCACTGATAACAGACATGTTAAATGATACCTTATACAAACGTTATCACAAAAATTTATTTACATTCAATCAAGATCACATCTTTTCATGCAATTTTTACCGAGCAGAGAGGGAGATATAAATCTCTCATTAAAGACAATATAAATTGGGCATGTATGAATACGTTTTTATGTGTGTGAGTGTGTGTGTGTGTGTGCGTGCGTGCGTGCGTGCATGCATGGGCGTGTGTGTGTGTGTGTGTGTACATGCGTGTGTGCATGCATAAGTGAGTATGTGTGCGCGCGTGTGTGCATGCAGGCGTACTTGTGTGTGTGTGTGTAAAAGAGAGATACCAGCCATTTCCTCTTACCTTGTTCAACTCCCTGACGATGCTGGCTTTCTTGAACTGCCGGAAGTAGTTGTTACGAAACACCAGAGCATCAATGGCCACAACCTCGCAGCACAACCGCCCCATACTGTCCCTATGAGCACAGAGTACTGGCAATTTGACAGTCTGATGGATGGCGTGGGAACTAAAATACAAGAAGGGATGATGAGGGCGACAAAAAGTAGAAAGAGAATGAAAAATGGACAAAAAAAACAAAGGTAAGCACAAGAAAAATGATAAATAACTCTAAATTCAAGGATTTTGGTTTGTTACATATGAATCTTAAATAAATGTTAGCGAACCGCCCAGAGAACGTGGACAAACGAGTCACAAGACGAAACACAACTAGTTTCGACCTCTTAGGTCTTCATCAGGTGAGACATTAACGAATAAAACAATGAAAATTCACTTAGCTTTGATCGCTTCAGATCACTTGGTAGGGTTCAGCGCAAGGAAGCAGTTACATATGGAAAAAGTCAATCATTTTTTGTTCTTTAATGAAAGCTTCATATTTTTCTGTTTCGGAAAGACCTGTTTTTTTTTGTTTTATGAAGAGACCTATTTCTTTCTTTTTAGGAAAGATTCATGTTTTATTTTGTTTTTCATTTAAAGGAACACTAATACTTCTCTTTTCCTGAAGGCCACCCTTTTCTTTTTCAGAAAACCCTTCTCTTTCTTTCAACAACATGAGCATTTCAGTCTTTTTAACAGAAGTAATATAGTTAGAACTCTGTTCTCTCTTAGTGGGTTACAAAAGACCTCTAATTTTCATACAATTATGCTGTACTTATGGTGCTTTGTGGATGGAAACAGACCTGTACTTTTCACATATGTGATACTTTTTGTGGTTTTTGGATTGACACAGACCTCTACTTTTCACTTTTTTGCAGTTTTCAATTCAAAACAGACCCCTAAGTTTTGAGATAACATTGCTAGTGACAGTGTATTCACGATTGCCGAAAGGGAATTAATGTAACTATGTAAACAGCCACTGTGGCATGGTTGTTAGCATTACAGACTTGTGGGATTGTGAGACTTGATTCTCACCAGAGACATTTATTCTTTTACACTTTTTTACCCACGGCCAACTTGTACTCAAAACTGAGAGTGCCATCAGCTGAAATTTGAAGACTGAAGCCACGCATCTTCAGTTTTATCTGCTTATTTTCCTGACCAACATTGCAGAAGTCTGTATCTCTCTGGAAAGGCTGACACTGGGAGGTATCATGAAAGTGAGAGAAGATTACAGCCCTGTCATGTATCTCAGACAAATATGAAACTCCACAGCATTATCTTCATCATTCTCAATGATAATTCACACACACACACACACACACACACACACACACACACACACACACACCACTTGTGGATGGGTGTGTACTAGCACATAACCAGATATTTTCCTTTCTAAGAGGTTACACAATAACAATATAGAAACAAAAAAATTGCTTCTAAGGAACTGGTCTTTTAGACTGATGAAAGATGAAAAAACATGTAAAAGAATGCAGAGAGAAGTTAAAATAGTCCGTCATGACCTTGAAAGATGTTCAGAATTAATTAATTATTCAATCATCCAATGCAAGATAATGGGATTCAGTCATAAAAATATCCAAATAAAACTTATTAAGCTTTTGTTTTACTATGCTAAACAATAACTCCAATATGAAGAAATAATGATAAATTACATTTCAAGTATACATTACTTTCCTGAGTCAGTCTACATTCTAATTTTTCTACTGTCATAGCATATCTTTTGATAAAAAGATAAAGTAATGACTTAACAAACCTTGGAGTTGGATCTTGATAATCACTCTTCCACCTGAAGGAATCAGCATAACCCTCATACTCACTGAACTGTTCACAACCTGAAAATACAGAAATGAGCACAAACGTCTTCAGACAAAATGCACACATATATACACACAAACAAAACAACACAGAATACAACAATTGACTAAACAAATAGTGCATTGTCAGCGCACAGACCCACACAAAGATTGTGCAAGCATACACTCATACACATGCTCATGCACATACTTGCATTCAAACATACACAGACACATGTTATACACCTATGGACTGGGAAAAAAAAAAAAAATGAACTTGTCGACTTGTTAAATCCAAGTTCGATCTAGTTGCAAAGTGAAGCGACTGCAGCGCCGGCCCACAAGTACCGTTGAATGTCATTCTCAGCCTGTGCCCAAACAGTATTCGGGCAAATGAATTAGTTTACTCAAATCAGTATAATCAGCTTATGAATGTGTGTTAACACTGCTTGGAAAGGGAGGTGACTTGCACAAAACTTCCTTTCTCATAGTTGTTCAGAACTTTGGGATGAGTAATTCGAATGACTTGTGTTTTATGCTTACATTCATAAACTGTGTAATGCAAAGAATAATTTTTGAGTTTGTCGAAGCATCAGAAGTCAAAAAGGAGACCATATTACACGAAACAAAATTCTTGCAATAACTATCATTTTGCAATAACCCTATGAAATAATTGGGCTCTCATAAAAATGGTTTTAGAGATATCAGGGTTTAAATAAAGCACATCTTCCATTCATGCAGATCAGCAATACTGCCAGACTGTAAATTCGGATTGGTTGAAATGGTTAAGTATGGTTTAAATACCTGACACCAAATCTGAACACATGTTAATCTGCAAATAAAGGAAACATTGTTAAAGAAAACACATGCTACTAGAATCATCACTGCTTCCATTAACTTTCATTCCTACTTTTCTATGAACCATTACTTCCTCTTGTTCCTAGATTCTTATAATACAAGTATTCTCTTCATTCCTGGATTTAGAGAAAAAAAAAGAAGTGTAAAGTGAGAACTGCCACGTATGCAGTAGCAAACCGGCCAGAAGAGAGCGGTGACCACTTTCCCATGCTGTAGGGCCATCTGGCATCCATTCCATTCATAAACACTGCGGCATGAGCGACCCGGTCATGACATGTACCGATGACGGTACTCACACGAAGTTCAAAGCGCTTACCGCGAGAAATGATTTTCCGGGCTGCAGGAAGGAAAGGAGGGATTTTGTGCTTCCCGGTTTTCCGGGCTGCAGGAAGGAAGGGTAGGATTTCTGCAAACCGGAAAACCAGGCTGTAGGGATGAAAGAGTTAAATCTCTGCTTCAAATGGATGGCTTTGGGCAGTTCTTCTGTCGCTAAGTGAAACTTTAAAGCAGCAGTGCTGCATCTCTCTACCTGTCATGACCAGGCTCTCCATCTCTCCCAAGACCTCCGTGAACAGGCAAGAGATGAGCATCTCGGGGCAGATCATGAAGCGGATTTCCTCCTGGACACAGCCCGTGTTCAGAACACCCCCACCCAGGAACTTGTTGGCAAAGTCCACCTGAACACAGACACAGTGGGCTCTTCTCACAGGCATCAGCCACGCACGTTCCTCACCAAGTAATGTACGTTACATTCTGAAATACATTTGTGCTGATGCAAGTCAGCACTATACATCCAGGAGTGTGAACACAGACAACCTCTTAGACAAAAGCCTGGCCTTTGTTTGCCTGGTTAAAAAAATCCCTGTGTGTGGTTTTCTTTTTTTTTTTTTTTTGCTTTCCTACCAGCAGCAGATACTGAGAAAGAGTTTGAGTGCCAAGCTTTGGATTGAAATGATGAATGAAGATTCTGTATCTATCATGCTCATACCTTGGCTCAAAATCTCTATAGCTGCTCAAGTGTCTTTCTAGTTGTTTGCTCTTAAAACATTTAATTCTGACAGGAACGAGCACACACACACACACACACACACACACTCACACACACACACACACACACACACACACACACACATACACACACACACACATACTGACTGAAACCAATTTATTGTCAGATTAACTCTCAGATACACTGACATTTAATAAAACATTATGAAAAGAATGTCAACATTTCTTTAATGAAAAGGTATATCATAGACACACTCACACATGTATACACACACATGTACACACATAAACACACAAGCGCGCACATGTGTGCTCACATGCATGCGCATGCACACACACACACGCGCACACACACACGCACATGTGCGTAAACAGACAGCACACACACACACACACACACAATACACAACCTGCAGCATTCCTATGCCATTGTCCTCAATGGTGCCGGAGGAAGAGACATGCAGATCTTTGAAGAGGTTTGGACTGTTCTGCCAGCTGTAGGGCTTTGGCAAGACCTGTCGGGAAAATGTTACAATGCCCTTTGGCACTGAAACATAGTGCAAGTTATCAATGGCATGGCTCCTTTTCTCCAATCAGTATTCATATTGGATGTCACTCACAAATATCTAAACACATTTTGATGTTTCAAAAAACAACTACAAGAACAACAAAGAAATATTTCTAATGTTGTGAAAAAAAAGTACCTATGTTACATTCAAAATACTTGTAAGTTTTATCAAGGTTTGAATTTACCTGTAATTACCAGTACTTTACTGGTTCAGATGATGAAATACCAACACATTTTGGCCAATGGTTCTGCATACCATTTTAGATTTTCACTTGACTGGACGTCAGTTTAGGGAAACTGGACCCTCTCGTTTGTTGCATTTGACTTTTACCAACTGCTATGACCAGGCACTCAGTATTGTTTGATCTATTCCTGTACCAGTTTGAACATTTACCAGCATAATCACAGGTTTTAAAAGAATAAGTGGTTGGAATGCAGAATTCTCAAACTCAGGGAGGCAGACCTAACCACTGGCCGACATCACCCCCGTCAAAATGTGCCAGGTGTGAATCCAATAGAATACCATACATGTCCATTAAAAAAATCATGTAATCCCTACCAGCTATATCCACTATCAATGGGTTGTTAACAAATGAAATTATCCCACAAAAGCTGACTGAACTGAGCAGAAGAAACACAATCTAATTATCAAAGGTATTGCAGAAATGCAGAATATTAAGTCACAAAATGATGGGCGACTGCAAGAAATTGTCGGAAGATCCGGAAAAATGGATTGTGAGGCATATGTAAAAGTCAGCGATGGACGATGCAATGGGGGAATGGAAACTGAAGTTGAGGCAGACTGTAAGCATGATAACAAGTCTCACAATCTTATCACTGGTTAGCTGCAAAATCTGGCCTGAATAGACCAGATGTACTGGCTGTGGTTTGCACGGAGTTTGACATGGTGCAGCTGTGACTCCAAACCCAGAACCCCTGGGGAGTAGCCTGGCACCACCAATCATTCCCTTCCGCCTAATGACAAGCAGTGAGGACGCTACGACAGCAACCAACACCTAAGTGTCCATAACTGACAACAGTTTGCGAGCTTGGAGGGTGCAGGGGGGTGGAGGTGGGGGAAAGGGGAGAGGAAGGAGGGAGGGGGTTGGAGGGCATCCATGGAATAGACTGGTACTGGGGAAAAAAGGACATAAATGTTTTACAATTTATGTCAACAAAAACTGGGTTACCTTACAGGATAGGAAAGGGTTTTTGTTTGTTTTGTTTTTTTATACAAAACGTCAGTACAAAAGTGTGAAAACTCAACATTTAACTCACAAAAAAGGAATTTTACTACTTGAAGTTTTATGATGTATGTTCCAGTCCAAACAAATGCCTCATCCCTAATGCCCATGGTATATTGGCATATTATCAGGATTCTAAAAAAAAAATAAATAAATAAAATGGGAACTAAAAATGCCTCCCAAATTGCTTAGGCTGGCAGTAATTGCGTCTACTGAGTCCACTTCCTGAACCTTACTCGAACAGCTAAATGGAGAGCTGGGATGGCACCCTAGTGTTTGGAGAGGATATTGTAAACAACAGTATCTCATAAAGGTCAGGAAATGATATGATGTGAATGCTGTATTCCTTATGTTGGCAAAAATCGGCACAAATTAGGATGGGCAATACTGTATCTTGGAGAAAAAAAAAGGCAAGAAATGAACTAACGCACCATTACTTGAGTTGATATTCCATCGTCATTCACACCTGCAGGATAAGAAATGAGGAGAAAGTCTTTTTCATCTAAATGATTCAGCATTCTAAATCTCACCAAATCAAACAACTTTATGAAGATAATATACAATAGACAGAAAGGTTACAGTAAGTGAAGTAAAGTGGTGGAGTGGTATCTCAGTATACTCACTGTTGAAGCACACTCTCTTGAAGTAATGTATGATGCAGTTCAACTTCTCCATCTTTCTGGAAATAGGTTGTCCTTGGAATAAACTGAAACAAAATACTCTCATATGAAATACACAAATCAAACTACCAAACTGAATACTCTCAACACAAAAACACCCAAGTCCATTAAAACCCTTTTTCTTTTTTCTTCTTGTAAGACTCTTTTTTTTATAGACACATAAATAACAGTGATAAGAAATCTGATCGACTAAAAATTCTGGCAAGGAAAATTAAAGTTTCAGGGCTTTTTTTTTTCAAAACTATTTTTGCAATTATCATCAATTTTTTCCCCCTCACCTACAGCTGTATCAGTTCGTCTTCTGGTGCAGACAAACAGTTCCCCAGTGCATTCCATGTGTACCAGTCTGCATACACATGTGAAGAAGCGCAATCACCTGCAGTGTTCCTGCACCAATGCTCACCTGTTGAAGTTGATGTGTGGGTAGTTGGAGAACTCAGCAGTGCGGTTCCTGGAGTTCCGACGAGGGAAGGTGCAGAAAAAGGCGTTGGCTAAAAGGCAAGCTATCTGCTGTTGACTGAGGGTCACTCTGTGTGCTCTCCCTTGCTTCAGCAGAGGAATAGGCTGCAGAATGCGCGCACACACATGTAACACACATTCTACTGTCAGAATTATTTTGCCTGGATATGATACACTGATCAACAAACATGCACTTAAACAGTCAAATATACATACAAATGTTTAGAAACATATGGATGTACGCATACACACATATACATAACACATGTATTTGACTGAATTGCATAATTTTAAATGAATAAGCATTTGTTTCAGATAATACAAGGTCTCTACACTATGCATACACACAGAGAAAAACACACACAGGCAGACACACACACCGCAACATGTGCAACAATGGAAAAATACAGTGCAAACGGAATCATCAAAGTATTCTCAACATATAAATGTTTGAGTCTACAAATTAAGAACATTTGCATGCACTCATATACACATCCACACATTCTCATACACACCCACACATTCTCACACACACACACACACACACACACACACACACACACACACACACACACACACACATGCCACTTGCCAGGACATTCTGTACATAGAAAAAGAAAACACATTCACACACACTCATCCAACCACATCCAGCTTGAAAAACATGCCCACATAGCAAGTAAAAAAAAAAGATAAGCACAGAAAAAAGAATGTCCACTAATGGTACGATTTCCACTTACATGGGTACAGAGGTGAGGTAATTTCAGAGCCAACCTGACGATCTCGGGAAGAACTTGTTCAAAGAAATGCCGGGTATCTTCGGGCTTCAGGTACTGAGATGAAACACAGTAAAACACACGTCAACCAGAGCTCTTGCACAAAGAAAATGCACTAGTCTTACCTGTGAGATGAGGAGTGGTGTGGAAGAGTTATCTTTCATGGATTCTTGCCTCCTTCCCCCTCTATTTATATGTTATTAATTCATACATCAGTTCAGCACCAACAGTATAAAATACCATGTCAGGTAAAGGGTTAAAGGTTAACATCTCAGACAGTATCACCAGAACTGTCAGAGATTCAACGTGTCTGGGGCATGGCGTGATGGAAGGCATAGCCCACCCCTCTCCTTCTGCCATCTTTCACCCCTCCTGAACTGAATCAGGTACCCAGTTACTGCTGGGTGGACAGAAAAGGTTTTCAAGCCAAAAAATTATTTTGAATTTGTGCTTTTTGTTTCTTGAATTATTTAGCTTTTGAAACTGCACTTTCATCTTTAGCGCTTATTTCATTTACTCCTCTAAGGTCATGTCTTTGTTTGTTTTTTTATAATAATGATGCCACTTAACACAATTACAATGGCATTTAATACAATTAACTTCTCAATGGAAACTGAGAAATGAATGCAGTGAAATTAACTCTGAACAGTGTTTACTTCGAATATAAATCTTCAGACACTTGACTCATTGTCATGACCCCAATTTTGCTGCACTTTTGGTTGTTTGTGACTGATATTTTGTCGAAAAGTTGTATCAGACCAAGACCGGTCACATAACAGATTGAAGTGTTAAATGTAATACAGAGTTAGTTAGACATGGGTTAGTTGTTTTCCATTCAGGTCCCATCAGGGGTGGATTCATAACATACAATTACAAGGTCGAATTAGGAAAGTTCCACCATACCACGAAAACTGAACTAACAGATCTCCAAGTTAAAATATCCTGCCAGTTGACTGACAGGGAAGGAGGGGAAGGTGGCAAAGGCAGCAGGAGTGACTGAGGCATGTATAACAGAAAGCGGAGGAACAGTTCTAAATTTCGTGTCAGTACACTACAGATCAAAAGTCCCATAGCCCAATGTCTGTAAAGGGCAGCACTTTATAGAAGATGGAGCCTAGACCTCTCCTTTCGCCACATTAAGTTCTCCAAGCTGAATCAGGCACCTATTTACATCAGAGTTTTCAAGCCATAAAATTAACCTTATCAGCATTTACATATCTATAAAAAAAAAAATGTGCAAGCATTTGCACTGCAGACAAACACATACATGCATTCATACATATGCATGCGCACACAGAGACACAGACACAGACACATATACACAAACACACACATGTAGACTGACTTCACAGTAATTATTGCTGAATGCTGAACAACTGCAAGAGCCGTCTAAAAACACTTTACATGAAAGGACGATAAGACGAGGAAAGAACACACACACACACACACACACACACACACACACACACACACACACACACACACACACACTGTTCCACAGCCACTCGGCAGTAGTTAGGGGATACCAGCAGAAAAGGGTCCAACTCACATTTTTGAAGTAATGATGGAGTACAGTGAAATTCCACTTGCTAACATAGCGCTGATTGTAACTCAGAATGGCTTTCTGCACACACAAAATAAACCAGCATCAGTCAGGTCACAACGGTACATACAAAATG
Source organism: Conus canariensis (assembly GCA_033310375.1). Lineage (NCBI taxonomy): Eukaryota > Metazoa > Mollusca > Gastropoda > Neogastropoda > Conidae > Conus > Conus canariensis. The sequence continues at coordinate 77,750,604 of CM065715.1, forward strand.
AATTATCTTCCGACAATCCTAATGACAGGAGAACAATCTTCTATCAGAACACAAGGGAATGCTCAGAGAAAACACAACAGCTGTCAGATCACATGGGCACACACAACCCTCTATCAGCACACACAAAGAAAATAATCTTTAATCAGCACACACATTAAGAAATCAATCTTCTATTAGCACACATAAATAAAACACTCTTCTAACAGATCTCAAAGGCACACACAAAGAAAACAATCATCTGTTGCACATACACACACACATCTTCACTAGCTGCTGTGGTTAGTGTCACACTTTCATGACTGGGAGGTCATGGGTTCAATTTCCATCAGATCCATTTATTTGTGAGACTTTTTGGCTGTGACCAGATCCTACCCAAAATTGAGATTGCTATGGCCTCAATTTGGAAGAGTGGTACCACACAGTCAAGTTTCATCCACTTAACCAATACATGTATGAGAACGTTGCTAAAATTTTTTTACCAAAACTGCAGGTGTCTGTTTTTCTACGGCCTGACTGACGCCGGAATACTCTATGACCAAAAGTTTATAGAATACAGACCTGTCATGTATTCTTAGAATTAAATGGAACTTCTTAGCATCTCATTCATCATTCTCATCCTCACTGATCAAAATGACCAAAAAAGAAAAAAAAAAAAGAAGTATCAAATTCCGTGGCCCTCCAAGTCCTGTTCTTAAGGCGACCTCAGTTTTGATTTTTCGATTTCCTCTCCACATCTATGTTCTTGGTGAATTTGTGTCAAGGTCACTGGTAGAGGCAAGTTCATAGGGACTGGTATTGGATGGATGTGGTGGTGTTCTTCCTCTAGAGAGATTGCTCATGCATGCTGGCTTTGCGACTAAACAATTACTGTAATTAGTAGAGGGCTTGGTACGTGGTGTCCTGTGTATGTCAGATAAGAACACACACCACTGAACTCTACCAAAATGCACTGACAATAGTGCTGTGTCTCCTCTGGTGGGTTGCCTCATACCAACTTGACACTGACTGCTCCCCACAGATTGCTGTTGCTGGGGCTGTGTTAGGACAAGCCAGGGTTGATGGGGATCCGGAATGAGAGGCATGGAGGTAATATCACAGAAGTGGCACTGAAGATAATGCACAAACAAAACACATACACACACACACACACACACACACACACACACATACACACACACACAAAAACACTCTTTGATCAGATCACAAAGAAAAACACAAAGAATTGTTACCTATTTATGTGCTGGACATACACCATCCGAATCTCACATCTATCTATTGATCTATCTATACACACACCTATTTCTGGACAAACACCATTGAACTTTACATCTATCTATCAATCTCTCTTTATAAACACATTTATATCTCAAGCAAAAATCACTTGAACACACATACTAGTATCAAGTAAGGACCATGTTATACGTAGATATTCATCCATAAACTTATACATAAATACAATGAAAAAAACACCCAAATCACCAACACCAGCCCACTGTGCTTGAATAGTGAACAGGACAGGCGTCGACAGACATACCTCCAAATCGGCAGAACAAGTGATGAGACCTTTGAGAGCTTTAGAGACCAGGTTCCACCTCCTCTCCACCTTGGGTCTACCCTCCTGCAACGAAAGGCCACGACACAGATAAATGCCTGCGAATGTAAAACTTTACACACCTTTACTCACATACAAAAGCCGCACGAAGATGAGGGCAGACAGGGTGAAAGGTGACTTGAGTGCATCCCCACAGCAAATATTATCCCCAGCGTCAGGTTGATTTCCTTCCAGATGCCACTTTCGCTACCGCACGTTTTCTTCATTGTGAGGCTACAGGCCAAAATGTCTGAGAGAAAAACCTTCAAAACACACACACAAAATATTGATACTAAAATAGGCTGGATGAAGACCTCTGGGATCAGTAGTAGGGGTAGCAGGAGGCCCTCCTTCCTCCCCCTATGAAGATGCTCTACCTTTTTCAAGAACTTTTTTTTGGTCTTCTATCCATCCTAGATTTTTTTTTCTTTCTGTCTGATATTCTGTGGCATTCCCCACTCTGTTCACCATGGCTTCTGAACACAGCAAAAATCTTCGTTTGTCCTGTCACAGTCCCGACACCCACAGTCAACAAATCAGCATAAAGTGATCTCGTGAGGCTACCCACAAGAGGATATACTGCACTGCTTCCCATTTCCCAGTCTCGTCAGTGTATTTCAGTGGAGACTGTTTTGATCCAGCATATGCCTAATACCACGAACTAACACCCCTAAGATGACAATAAAGTATTTAGTTGCAGAATGAGGACAAGTGATTGTTTCTCTCCGGAGGGCACCTGTCCTACAAACAACAATCCCTATGAGCTTAGAGCACCAGCGTTTTTGCACAAACCCACAATGGTCACAGTTGTGGAGAGAGAATCAAAACTGAGACCATCATGAGATCAGGGCATGAAGGGCCACAGAATCTGAGACTTTCTTTGTTTTCTTTTTATTCAGCTGATCAATGAGGATGAGCTTGCGCTTGATTTCTCTCTCACTGAAGACTCCCTCTCATCAGATAGTACATGCTGGTCATTGTAGAAAGGTTCCTGTGTACTAGCATTACTAATACTAACAGTGCTACAAAAGTAGTAGGCACAAATAGCAGTCGCAAAAGTAACAGCAGCAGCACTAGTGGCAGTAGAAGGTGCGACAGCGGATGGGTGATGTGGTGGTAGCAAAGCAGCCGCAGCGTTGGTAATGGCAGTCATGGTACCAATGGCTGACGCTAGAGAACTATCTGTTGGGGGTTTTGTACTTGAGGCAGATGAAGTCACACTAAGAGTAATAACAGTAACTGAAACATTTGTTCTAAAAGCAAGTACCATGACCATCATTGTTACAGCAGGTCAGTAAAAGTAACGGTAATAGTAATTGTTATCGTTTGGGATTAAATACTAGCAACTCCATTAATAACAGCAAGCAGCATTGCGCAATCAAGTGTATGAAAAGTCTGGTTCGCACAGACTGGTGATCTCAGTAACTGAGTCTTATCATCACCAAAGCCATCACCCTTATTCCCCATGTCACCTACAATTTGGTCAACAAGTTAACTGATGGTATACAAAACTTGCCTCAGTATCTTGTAGATGTAAGAACTCAAGAAGTTGTTGCCAGTGACTCTGAAAAATGGTCAGCCATTTATGACAATGAATAAAGTTTGGATTGGGTCAGTGTCTTATACATAACAGAAACAGAAAAAGGACATAATTCAAGCCTCAAGACTATGTCATGATAGTCAGGTCTGTTGCCAAACTGTGCTCGCTTTTTGATACTCTGCAAATGTCACCAACAGCAAATAAGCGCAAGAACAAATACTTGCCCAGTTTTGGGTGTTGAACATGTTCAACTTTTTAGGTAAGACATTTGTACAGAGTAGGATCAGCCAATCACAGTTAAAGGTGAAGGCCTTATGTTTTTCAACCCATCATCTCCTTCGAACACAATTTTTCTCCATCTAGAATGTATGCTGAAATAACTCTTCAACATGCATAAAATAACCAACATGTGAACTGCCAAAGTGGCAAATGTGCTTCATTTCCAAGTTGCATGACTAGTCTGTATACTGCTTTCAGAAAACTTATAACAACAAAATGGCATGGTGAGGGAAACGGCAAATGCAACAAGTTTTTTTTTCTCCTGCACTTGAGTGAGAAACTTGCCTAACGTGACACAAATTTTACTTTGTTTCTTGTATGCAGGGCACAAATGGAACATTTCTGCCCATGACTATACCTAAATTGCAGCTAGACCACTGCGAGTTATGCAGTATTGATATGACACATGCTCCTGAGCTGTCATGAGGAGATGAATCATTGACTGACCGATGCGGGATATCTGCCACCCCAATGATTCCACCATGGTTGGCAAGACCACAAACATTATGATGGGATTTGAGGGATATCTATACCACCATGTCAAGCTCCGATATTACTCATTTCTTTGGAAAAAAAAAAGGGTTGGGGAGGGGGGGATAGAAAGATGTGTGAGAATATGTTATGGCACTAATGAAAAAGATTGATTCTTGTACAAGTTAAAAACGATGCACAGTTAATATCATCTTCCTGACACAAGGGGCTAGGAAGATGGACCATTCAAACAACGACACAACAGCAGCGAAGAGTACAGCCCTCTCAGGCAAAATTGAACTCCAGAGTGTCATCTTCATTGATCCCGCTAACACAACAGATCTCAGATCCTGTGGCCATTCATGCCCTACTATGGTGGTGACCTCACTTCCAAGTTCTTTTCCACGTTCATACCTGTGGTGAGTCTGTCACAGTCTTCAGTGTCAGCACATCCACGGAGACTGTAGGTGGATGGGCATGGTCATGAAATCCATAAGAGGTTCAAACCACACCAAATTTAAAAGAAAAAATTCTATTCCACCGGACAAAATGGGGAAATATATTAGAAGACAAAACATGATGTGTTTCAACCTCTTTGGTCTTCTTCAGGCAAGATAAACAACATTCAGGACAGTGAAAATGAATAACAAGCAATCACTTATCTCTCAAATTTCAATGTCCTGAATGTTATCTTGCTGGAAGAGGACCACACAGGTCGAAACGTGTCATGTTTTGTCTTGTAATTTGTCCCTATTGTCTGGCGGAAAATTTTTTTTCCTTTTCAGTTTGTTTCAGCAATCACCTCACTTGAAACACACCTAATTTGCTATGATTCTAGTAGTGGACATAGTTTGCCGTCAGTCTTTGGTGTCAGCACATCCATGAAGACTGTGAGTGGATGGGCAAGGTGATGCCTTTCACAGGAGTTCCAAACCAAACCTAATTTGCTATATATCTTGTAGTGGATGTAGTTTGCTTTTTGTTTTCATGATGCTGATGTTTAGAACTCACACTGGCTCAGTGACTACTCAATAACTGTCATTTGCACAGGACTCAGTATGAGGTGTTTTACATGAGCCGGATCAGAGCAGGCAATAATGAACACCACAGAAGTGGCTCAGCTGTGCAGCGTCTCCTGTAGTGGGCTTCCTGATGACAACCTGGTACTGACTGCGCCCTGTTGCCTGCTGATACTGTGGTCTAGACAGGTTGAATCTGGATGTGCTGTGTGTGTGAGATCGGAGTGAGTGGCTGGGAGTAAAACCACTGAAATGGAATGAAAGGTGAAACAGAGACATACACGCTTAATAAAGAAAGAAAAGGCTGAATAGAAAAATATAAACAAAAACATACACACCGAATTACAAAACAAAAAACAACAACAACAAAGAAAAACCCTGACTGTTGACGTAATTTTGTTGCCAACTTTCATATTGAAGAGCTCCACTCAGCACACACAACTGTTTATTTAAAACTAAAACATAATTTTGAATATTGATAATTATGATGATGACGACAATGATGATGATAAAAACCAGTTCAAAGCCTATTTTCCAGAGACTGGTCAGTTTAAAGCATTTAAATTGACAGAAACATTTGTTTTTGGACTCTGTGTAGATTTTCCACTATTTCTTTGTTATTGATGATACAATTACTTGCAAATAAGGGTGTTTGCAGTCTGTATAGACTTATCACTATTTTTTTTAATGCCAAAATTACTTGCAAATGATTACCTTATGAAAGTAAATCAATTTCAGTTGCAAAAAAAGAAAAATTGAAACAGACTGTAGAGACAGCAATAAAAGGCCAAAATAAGATAATTTCACAAAACAGAATGCAAAATCACACTTTTTTAACAGGTGAATTTTCAACAACTATGTCTCTTCAGATTGGTACAACAGACATTGGTAATGTACTAAACAGTACTCTCCAGATTACTACCAGCATATTAGGAAGAATTGTTCTGTGCATTTCTTACACCTGTGGTCTGTGATCTGGACAACAGCGTCTTATAAATTTATTAAAGTCTGTTGTTTGCGATGTCTGAAGATCTGAAAAGACAAATCTGTCAAAAATTCACTTGTCTGTTTTGTATTGTGTATAACATGTGCACCACTTCGAACTCTCTTTTCTTTGTCTGTACTTTCATCAAATATCTACGTATAACATATGCACCACTTTGCACTCTGCTTTCTTTGTAAGCACCATAGTTAAATGTTTATGTTATACATATGCACTCTTTTGCTCTCTGCTTTCCTTCTTTGTACTTTGATCAAATATTTATGTTTTACATTTGCATTGCTTCGCAATCTACAGTCGTACTTTAATCAAATATTTATGCACTACACATGTACTACTTCACACTCTTGCTTTCTTTCCTTATATTTTATTCAAATGTTTATGCGTTACGTATGCACTACTTTGTGCTCTGCTTTTCTGTTTGTACTTTAATCAAATATTCAATTAAAATAACACTAATTTCACATGTAACCATGTTCATCTGCACTTACAAAATCAAATTCACATTAACAGTAACACACACATATACCCCAAACTATGGACTCTGAAGCACATGCTTAATCCTTTAAACACCAGTTTTTAAATATCATTCATGTAACTACCAAACTAATTTTTACAGCACCACATAAACGTATAGCATATATGCGAAATTCAGGTACTGTCATGAAAACAAACCTCTAACAATTCTGCAAGTTTAAACTACATCCAAAATAGCATGAAAAATCTAGTAGTGCACGCAATTTACTGTGCATGTGTCATTCTGTTTTGTTGTATATTGACTGGTGGTTGTGTTTACTTCCCCTTCTTTCTGAAAATCTGGAATTCCATCACTGACAATGACGCCAACTCCCCACTTCCTGGTCATCTCATATACCGTCACAAAAGTTGGCAGTGACTGCAAACACTGCTATACACTCTACACTGCTTTCTGAACCATTTCTATAGAATCACGGATGATAGGCCACTAAACTCGGTGACAATTCTTACGCACAAATGTGTGTCTCTGACGCATAAACTTCCCATCTGACGCACTGGAATTCAGGCCAGTGCGTCACAAAAACGTACCAAAATTTACCGTGATGCACTAATTTTCTCCTGTACGCACTGCAACTCTGAGCAGCACATCACGCAAAAGGGCTTTCATCTTATCCGCCACGATCGAAGTTAAAAATGTAAATTTCCTCGACGTTATAGAACGTTCTGAATCAATGAACACTTCCGCTTGAGAACTCTTCTCTACTGAAAACCAACAAGAGTAGTCAAAACAGACTAGGCCTATCCAGTCTATCATTGGACCACAAGATCACATGATTCAGCTAAGTGGCAAAAGCATGGGAAACCGTAAGAATTTCGGTTTTTCAGAATCAAAATCCGAAAGTTCAGCCATGGCTTGTGGGTGATAATCCAGCGAATTGAACAAAAGTCGAACGATCTATGTAACATGACCATTTCAAATAATTAAAATGGCTCCGTTCTGGACTTACGAATGTGTTGCTCACAGAGCAAGAATGGCCAGTCTACAGTTTCATTGAAGATTCCACCCGGCTTCCGATGATCATTGCATGGCGATTGGAATTCGGTCATACCATTAAATATTTCAACATTGAAAGAAACGGCTTGCATAGTGGAAATTCTGTGATGATAATCAAGAGGACATCCCACAAATCAAGTTTCACTGTAAAAATCCTGATAGTGTAGGTGCTCACATTTACTTATGTTAGTTGATAACACTTTAAAAACATAGGAACATGAATATGAATAGATAATATTCAGCACTGTCTAGAATGTTTTATTAACTTTATAATAAACACCTTTTTTCTAAATGTATTTCTATCTCTATTATAAACACTTCTTTTCTAATGTATTTCTATCCCTTTCTCTGTGTGTTTATGTGTGTAAGCCAGTGAGAGCATGCTCCTGTGCGTGCGTACGTGTGTGTGTGTGTGTGTGCGCGTGTGCATTCACTACATTTTCTAGCAGTTATTAATTGTGACCCCTAAGTATTTTTTGTGACCCTCTGAAAATTTGGAAGTGAGTTTTTCGTACCGACTCTGACCCCCTAATTTTTAGGAAATAATTATCACTGAAACTGCCCACAATGGGGTGAAATGGACAGTCCTCTACTGCTATTATTCTTAGTCCCATGAAAAATGAGCTGCAAAATATTTTGAAAGTTTTTTTTTGGCTTGAATTGAAATGCTCTGCAAGTAGCAGCTGGCTCAGCTTCAAAAACCTTCCTTTGAATGCCCCATCTTAACGTTCAAAACTTCCCAAATAACTCATATAAGAATGAAATGTAAGGTCACTCTCAACCAGTGGCATAAGACTGAGTAGTACTTAACCACTAATGGCTGATGGACAGAATGGTATTGAAAAGATGAAGTGTAAGCGAAACACTGACCCCTTCATTCACAGGGTACTGATTCTGGTTGGAGCAGGGCATGCGCACATGATGATCGTCCCAGGCATCTTGATATGAAGATGGGTAGGGTACCGGTAAAGCTGTCTTGCTGTACTGGAACTGAACAGCCACACCCACACCCTCACACACAATCTCTCTCACACACACACACACACACACACACACACACACACACACACACACACACACACACACACTCACATACACACGTACACACACACTCACAAACACACATGCACACAGAGATTTATGATGTTAAAAACATATTTTCCCTTCATACTCACTGTGTTAAAAGTCTGTCACATATTGTGACAATGTCAAATAATTGTAAGATCAATCTAAAATTTGTGTGTGTGAAAAAAGATTTCACTTGAAAGCAGCACACACACACACACACACACACACACACACACACACACACACACACACACACACACACACACACACACTCACATACACACGTACACACACACTCACAAACACACATGCACACAGAGATTTATGATGTTAAAAACATATTTTCCCTTCATACTCACTGTGTTAAAAGTCTGTCACATATTGTGACAATGTCAAATAATTGTAAGATCAATCTAAAATTTGTGTGTGTGAAAAAAGATTTCACTTGAAAGCAGCACACACACACACACACACACACACACACACACACACACACACACACACACACACACACACACACGTGTGCTCGCATACACATACACACGTGCATGTGCTAATACATACACCTCACACAATGTGCATACGTTTGTGTATGCCAACACAAAAATACACATTTGTGTCTAGAAGGAAGGTGTCTCTATCGTCAGGTATCACAGTGATGAACACTGTGAACTGTGTGTACTCACAGGCAGTTTAATGCAGATGTCATGGTGATCATTCTTCTCCAGCTTCAGCCCACGGGGCAGACAGGCAGGAGCTGCGTTCAGCTTGTCCAAAGGTTTGCCCTGCATACAGACACCCCACCTCTTTACGAATCTGTACTCTTCAACAGGTAAGGAATTTTTCCACTGAATTTTACTGTGTACTCACTTGTCCGTGAACAGTGCTCCTAAGCATATCAAGTGGGTGTAAACTATCTGTTTGGATAGATCAGTGCGAGTAAAAACGAATTTTCCTCTTGAGGTAACTTTTAGGATGTACTTGCCTTTCAAAAAAAAATTGCTCTATTCCCACTTAATATACTCAGGGGCATTGTTCATGCAGGTAGGAGGAATAAGGCACCTGTTTGGACAGGTAAGACAGTCTATCAAGAGAAGTAAGATTATACAGGTCGATGTTATTTATAGCCCAGCCAGCCACACAGCCCATATCAAGACAGCAAAGACTGTTTCATCCCCTTCACCGCTACAAACAGCCTGCCAATTATTGCACTGCTATGTACAGAACGTATACTGCAGATGAATTTCACATTATCAAGTTGTTCTACAATTTCACTTAAAGTGTGCTAATTACTCAATGGCCTGAACAACATGTTGGGATAGCCCCTCAGTCAGGCATCTAATAAGTTTCAACCATGAGTCTTGATCACTACCTTCTTTTTTTCCTTTCCTATCATTTGTTGTTACACCTGTGAATTTACAGTTGGGTATGCTTAATCAACCAGAAACTGAAATTTTCTTTCAGGTAAGCCAAATATTGGGCCAGGCAGATTTGGGTTCAGCTAAATAGGGCAGTTGGCGCTAAGCAAATTCGACATTTTTGTTTCCAGTTAAATTGTACTTGACTTTATTTCTTTTTCTTTCTTTTTTTTTTTAACCCAATATATCCATAAAGACTAATGGGATATAAGATGTGGGGTTGTGTAAATGGCTGCAGTAAGACCTCTTTGATGAAACTTCATGTTCAATCCTTTCACCACGTATCTCAACTGTGTTGATTTTTGTGGGATACAAGGCTGTGTGCTCGAGACCTCATATGGCATGAAGATATAATACCAAATATTGTTGAAGTCAGTTCTAAGATTTTCTTTTCTCTCTCCATTAGTGGCTGTTTGGTTATACTAGTAAAAAAATATGGCCGAATATGTGTGCAAGGCATTAAAAGAAAAGCAAAACCTCCACACACATTAGCATGCAACATTGCCAGCGGAATGCGGTTCGATACACACATATGCATACAATTTTGCCAAAAGGTTAATGTATGCAACTGGTTAACTATTTCTAATGGAAAATTATGAAAAATAACTTTATACATACTATGAAAATGTTCTAAGTTGCATCACTGGTTTGTTTCACAGTATCTATGGGCCTACGGTGCTCACAGTGTTAGATTTGTAAACACCTTTTTTTGTTAACTGGCATCTTTCTATTTCATTGTTTCGATAGATTGTTCTTAATAATGATTACCAAATATCTTCTGTTACTATCTCCAACACCTCCCATACTGGATCAAAGGGCTTAATTGAAAACGCTGTGCATTGTTCATATACTAATTTCAGGACTCACTTTAAACATCTACATCAACTTGCCCCACACATAGATCATCAATTCCCTCGAATAACTCACAAGGTAAAGTACCTTTTGCTGGGAGTAGGGATGGGAGAAGGGTTCATACATAAACAACAGCTATATTGTTTTAGAAATATCACATTCCATTTCAACATACAAAATCTGCCTGCAGTCATAAGTCAGGTCTTTACTTCTGACCAGCTGAAAAATCCCCCACTGATAGGCTGAGGAAATCTGTCCTTCCTGTCACCAACATCGGCCGTTACCCTTTTCCAATGTAAGCTCCCTCACAATGAATTCGGTGCATGTTGACACCCTTGGATCATGTGTCTGTATGTGTTCACACAGTGAGACACCTTGCTGTTCATTCAGCGCATGTTGACACCCTTGGATCATGTGCCTGTATGTGTTCACACAGTGAGGCCCTTTGCTGTTCATTCAGCGCATGTTGACACCCTTGGATCATGTGCCTGTATGTGTTCACACAGTGAGACCCCTTGCTGTTCACTCAGTACACGTTCACACCCTTGGATTACACTTCTGTTCACACTCTTCCACACTTTCCTTGATGTGATTACTGATCTCAGTAAACGACATCACCTCATTTGAAAGTAGTGTATAATCCTGTGATAATTATTAAGTCTGGAATATTCACAGTGCTCACTTTCCACGGACGATTAGCATCCCAAGTACTGGGCTTCCTGTACTGGCTGGGGTCCTCTTCCTCATCCACTAAAGAATTCTGAGAATCCGTCATGTTGTGGTCAGAACTGTCAACATATCAAGGGCAACATGACTGTCCTACTGCTGAATGCATTTCTTTATTTCACATACTGGGAATCATGTGTATACAATTAGATTTATAAATATGTCTTCACATGCATATAAATATCTCCATACAAAACATACACAAACAATCAATACACTGAACATTATAATGAAGAGGAATGTTTGCCATCCATAAAAAGTAATTTTTGTGAGTAATTTAACACTAGCCAGTTATAATTCATCTTACATATCAATCAATTATACAGATCATAAACACATCTAATCCTCGAACAGATCACAATCAAATGACACATCACATTACTATACACACTGAAACCATTTACTTCAATAAGTGTGCATGCATCTACATACACTCACACACATACACACAAACGTGCGTGCACGCACACGCGCACACACACACACACACACACACACACATACACACACACACACACCCATATGCACACGCACAGAGTTCAGAAACAAATTGGCATTAACATGATTGACTTACTCAGATGCTGCAAAAAGGTCTTGTGAGCCAGACAGGTTTTCCATTTCATATTCCTGAGTGTCCCCAGCTTTGCTGGCTTTGCTGTCTGCTGATGTGGAGGCCACAGCTTCATCGACCTTCTTGCCGTTGGAAGCTTCTGTCAGACAGCAGCGAAACAGTGAAATATTCTATCATGAAGTGAATTTGTTAACACACATGCGCGCGCACCCACACACATTGTTGTGGCTTATCTTTTACTTTTTCGGTCTTTGTGCTCAGAGCCACATACTTACATTAAGTCACAACCAGACTCTCGCATAGCAATTTTTGTAATCAGACACTTGAAAACTGACTGTCACAATCACTTATGTGATCATATGGTCACTTTCGCCATCAGACAGATACTCAATGAGTCATGCATTGATTTTCACATTCAGACACTTCCACCGGGATTTCCAGATACTCTAGTCTTGATTTTCACAGACATACCCATAGTGATTCTCACAATCAAACACCCCCCATGGTAATTTCCACAATCTGATACTCTCAAAGTGATTTTCACAATCAGTCACTCTAATAATGATTTTCAATAATCAAACAATCCCAGTGATTTTCACAATTAGGCACCTCCACAGTCATTTTTACAGTAAGATATTCTCAGATGATTTTCCCATTCAGATACTGCCAGGGAATTTCTCATAATTAGACAGTGATTTTTTCACAATACAGCACTCCCTAGACGATATTCACGATCAGACATTCACGTGGCATTTTCAGAATCAAACGTACCCATCAATTCTCACAATCTGACACTCCCATAAGATTTTTCATAATCAGACCATGTCTTCTTTTTTCTTTTATGAGACATTCCATTGCAAATGTTCACAGACACCCCTATGCCCATTTTACACACACTCCCATGGAGCTTTTCACCATCAGATATTTCCACTGGGATTTTCACATTAAGACACCTCCACAGCCCTTTTCATGACAGACACTTCAAGTCATTTTCAAATCAAACACTCCCACAGCTGCTTTCTCAAATACTCCCACACTGATTCTTTGTTTCTTTGTTCATTTCCTTTTCGCAATCAGACATTTCCACAGTGATTTTTTTTTTCTCCAAAATCAAACACTCCCACAGCTGTTTTCACAAATACTTTCACGCTGATTGTTTGTTTGTTTGTTTTTTTTTTGCAATCAGACATTTCCACAGTCATTTTCACTTTCAGTATTTATTAACAAAATACAAAAAAATAAAACAGCAACACACCTTTCTTTGAATTTTTACCACTGAAGTACGGTGATTCTGCAGCGTTGCTGAAAAAATAAAGAGTTCAAATTTTACTACTCATACCTTACATATATGGATATAAGTAAACCAGAGAAAAAGGCATCAGTACTAACATGACCAAGTCAAGAGAATAAGTCTTGCTTTCCTGTCCTTGCTCCATTTATGATAACTTTAAAAAGAAAAAAAAGAAAGAAAGAAAGACAAAGTAAACCCAGCAAAAAAGAGAAGATAATGGACTTGTTATGTCTTGATTCTAAAAAGCCTGACACTTCAACAGATGATATATGTATCTAGATGAATAGATAGATATAGATAGATTGACAAATGGATAGATAGATAGATAGATGAGATAGATAGATAGATAGATAGATAGACAGACAGACAAACAGACAGTCAGAGAGATAGACAGAGAGATAGATACTAAGATAGACAGAATGATCGATAGTCAGATACATAGATACTAAGATAGACAGGGAGACAATACGACAGTTGGACAGTTTCAAAGAAAATAAGGTTTTAGAGTACCAAGATTTTGAGTACTGAGCTAAAGTTGTCTGCACCTTTATAATAGTTATGTGTGTGTGTGTGTGTGCATGCGTGAGTGCATGCATGCGTGCGTGCATGCGTGTGTTGTGACTTATGAATGCACATACATACATGCATGTACATCATCATAAGGAGAATGCATGTATGGACATGTATCTTTCTGTCATCACAGTACACTCAGGGAAGATGGGAATGGAATATACTTAGATGTGCTGTTGTTTTCCAGTTTCTGTCTCTTTTCTGCAGCATCAAGTATCTTTTTTCTCATCTCCGGATCCATATCATCATCTGTTTCTGAAAACAACATAACAGAAGGTAAATAACAATGCCATAATAAAACACAGATAATCCTGATTAAAATAGCATAGTCAAGCATATTTTACAATAAAAAAAATGCTGTACTGATCTTTTCTATTTGCCCTAAAAAAATCAAGTAGGTTCGTTTTACTTCAGAGGCTTACCAATGAAAAGTTACTGGATTACACTAATGTGAATTTTTGTTCCAACTGTAAACCACAAAGGTTACTTACTGGAAGTACTACTACTAGAGGTGGTTTAAGACCTCTGCCTCATCCACCAAGCCCTCACTGCAGCACTACTCCCATGTTGCTCATTCTGGATCCCCCGATACATCCTGTCACAGTAAGCTCTGAAGTCCACTATCCACCAGGGGAGACAGAGTCATGCTGCCCCGTTGTTTCAGTACAGTTCAGTGGCGTCTTTTCTGTTCCAATATGTGAAGGACAAAGGACATGCAGTATGGTGAACTGGCTACAGGCCCCAGACCCACAGGACGGCCCGCTCTATGCTACAAGGATGTATGCAAGTGCAACCTGAGGGCAGGCAGCCTCGACCCCAGCAGACCTCGAGACAGCAGCTTCAGACTGGGTCAGCTGGCAGTCCACCTTCAAGGCCAGCATCATACAAGCACAGCAGAGGAGAGAGGCCAGTGGGAAGAACAGAGGCATGCAGACGGCAAAGAATTGAGTCAGCACCAACAGACGCTCATGACTGAGACTTCACCTGCAGCAACTGCAACAGAGTCTGCCACTCGAGGTTCTGGCTCTTCAGCCACAACAGGTGCTGCAACTCCACAACTGACTGATCCATGGCGCAACACCATTGTCTCTCGAGACAGACGGATGCCATCATGTAGAGGACCTCCCCAACAAAACCACTACTGACAACTATAACAACTGAGGGGCATTGCAAGGAAGCATCCCCTCTGGAGGGAGCTATCATGTCTGTCCAACCAAAGTCGTCACAAACTTGCTGACTCTGAAGGCTTTGAATTAAACTCACATCAGCCTTGTTGAGCTAAAGAAGTAGAAACTGTGGTCACCATAACAGCAGGGCATGAAGAGCAACAGAAGTTAAGACCCTTTTTTTTGGTTTTAGATCATGATCAGTGCGGATGACGATATTGCCATGGACTTCTATTCTGGTGACAGAATACATGACAGTGCTGTAGTCCACAATTGCTATCGTGATATATCCAATATATACACACTGGCAGTCTGATCAGGAAATACAAGCAAAACTTTCAGAATCGTCTGTTTTCGAGGGTAACACTGATGCATGTGTCTAGCCTTCACATCCGAGTCTGTGGCACTGTCAACAACTGTGAATAAGGGCTGACAGGTTCGTCACAAAAATCACATGAATAGGAAATGCCTTTGGATCTGGTAGGACTTAGATTCACAATCCCCAAGCTTACAACAGCTGAAGCTAACCACTGCACCATAGCACTTGGTAGTAACAATGTCGTGTTACAGTGTCGTGTCTTCCTGTATTGCTAGTTTATGCATCTTGTTCTTCTGTACGGCACCGCTCTACATTCATGACAAAATGGCTAGATGTCTTTAAAATTCATAAACAATTGCAAACCACCCATGTGACATACACGTTGCGGCAAGGTGAAATGTAATCATCCATGTCACACACAAACACACACACTGCGACAACATAAAAAAACTAAACACTCACGTCACATGCTGCTGCACGTTGCGGCCAGATAAAAGTGAAACACTCATGTCATACACATGATGTGGCAAGTTAAAATCAAAACTCTCATGCTAAAGACATGTTCTGGAAACGTGAAATCAAAACACCCATGTTACCCAATTGTGGTGAGCTTAAAATCCAAACAATGTCACATTTGCACGTTGTAGCAATCTATGAACAAACCACAAATGCCACACACATGATGTGGCAAGGTAAAAGAAAATCACCGACATCACACATGTTGTGGCAAAGGAAAATCAAAGCACTTATGTCACACACAAGCTGAGGTAAAGCTCCTGAGAGTGCCAGACTTAGTTGCAGATGACAGAATATATCAGTTTCAAAGCCTGCAGCCTTCCCACAATTCAGCCATTTCACTGCAGCTACGATTTCGTTATGGAGTACTGGAAAGTCATCCTCACTTGATAAGAGCTCTGCTATTACACAATTGATTTCCTATGCTCTGCTGTAGAGTTCAGAGCAATATGCAGACAAACAGATTATTCAATCTGAACAACTCGAAAAATTACATACACATAATTACAAACTGCCTGAAAATTTAAAGTGACCCTCTCTTTCAGTTCAATAATCATTAAAAAGCAGTATGAACAATCTATATTTTACATGAAGCAGAAGTAAGGCCGATCACTGGTTTGACTTACCAAGTCTTCTTTTAGAGGCCTCAATACTGGTGTGACTGGCACTGTCACGACTTGGTGGTTTTCCACTGTTATTGCTTAGGGATGCTGCTGCTGTGAAGGACAGCTTGGTTTGGATCAGAGGCTTATCTTTCTTCTTTTTCCCAGAACCAGACATTATAGCATTGAAACCTTAAAAGGAGAAATCAATCAAGAAATCATTAAAGTAATAACACATTATGAAATGAAACAACTGGAACTGATGAGATGCTGTACTAAAAATTTGGATTTAAAAAACAAAATTGAACCGTACTGATCATATGTGTAAACTTATGTACTTTAAATGTAAATGACATACTATAATGAAGTCTTTTTTTCCTTTAGTGAAAAAGTTACAAGCAGGTTGAGAGGGTGGTCTGGTTGAGAGTGGATATATCATTATGTTATGTAAACAAACCACCAACCCACACTTTGTTATCAATATCAAGTGGAAGAATCATTCATGATGTGTTCAGCCCTCAGGCTGCAAGTGCCACGCTTTTTTGCTATTGTTTTTCTTTTTGGTGGGGTGAGGGTTGGAGGGGGTTATGATTTCCCTGGAACTATGAGCTTTTTTCCATTCTTTTTCTACTGCTTTTTTGAAAGGGGTCAAGGGGATTGCTGAAATCATACTTTTTAAAACTGTGCACTGTTCAAATACATTTAGCAGGAGAATTACTGAAGATGCATTCTGCAGCCAGGCAAGTACTTGTATTAGGTTATATTTTCATTCATTTCCAGAGGGGTTTCACTTTTGTTTGTTTGTTTTCTGCATTTTGCAGTTTTCATTTATTTTTCAGAACAGGAGTTAATGAAAGATCATGATAAAAACAAATATTCAATGTTCATAAAACCTTTCCAGTACTGTAGTTGCACTAACAACATAATATTTAACAAACATATTGTATTGGAATCTACATGATACATAATTCAGTTTGTATGAAAACTGGTTTTATTGTATTAACTGACACTGTATCTATATGGATTGATATTTCCTTATTAACTGATACTGTATGGATTGATATTTCCTTGACTGCATTACTTAGCAGTTAATATCTAACTTCAAGCCATGATACCCCTCATAATATCGGCATAAAGATGTGAATAAAGTAAGGTAGATGGCTGAAAGTGAAATTATAGAACAAGAGACAATACAGTCTTTTAGACTAATGAGTGCTATGTTGCTAAATACCTGTAAGTTCTGAATCTGAGCTTAGTTTTTCTTAAAGCCCAGAAAATAACAGATTGTCTCCTCCATGGCAATGACTGCAGCCAGAACAGAAAGGTGTTTTGAATTGGCATTTGGTTAAAAAGGAAAGGATAAATGATTGGTGAATATCCATCACTACTACTAAACACTGGAAGATTAATTATTCAAACATTTTACTAAAGCCAGAATATTAATTTATATGTGATCCTAGAAAATTTCAACAAAATCATGTTACTTGCAAAGTGAGGCATCTGCAGGCAGAGATCTAAACAAATTACAAAAAAATAATCATTATGACTCCACCAGACAATGTGGACAAACAAATCACAAGACAAAACACGACACGCTTCGACCTCTTAGGTCTTCTTCAGGCAAGATAAAAACACTCAGGACAACAAAAATGAAGAACGAGCAATGAATTACCTTTGTCGAATTCAGCAAAAGATGGGCCTTTGCGTTAAATTCGACAAAGATAAGTGATTGCTCGATCTTCATTTTCACTGTCCTAAGTGTTGTTTATCTTGCCTGAAAAATACCTAAGATGTCAAAATACGTCATGTTTTGTCTTGTGATTTATTTGTCCATATTGTTTGGTGGACTCACAATAATTACTTTTAAAATCATGTTGTTTTTTTTTCTTTTAAAATCATGTTAGATTTGTAGAATTATCACAATTTTGTGTTGTTGAACAGATTGATGCCATGCTTGGGATTTATGGAATTCTGTTCTCCCCTGTTCACTTGTCATGTGACAACACTGCAGATAGTGATTATTTTTCTTCACTCTTTTGACTGTCAGTTTCTTTTGTGTGTGTGTGTGTGTGTGTGTGTGTGTGTGTGTGTGTGTGTGATTGAGTGTGTGTGTGAGTGTGTGTATGTATGTGAGTGTGTGTGTGTGTGTGTGTGTGTGTGTGTGTGTGTGTGTGTGTGTGTGTGTGTGTGTGTGTATGTGACTCTTTCATACTCAACCAAACTGAGAAATTTTCAAAAGTCATTGCAGTTGAACAAAATTTCATCCCCACTGGCCACATAAAACCATGGAAAGCTCATCAGTAAATTTCAGATCCTTTCTGTTCCGTTTATGCTCGGTGGTTCTGATATCCTGATGAGCCAAATTTTCAAGGAACTTTTCTACAACCTGGTTTGATAACAATACAGTTTTGTAATGGATCCCCTCTCCATTTGTATGAGATCTATATATCTAGTACAGTTACGGAAAAGGTCTTAAAGATGACTGGAAATCTGTCTATGCAATGGGTTAGTCCTATTTAACCCACATCCAGTACAGCAACATACAGTTTAGCAAATCCAGTAAAGCAACATTCACTTTGCAGTATGCCACACAAGTGATCTCCAAATATTGCAAAAAATAATTACCACAAGCTTGACTACATTTTCCCAAATAACAGAACATTAACCACCAGATTAGTCATTCAGTGTGTGTATACATATGTGTGTGTGTGTGTGTGTGTGTGTGTGTGTGTGTGTGTGTGTGTGTGTGTGTGTGTGTGTGTGTGTGCGTGTCTGTGTGTGTGCGTGCACGCGCTTTGGTTGGCCATACTAATCCAATCAACAGTTCCATAAAGGAATTAGTCTTATACAGCACTCTGCCTGCTCAATATGTTCATATCATTGATGACTCCCACGCATCACTGATGCCACCCCCCCCCCCCCCCCTCACCTCTTCTCATCATTGTTTTCATCCCATCTATCAACCAACTTTCAACCATATTCTGTGCTTTGTACTCCCTTATAGCTATTATGGCTCCCACAACTGGCTACGGACACCAAAGGCGGCAATCTAGATCCAGATCTGTTTTAACAGTTAACTAAATGATGATCACGCAGCAACCTAGATCCAGATCTGTTTTAACAGTTAACTAAATTATGATAATGCGGCAATCTAGATCCAGATCTGTTTTAACAGTTAACTAAATTATGATCACATTGTTAGTTCTATCATAGAATGCAAACCTCTGAGACATAACTATTTTGGATAAATGAATACAAATTTACACGAGGCATGGCGTAAAAGGACAAACAGGCCCACTGAGTTCCATTTTTAGTACGCACATACACGAACACACCGACTCACAAGCTTGCAGGCCTAAACCCTGTAGTCTTCCATGGGTTATAACAACCCAAACTATCTATCAAACATATGTGAAGAAGATCTTTTTTTTTTTATGTCAAACTCTCAACCGTTCACAATTCCTGTTTCACAGTTGCAGCTGAAACTGAAACTAAAAAGAAACTACACAACCCAACCGATTAAAAAATTGCACAAACCACGGCACAAACGCAGATCTGGGCAAAACACAAAATTTTCCAAAAGTCTCTGTTTGAGAATGTCTTTATAGTGACAACAGCAGATTTGCTTAAAGATCACCCTGATCATGTGCGATCGCAGTGTTAGATGAACTAGCTTAGGAACTCCAGCGAAATCTGTCGTCCATTGATGCAATGAGGCTATCACAGTCTCGTGTAATTATGTTTAGAGTTATCGCCTCCTTTTTTTTTTTTTTCTCCTTACACGTGTTAAAAAAAAAGTATGCAAATTACAGTATCAAACATTGAAACATGTAAACATGATCAACAGACTTAAAGATTATATTATAATTTTGTCATTTTTAGTGGGGCAATTTTTTTTGGGTGCAAAATTCCTACTTTCAGTTTTTAAGGATCGCATCCGGTTACTGCGTACCTAATCATTCCACAGTTAGGCTACTTCCTTTTCCTGTCAGAGGCTCAGCAGCAAACATGGTGCGTACGAATTTTGTTTAAATCTGTATTAATCTGTCAGGAATATAGACATTTTGTAGTGAATATTTTTTCTGTATCATTATTTGTCGTTTACCTTTGTTGTAATCAATGAAATTTTATGATTCCGTGCTTCAAACTTGCGTTTAATCCCTCTTGTGAACAGTCACGATGCCGTGGCCGTATCAGTGTTGGCCACTTGGCATGCAATTTCTATGTGATTGTTGAATGTGTTATGGCTCTTTTTCACAATTTCTTCATTTCATGTTTGGCCTGTGTAAGTTATGGTGATGGCGAATTTCATAGACGCGAGAACTGGCTTGTCTTTGCAAACTGCTAAAGGAGGAAAAGAAAAGATCATGTGTCAAAAGCGAATGCAAGCTGAAGTTCGTTTTTGATACTGCATCTTTGTCAGTCTCTCCTGGGTCTTAGAAAGTGAGTGTTCAGACCGTTTATGCACTGTACCAGTCAGAGGACGTTAATTATTTACATCTTAGAAAAAGCATTGACTTTGTGCTTCTGTGCAAGAAGGCTTTGTCCACGCCATTTTTGTAAGCAGTGAAGCACTTGGTGAGCAAGCAGGTTTCCACTGTTTGGATGACTGTTTCTGCAATAATGGAAAAATTTAGCATGAAAGAAAAAATAAATGGTGTTGAAAAAGTTTATGCAGAGGTTTTAAATCTTTACATAGATCAGTTGAAAATGGATTTATCTATAGGGAAAACGGCACACATACTTAAAAGTTTCATAGCATTTTTCCTCCCAATGGCCATTCAAAAGATCTCCTGAAACAAGAAAAGAAGTGAGGAGAAAGCAAGAGATTTGTGTACCCCAGGTAGATCTCTGCCTTTCACACACCCAGACATATGCATATATATATACACTGTCTCGTGCACACGGATGCACACACACACGCACATACCACACACACACACACACACACACCAGTTCATCTGTATTCAATATGTGATGAATTTTTCGTCGGGTGATTTTCATTGATGGATCTGCGTGTGTGTGTGTGGTGTGTGGGGGGGGGGGGGGGGGGTGCTCTTTGCTTTTCATCCCTTCCATGATCTTAAAGAGAGAAATTCACATACACACTGATCCAACATGTGTTGTTTGCTTGTCGTTTTTACATAATTCAAAGGTTGAACTTTGAATACAGCAGAGAGAAGTTGGTTTTCATGAGATTGTCCCAAAAGAAATCCATTTTAATCATTTTAGAGCAAAAAAGCAATAGAAAAATGTGCCTCAGTTTAAGTATGGCGTTTTTGCTTGCAGCATGGATTTCACTGTTTTGTTAGCCGGAAATGGAAGCACTCTTTTCATAGATCAAAACCCAGTCACCAAATGCCTATTTCCTGTCATGATTGGAAGATTTACAACTGCCTCTTGTATAGATGTCACATCCACTGTGATTGAAGTTTTCAAAATGTTCCATGTGAAAAAACATTGATATGGTTTTGATTGACACCAGTGCCAAAGATGAGCAGAGGATTTTGCTAACAATAAAGACATGTTTAGGATTGGAAGATCAAAGTCATTGACATGATTGTGCCGGAAAGTTGGTTAGATGCATGTGTACTCGAAAGAAATCAAAAGAAAGACTGAGCTTGCCAGTTTTGAATAAAAGCAAAAAGTCGCAGAGGTTAAGACACTTGTTTAATAGAATAGTATTATTCAGAACGAAATATTTTGACATTGAACTAAGTTACAGTAGAAATTATTAAGTCTAGTTCTACCAGCCGCCGTGGCGAAGTGGTTAGTGTCGCAGACTCCTGGCTGGGAGGTCGTGGGTTCGAATCCCATCAGAGTCATGTGGGTTTTTCTGCCCCGACCGGCTCTTACCCAGAGCTGAGTTTGCTGTGGACTCAGTTGGGAAGACTGGGACCACACAGTCGAGTTTCATCCACTTAATGGATGCGTTTCTGAGAGTGTTGCTCAAATTTCCTAACACTGCAGGTGCCTGTATCTCTCGGGCCTGGTTGACGCCGGTATATATTATGAAAGGAAGCGTAGAGTACAGCCCTGTCATGTAGTCTCAGACCGAAATGGAAATCCGTAGCATCATCTTAATCGTCCTCATTCACATCAGTCAGCATTTAAAAAAAAAAAAAAAAAATTCTCATTCTGTGGCCCTTCATGCCCTGCTCTCATGGTGACCTCAATTTCGATGACCTCTCCACATCTGTGGCCTTGGTTTGGTTCCGTCGGGGTCACCGGTATCGGTGAGTCCGTGGGGGCTGTCGTTGGACGGACGTGGTGGCGCCCTCCGGAGGGAGAGCTCACTCATGCCGGCTCCGCGACTAAGCAATTATTGTCATCAGTAGGGGGATTAGTAGGTGGTGTCCTGCATATGTTAGATCACAACAGGCGCCACTGATCACCACCGAAGTGACTCGGCAGCAATGCAGTGTCTCCTCGGTGGGTTTCCTCTTGACGGCTTGACATTGACTGCTCCCTGTGGTTTGCCGGTGCCGGGGCTGCGGCGGGGCTGACCGGGCTATGGCTGTGGACGGGGTGTCGGAATGAGCGGTGTGGGTGCACTGCCTCTGAGGTGGCGCAGAGGTTGGGACAGCCCAAAAAAAAGAGTCTAGTTCTAGTACTGGAGCCGCCCCCCCTTCCCCCCCCCCCCCCCCCCCCCATGTCAATTATTTATTTATTCATGTAATGAGTGGACATTATAGCAAACGAAGGTCAGCTCTGTGATAGTCTGACCTGAAAGGCTTTTCCATAACTGAAAATCTAGTTGCCAAGAGATTGGATTTGTTCAGAGTATGTTTGTGTTAAGTGAAGGCTGCACAGCTTTTCAGTGTGCTGAATGTGCAAAGTTTTGCTGTAATCTCATGCAGACAGCACGCAAAACTAGGATTTTGAAAGGAGGTCTGTTGGGGTAAGGAGATGGTATTAGTTAATAAATAATACAGCAAAGTAATATCTTTTATGACAGTAATAGATTTTAAGTAATCCACTATAAAGTTGGTATGTTCAGCATCTGTATCAAACGATTTTGAACTTTTGTAACTTTTCACTATGAATAATTGAATTCTCTCTCTCCCTTTTCTGGATTGACTTTTTTCAGATCCTTAGAAAAAGGCAACTGATGTGTAAACATTGATTTATTTTCAGAGTTTGGAGAGAGAAAAGTGTGAATGTGTGTGTGTAACACTGATTTATTTTCAGTAAGAATTTTGAGAAAGAAAAGTGTAAATGTGTATGATAGTATGAGAATCCTTGAGATAGAGGCAAGTTATATAAAAATGGTGATAAGTGACCCCTGCTTTCTGTGGAAAGGCTACTGCAAACCAATCAAAAAGCGTATGTAAGAAAACAGTATGAGATTACTTAGTATAGAACTAGCCTTTTCATTATCTTGCTCAAGGATTTCTGAACTGATTTTTTTTTTTTCTTGTCAAACCTGCAAAAAATGACTTCTCTTTAAATGTATGTGTGTGTGTGCGCGCGCATGCATGTGTGTGTGCGCATGCATGTGTGTGTGCGCATGCAAAGATTGCATAATTTGGATGTATTTAATCTGCACTTGTATTACTATTTCACTCCACACCCTTCTAGGGATACCATATATTTTGCACATGTGCATCTGTTCAAAATGTTAACTCTCTCTCTCTGTCTCTCTCTCTCTCTCTGTCTCTCACACACACACACACACACACACACACACACACACACACACCACACACACACACACACACACACGTACGGAGAAAAGTTCAAACATTTCTTTGAAATTACCTCCACAAGCTTTGTTTCAGTGTAAATTATAACATTCAAGAAAAGATTTTTGGATAAGTCTGCATGATTTGCTGTGCATACATTGTGCAAAAAAAATTTTATCTGGTGACAGGTCATTAAAAGAAAAATCTGATGTCCTGAGGAGAGAGAGAGAGGGAGAATGTCGCTAATAAACATTTTTGTACTTAACACATACACATTAGAAAACTTTTGGTTATCATGCAGTAATGTCAGTGAAAAGAGATTGAGCAAACATGAATCCTGTCTGACTTTTAGTCAAACATATTTGTTTGATGTATCTGATCCAGATCGACACTATCCGAGCTTTTGGCCTTTTCCTAACGTTCAGTCTCTACTTCTTCTCTTTGGTCATTTTAATAAATTTCTAATAGATTTTGAGAATGGTTGCATTTCATAATTTTGTTTATCAAGTCTTTTTAAGATTTATGATGCAGCAATGAACTCTGGCTTTGGATGATAGCTGTGAACAATAGTTACGCTGTCATTGGTAAGGAACTTGATGTTTTGCATGCTTGCTAAAATGATGAACTGTCCCAGAATCTGCTGCACATGAATTCATGCACTTGTTCTATATACATCTATCACTTAAATCAACACATTCACAATAAAACAGAAGAATTCATGAAAACTGTTCTGTTAATATTTTGTTACTTTTCTGTGTTGGAAAAATTTATTTTATCAGTGAACTCACCCCGCCTTGGCTTAAGGCTGAGTCAGGTCAATTGACATAGGTTAGAACACCAAGGCTACATCAAAATGTTGTTATGCTCTGCATAGTTATGCAGGGATTGTCTTCAGTTGTGAGAAACGGTCACACACGTAATATTCTCATCCCCAGCTGATGCATTGGTACCATAGTGTTCAAGTACTTCTGCTGTTCGGATGGTCCCTGGAGTCTTTTTAGCCAGGGTACGACAAGAACAACAGCTGAACTCACCTTACTCCCCCTCCCCACTCCTCTCCTCTCCTCTCCGAGAATGCTTGTAAACATCATGAAGCAACTGTTGGTACCAATTTGATCTTTTTCAGAGCGACCCAGCTTCCACTATCAGAACTCGAAAGTTCCTTACCAATCGTCTGCTCAACAGAAAGCAGATGGTGAGTATTTTCCCTTCTTGTCAGTCCTTGATTTGTTGAATTCTCCTGCCCTCCCATCCCCAAACTATCCAAAAGGAAAATTTCCATTTGTTCAGCAGAACAGTATACCATTGGTCCTCTTCCCCTCCATCTCCCCGCTTCATTACTTTGTTGATTTCCAGCAAGAGGGGTATACTCATCCTATTTCAGCTTTTGCTACAGCATTTACGAGACAGGTACACCTATCCTGGGACTTTCCCACTCAAATGCTCACTTGGACAGGAATCGGGGAGTATAAAGACTGAATTTAGTTTTATCACCCCGAGTCTCATACTGTGTCCAGTTTTTTTCAGTCCAGGTTTCCATGATTCTGTGTTCAGTGTAATGCTGTCCGCGATCATTTTTGTACATCATGACATTTCTGTGTGCGTTATTCAGGCCAGTTCAGTGGCGAGCAAATATATTGGCGAATGCAAATCATTCAGCCATTTTTCAGCTTGTGGATCATGCATAGGCTTCGTCTTTAGTAGGAAATATGTCTTGCATGTCGTGAATTGTAAATCAAGGCAAGATGTTTTAGGAAGGCACAGTTGTCAAGTGTTGGGAGATTTCATTCGAGTGAACTGAAAAGACTACACAACTTCCACAATTAAGCAATTTTGATCCGTGGTTCTTGACTTGCTTTAAGAAAAATGAACAAGCTGAACAATGCTTATTTTTATTGCAAAGTGCAATGATTGTTTTTTGCGTTTATGTGAAGTGCAAGGAAATGCTGCTTTAGAACTCATTAATGGCAAAACTAGAGTTAAGGGGTAGAGGGGATGGAAGAAAGGGATCTTGCTACCTGATCCCCAGTGGAGTAGTCCCTACAGATCTGTGCTCCTTACCCCCACCCCCTTATCCCTACCTCTCTCCTATCACCAAGTTTTTCAGCTATTCTGGTACCTTTTTTCGTTTTTTTTTTCCAGCCCAAGTATTATAGACTTTTGCCTTTTGCTTTGTTGACTTGCTTTTTTGTGTTGTCATGTTGTGTCTTGTTGACAGGTTACAGTAACACAGCTTTATTTTGCACCATCAAAACATACAGAAACACAGCAAACAAGATTGTTTAGCTAGCTCAAGAGTCAGAATAATATATACCGCAGCTTTTTGAAGGCATTGAGAAATTAAAAGTGTATCAGTTACCATGGTTTGTGTACTTCAAACAGATAGTTAACATGTAGATATTTGTTGTTTCTTTATGTATACTCATTTTCACTGAAAATTCCGAAGCAGAGACCCAGCAGGACTAGATTTACTCTCCTTAGCAATGTACTGGTCAAGTTACAGTCTGTTTAGAAAGTGACTGATGTAGTAAAGATGGATTGTGACCTATCCTTATGATTAGCTGTGAACTATTTACCTTCTTCACAGCCCAGACTTGAGTTTGGTGTTTTCTCATATTTCTGAATAAATATTTCCATAATGCTTTTGAATTTTAGAAATATATAAGGGTTGCCTGTGATGTATTCATGCCAAAGGACAAATAGTATGTCGTTAGAGGCTACTGCTATTTAGGAGAATTTGGTAGTTTTGTTTGCCATGTGGTGTGAACGTAATGATTACAGTTTAAAGTTTTATCAAAGTTCATTGGCTGTTGATGCAATGACATGCTCCAACGTAGTTCAGCAAGAGGCATACAGTATAACTGTAGAATGTGAAGACTCTGGTATTTAGTGGACCGGCAATGCAGAAGTAGCAGCTTCATGTTTGTTGACAAGTTTTTAAACTTGTAGTAGAAAGGGGACTGTTCCATCATTTGATAAGCTGCAATAACAGTTACTGAAATGTTTTCCAGATTGTGGATGTGCTCCACCCGGGGAGGGCCACAGTGCCAAAGACAGAAATCAGAGAAAAGTTGGCACGCATGTACAAGACCACCCCAGATGTCATCTTCTGCTTTGGTTTCCGCACACAGTTTGGTGGTGGCAAGACCACAGGCTTTGGCCTGATCTACGATACCCCGGAAAATGCCAAGCGCTTTGAACCCAAGTACAGACTGGCCAGGGTGTGTATACATTCCTGTCCTTGTGGAAAAATGAATCTATTAGAAGCTGCCACGTCACTCTTTTGTGTTAGCGTGATCAGTATGTATATGTGTGTAAATGTATATATGCACAGATTTGCAGCACACACACACGCACACACTGGTATGAAGTGATTTTTTTTTTTAATCTTTGTGGATGTTGGGGGCTTTTTTGAGTACAAATAGTCCCGCACCTTCAGGAACTTATGTGATGGTAACATCCTCATTCATTTCTGTTACTCTTGCTGACCCCCCCCCCCCCTTTTTTTTTTTTTTTTTTTTTTTTTTCTGTTGTCTGATGTTCTTCTGTGTCTGTAGATCATTCTTCTGCCTTTGTTTTGGAAACGATTTGTTTTGGAATTGGAAATGCTATCTCTGGTCAGGTCACAATTTTTATTTCATACCAGCTTTTTCTTGGTGGTTTTTTTTTGTGTGTGTGTGTGTGCTGTATGATGAACTGTTCATGGGCCTGTGTGACAAACAGGCACCCAATAAGAGGTTAAAAGACTTGGAAGAAATGAGTTGCGTGTCACATTGACTTTCAACAGCGGTCCGCTCTAGTCTTAATCATGCAACTTTGTGACTTTACATCAGGCTGTCACCTTCTTCAAGAACAGTTACAGGGCTGGCTTTGAGAACAGAAAGTGGTGCACCGTGGAGGAAGAGCTACATGGCAGCTTTGAACCTACAACTTGACTTCCTGTGCAGCCAAGCTTACCTAGTCTGATTGGCCTCCTGTCGAACATGGACAGCCCCCCTTTGTAATCTTCTTTCATGAAGCTGAGCCAACTACTACTACTAATGCAGACCTGTTTACCCTTACGATTTTGCCGTAATTGTTACGGGAAAAATCGAAATTGCGGGAATTACGGCACACAAAATGATTTCGGGAAAAAGTCGAAAAAAGAAAATTGTTAAACGCTAAGTTTCATCTGGTACCATTTCGGTCGAAAGCAGTAAGAAGACATTTCCCAGCATGCTTTGCGTCTTTCACTTTGTCAGAGATAGCAGCGAAGCGGTCTTATGCAGCAATGGCTGGCTTTCCAAATCTTGAGAAGTTGCGAAAGTACTGTGATTATGAATATTACAGGTTTTTTGTTTTAAATTACGGGTTTTTGTCTGAGATATTACAGGTACATGAATTTGGGGTAAACAGGTCTGCTAATGTTTAAATGTAGTTAGAATTACATATCCCTGAAGTTGCTGGAATGTGACTTCACGATTGCATTATTTCATGATTATTCACAGGACTACTAAGATGATTTATTGAAGAATCGGAGGAGGCAAAGCAGCAATGTATATCGCCATCTATAGTGCTGCTATCCTGTGTATTGTCCTGACTGTGCAAGTTAGTGTTTTGACAAACACCTTTCACAAATTTTTCTCACTGGGGGTTTCAGGAATGCACAGGGTTCGTACAGAGTCCTGGAAGTCTGGGAAAAGTATGGAAAAATGAAAAAAATCATTTCCAAGGCTGGGAAAGTCTTGGAATTTTGTAATTTGTGGCCATGGGTCTCAAAGTCCTGGAATTTTGTAAAAGCTGAGCAAACTTTTTCATGATGTTGAATTTCACTTTGAAATAGGAATAAAAACAAATTAAATCACACACAGTGGTCATGGTTTTCAGATTTCCTCTGGCCGGAGGTTTAGCAGACGACATTTTTTTCTGCAGAGTAGCTCCCCTTTATTGTGAAAAGTGTTGCGCATGCGCAGTTGGCACCATTGCTTAACTTCCTTTCGAGGTCAGCAGCACTGTGAGGGAAAAGAGCGTCAAAGTATTGAAGAAAACGTGGGAAAATTTGTGTTTAGCCTAGCCTGGCTAGACAATACAAATTATCACAACTGGATTGCTCCTGCTTCCAAAGGATGCAAGACAAAAGCATGGTGCCTGCTGTGCAAGAAAGACTTCGACATTGGGAACATGGGCGAAGCTGCTCTGAAAAGCCACGCGGCAGGCAAGAAACATCAAGAAATGATGCAGCTTTCAGACAAAACGACTCGGACTCCAACAATGACCGTGACTCAAAGAAGACAAGGAAAAACGGGAGAAAGTTGTGGCAGGGCAAAAGAGAAAAGGAGCTTTGGAAGAAATAGAAGGGCTGAAATCAAAGAAGAGGAAACTTGAGCAAACTGTCTCAGACATGCTTTCAACTGCTGATTACTTGGCCGAGCAAGCAGAAAAAACTCAGTTCTCTCACATTGCCAAGTCAAATGCACTGAGAAGGGTGCAAAAGAAAAGAAAGAGGAGGCATGAGCTTTGGAGAAGGAACTTGATGAGAAACTGGCAGAACTGAAAGATTAGAGTTGCAGGGGGAAGAATTTGCTTCCAGTATCAGTTGTTTCCAAGTGTAACTAGTAATTTCGTGAAAAAAGACTGTACTGTTTTGTGTTGGAAGGAAACTATTCATATTGTGTACATAGTTTGAGAATGAAGAAGTTAAATAATTACAGTGCAATAACATTGACATTTTATTTGGATTCTCTTTGCAAATCCTGATGGATAAGTGGTGCTGAACGTAACTGGAAAGTGGAGAGGAGAGATGAAAGTTTTGGTAAACATTGAATGCCCTGCTATCATTAAATCAGTTCTTTTCTGATGTGTTTAGCGTGGTAATCACATACAGAGGTGCACGCACACACACATTCTGGGGTCTGGAAAAATTACGAAAAACCCTGGAAAAAGTATGGAATTTTGTTTGGTCACATCTGTGGGAACCCTGAATGCAGTTTTTTTTGGTCACGAGTTCAATGTTTTTTGCACCAAAGTTTTAAGGCAGCAGTCGTAAATGCAGCAACTTGGGTTTTGTTGATAAATGTGATCAATTGCTTCAACTTCAGAGTTTCACCCCTTGAGTATCCAAGTCTGTACATAGGTTGTGCTTTTTATCCAGTGGTTCTTGCCCACAGAAAACTTGCTGGAGCCAAGGGTTGGTTTTCGATTTCATCGAAGAGATCTGCTTGTCCCTCATCATGAGCCGTCTTAATGAAGAGCTAGTATGGGCCATACTGATATGTTGATCTTGTTTTCAATTTTGTTGAAGAGATAACAAAAAATAGTGGCATTGTTCATGCTGCCACTAAGGCCAGTAACCTATTTTAAAAAAAACAAAAAAAAACCTCTCTCGTCACGAATAGACGCTATAGCGTTTTCCAAAGACGCAACGCTTCAATACGAACGAACGCTATCAAGGTTTTGGCCTTCAACAATTTTTCATGCGGTGGTTGCGTGATCAGTACACGGCAACGAGATATAGGTAGTATCGTCAGCATTCCTTCCTTCGCCTGCACAGCCGTTTTGCAGTCCACCATGACCCACTTCGGCTCAGTGGCTGATTGACCAGACCAACCCACCTGACTTACTAATCAGCATAGAAACATGGCATCTCAAACAAGTTTTTCTGCGAATGTGTCGGAGCAAAGTCGAGCCCGTCGGCAACGTTTTAGCATTACTGAAGTTATTGAAATGCTATAAACGGAAGGTTCAGACATTGAAGAAGAGGATGACGAAGCTGATGAAAGTGATTCCAGTGAAGAATTTCGAGGAGAAGAGGAAATTGACACTGACTCATCTGTGGAGCTCAGTGATGATGAAAGTGAGGGTGGGCCACTTTGCCACGTGAGCAGAGCGTTTGTGTGCCGTGAAAGACTGGGGATTTGAGTGAGCAAGAGTTCATTGGCTTTCCTTTACGTGACTGGCGCGAAGATTCGAGTTTTTTCCGACAGTGCCTCCTTTTTCTGGTACTTCTGGGCCTTCGTGTGTCAGCTGAGTGCCACGCCCCCATTTTTGCATTATTCCAAGTTAGCTTGTGCATAGCAGGCATGTGATTTATCTATCTTATTTAGTTTCCTGGAGTGTCTACCTTTTTTTCAACTCATTTAGTGTATTTACTGACTTTTTCTGCTGAATGTGAAGCCATGGACCCACTGACTCTGTGCAAGTGTGTTGTGATGCACCTGAAAAAAACTGGACATTTTTTCAGCCTCAGTCATAAGAAATCGTATGAAAGTGGGAAGTTATTCTTTTGTATTCTACTAACACAGTTTATGAATAACACTTCCTGAAACTTTCGTTGAGTTATCTCTTGTTTTGTATTTTTGGTGATTTTTTTTTTACTAACCGTAACAAATGGCCCGTCCACAGGGAAAAGCAAGGGACAGAACTGTCCGTCCTAAGTGAGTTTAAAAAAAATTATTATGTATGCACATTAAATTCTGTTCCATCTTTTATAAGAATTGGCCATCCTGTGCTGGTACATACATATGACTGACACAAATATAACACATGCACACTAGTGATGCAGATTCACTGAAGTTTTGCCTTAAGCAAGAAATAGAATGCCAGTGACAGTGAACCGCAGCAGTGAAAAAGAAGTAATTCCAAGTCAGATGCAAGTCCAGTGTTGGAGTGTTGTAAACATAGGAAGGATGATTTGGCCAACTCCTAGATTAGCAGCAAGATTTGGAAGCAAGATTTGGAAAGTCCTAGTTGAAGACACGCACACCTCCACCCACCCACCCTTTTTTTTTCTTTTTTCAGTAAGGGTGGGCAAAAGTCAAAGAGACTAGCAGAAAATGCTGCTTTATCTTATTTGCTTACAGTATGGTTGAAGTAGTTCGAAAAGAGCGGAGGGAAGTGTATATTTGGTTAGATCAGAGGTTGATGGAGGTTAAGAGGACTGATAGTAAACATCATTTTGTTTTGGGTTTCAGGCTAAAACACAAGTTGATATTGTTGAAAGTGTCTTATCCAAAAGACAAACAAACTGCTTTTTGTGTTTGATTATATCAGTTTGGTTGTTTGGGAGATGACTGGCAGAAAATGTTGCTTGGTGTGTTTGGGAATGGCTTGGGTTGGTCTAGTTGAAAATGACTGGCAAATAACCTGAGGAGTTTTGTGTCTTTGGTTGCAGCACGGGTTGGTGGAGGTGAAGAGGGCCGGGAGAAAACAGCGCAAGGAGAGGAAAAACAGGCAGAAGAAAGTGAGGGGCACTGCAAAGGCGAAAGTAGGCTCTGGCAAAGACAAGAAGGTAAGCTGACCTGGTTGCAGGTTGTTTATAAAAAGCGGGGTCCACACAGGTCGTGGAAATGGTGAAAGTGTAAACAGAAGTTTTCAGGGCTGAGAGTTCTTGGTCCATTGGTTCTTCAGTCCATGGTAATGAAAAAGTCCTGGAATTAAGTAGTAAGCCTGCAAAACATTAAATGCTTTGTCTGGGCACCTGTGTTGGTGTGCAAAAATTGTGAGAACATTTAGCTGGTTACAGGCATTACTAACACAGCTTTTCGACCATGGCAGAAAATATATTTTCTATGTGAAAATAGCTGATTTGTGGTCATTAAACTTTCATAGAATGGTATGGAAAAATCATGGAAATTTGAATGTGTCAGCCTGTATGAACCCTGTTAAAGATAGGCACAAGCAAGTTATTTCATAATTTTAGACCCAGTTGCAAGGATTTCCAGAACGGTTGACCGGACAGTATCATGTACATTTTTCAAACTAACACTGATTTTGATTTAAAAAAAAAAAAAAGGTTGATGCATAAATTGCACAAGTTGTTTTAACTGAACATTTGAATTGTCAAATTATAAACATCAAAACACATGTTGCCATGTTTTTACTGTTTGCTGCAAAAGGCTCTCATTTAAAACATCCTGACCATGTGAATGTTTCATCTATAGTGGATTGTCTGTGAAGCTGATACTGCTTCTGTATGAAAGAAATGATAGGGTTTTGAAGTCAAAGAAAAGGGTCAAATAAAATGACAGCTTTAAGTGGTGTGCAACTCGATATTCCTTTCTCTGCCTCTCTTTTTGGGAAGAAGTACTGTGGTATCTAATTCAGTTCTTTTTGTTTTTCTGTTGCAGTAAACCATGGAGCCTCATGTTCATCAATAAATGCCTTTCAGTAAATATCTTTTTGTTTGCTTGTTGAAAGCTGTGTGCATGGATTGAATGGATTAAAGTTTGTTAGAAAATTCGGAACTATTTTTTTTTGTGTGTGTATGAAATTGGGAAGACATGCCATAGGCATTGACGCAGATTTTCGAGTAATATGTCCTGTATCTGTGGAATCCGAAAAAGTGCCATTGAAATATTAGCAATAGAAATTACAAATGGAGGTCAAAGACTGCTCAGAGTCGAGTCTTGTCCTGTTCATGAAACAGGGTTCGTACGCTCCTTGAAACTCCTTGAATTCTGACAAGGAATTTCAAGACCTTGAAAATCAATAAAATGTGGTTCTGTTGACCAAACCTCCTTGAAAACCTTTGAAAATCAAGTCATCAGCTCCAAAAATCTTTAATGTAGCAAAAAGAAATGGCAGCTTGATTTTTCTGCATTCAGGTTAATGAAAAACTGTCTAAAAACAAATTTTTACAAATATTGTCGCGATCCTGGATCGTCTGCGATTTTACCCAGGGAATTGGAAATGAAATGAGGCAGTAAATAAGTGGGGTAACTTTTGCTCCCATAAGTAAACCTAACACGGGAGTAATTTTTATTCAAGACAGTAAGTATAGTATATATTGGGGAGTGGGGGGGGGGGGGGATGGATGCCCCCAGACCCCCCTAGACTGTTTCCTCTTTTTTCCTTTATGGAGAGTCCCACCCCTGAAAAAAGGACTTTATTTGAAGGAGGTGTGTGTGAAAATTGCTTAACTTCTTTATTTTCAAACGCCGTTTTCTCAAAATAACTTTTTTCAACAACGGTTGATGGGCAAGGAGTACAATATCTCTGGATCCAGACTGGCTAGCTTGGTAATTTTTTTTCTTTTAATCAGAAATTATTTCTGCATGTAATTATATTTATCTACAAGTCAAAACAGCACATGTTATTTGCTATTTCTATTGGAATAATTCAAAAGCAATGAAACGCGAAACCGGATGGCCACCATATGGAAAAAAATTATTGAAAAAAAAGCAGTTTAGATACGTAAAAATCCTTATGTAATTGCATTACTATAGCTCAGCAAAACAATGTATAAAAATCCTTTTGTAACTGCATTACTATAGCTCAGCAAAACAAGAAAAGTCATGTTTCAAGTGCCTAACATGTCTGTTATGATACAAATACAGTTCTTGTCGTGAACCTTTTTTTTTCATTTTTCAACATTTTGCCCCCATTTGTAGTCCCCAAATCACACAAGAGCTTTGAAATCGCCCAAATATGTTTTTTCCATGTTTTTTTTTTTTTAACATAATTTTTTTTTTAAGTTTTAAAGAATAATGGTTTAATTTTCGTGCTGGTTCTTCTCTTTAGTTGCCGTTGAAATTATAAGCAGGGTTCATACAGAGTCCTGGAAGTCTGGGAAAAGTATGGAAAAATGAAAAAATCATTTCCAGGGCTGGGAAAGTCTTGGAATTTTGTAATTTGTGGCCATGGGTCTGGAAAAGTCCTGGAATTTTGTAAAAGCTGTGCAAACTTTTTCATGATGTCGAATTTTGCTTTAAGTTTCTTTACAAAAACATTGAAATAAGAATAAAAACAGAAATTAAATCACGCACAATGATCGCGGTTTTCGGATTTCCTCTGGCCGGAGGTTTAGCAGACGACTTTTTTTCTGCAGAGTAGCTCCCCTTTACTGTGAAAAAGCGTTGCGCATGCGCAGTTGGTACCATTCCTTAACTTCCTTTCGAATCAACAGCGCTGCGAGGGAAAATAGCGTCGAAGTATTAAAGAAAACATGGGAAAATGTGTGTTTAGCCTAGCCTGGCTAGACAATACAAATTATTGCAAATGGATTGCTCCTGCTGCCGATGGATGCAAGACAAAAGCATGATGCCTGCTGTGCGAGAAAGACTTCGACATCGGGAACATGGGCGAGCTGCTCTGAAAAGCCACGCGGCAGGCAAGAAACATCAGGAAATGATGCAGCTTTCAGACAAAACGACTCGGACTCCAACAATGACCGTGACTGATTATTTTCGGCCCAAGGATTGTGATAGGTGATTTTTTTTTTAAACCAGTATGGGATGCGATCATGCATTGAATGGGGTGGGGGTGGGGGGTAGAGAAAATCCAAGGGCGATACACTGGCCTATTTTTAGACACACACACACACACCACTGTCTCTAACGCACTCTCTCTCTCTCTTATCCAAAAATGTCAAAATTTAAATACGGAATTGAATAGAGAGCACATTGGCTTGTAAGTACTCGGCCATGTTGAACATCCAAATTAAAATGAAAGGACAGTTGAGAGGCAGCGAGGCCTAGTGTCTTAATTACCTGATCTGACCTGACCTGACCATGTCTCTCACAGACACACACACACACACACACACACACTGTCTCGCACACCTACACACATGCACAAGCGTACACACTCACACTGTCTCTCTCTCACATACATAGACACACACACCGTCTCTCTTTTCTCTCTCTCTCGCACACTGTCTCTGTCTATATATCTGTCTCTGTGTCTCTCTTACTTTATCATGCACGTGCGCGCACACGCGCACACAATTTTTTTGTAAGTATTGAATGCCCTGCTATCATTAAATCAGTTCTTTTCTGATGTGTTTAGCGTGGTAATCACATTCAGAGGTGCACGCACACACACATTCTGGGGTCTGGAAAAATTATGAAAAGCCCTGGGAAAAGTATGGAATTTTGTTTGGTCACATCTGTGGGAACCCTGTATAAGAATGTGTGAAACATCCCAATTTGATGGCATCCAATCAAGCTGTAATTCCTTCAGGAACAAGAAGTGCATAATGTTGTCATACATCATATAAATTCCATAGTGTTGTCATGGATCTTTAAAAAAGAAAAGAAAAGGACATTGCACTATGCACTGACTGCCCCTCCACAGTCCCATCAAGCAGGCACATATTCAGCAGATAATGCTGAAGGTTTCCAGAAGTGTGTTTACTACACATTCGTGATGATGCCAGCCTCTCGCAATACAAGAGCAATCTGGCAAAGGCTGGGAATCTGACTTGGAAAACGTGTTTTTTCCTGATTGTGCTTAGAAAATATTCATTCGCCCACCCTGATCCCCCACCCCAAGTCCAGCTCAGCCAAATGTTTTTAGATAACGGCGTTCAGACGTCTTATGATTGACTCTTTAACAATGAATAGTTCTTTTATTTTCAAGTTGCAAAAGATGACTTTTTATTGTTTTTGTGGCAAGTGTCCAGCCACTGGATCCAATTGAGAAGGATTTTGGATCCAATTGAGAAGGATTTTGGCAAGACGCAAAGGTGTTTTCTTGAATTTGGGACTTTGTTAAGAAGTGGAGATGGGCATGGTCGAATGAAGTAGTTCGTAAGAGAATGTTTCGGACAGCCCAAAGACGCTGCACAGAGTTCGTACCCTTCTTGAAACTCCTTGAATTCTGACAAGGAATTTCAAGACCTTGAAAAACCTTTGAAAATCAGTAAAATGTGGTTCTGTTGACCAAACCACCTTGAAAACCGTTTAAAATCAAGCCATCAGCTCCAAAAATCTTTAAATGTGGTAAAAAGAAATGCCAGTTTGATTTTTCTGCGTTCAGGTTAATGAAAAACTATTTTAAAACATTTTTACAAACGTCGCGATCCTGGATTGTCTGCGATTTTACTAAGGGAGATAATTTGTAACCATCAAAATTAAGTTACAAATTATCTCCCTTGGTTGATCGCCGACGACCCGGGATCGTGACGATGTTTGTAAAAATGTTTTTAAAATGATTTTTTCATCAAACTGAACGCAGAAAAAATCAAATTGCCGTTTCTTTTTTCAATTTTTATGCAAGCAGTGTAGAGAGGTGCACGAAAATTTGACCATTTTCTTTTAAAAAAATTGTGTTTTGGGTTTTATGTGTTTTTGTGCTCAAGAAAGTCTGTTGAAACCATCTGTGGTGTTCATTTTGTCTATTTTCACATTTTTTCGTAGTAAAAAATGACTTTATTTGAAGGAGGTTGTGTGAAAATTGCTTAACTTCTTTATTTTCAAACGTCGTTTTCTCAATCACTTTTTCAACAATGGTTGATGTGCAAGGAACACAATATCTTTGGATCCAGACTAGCTAGCTTGGTAATTTTTTTTTCTTTTGATCAGAAATGATTTCTGCATGCAATTATATTTTATTTAGAAGTCAAAACAGCACGTATCATTTGCTATTTCTATTGGAATAATTCAAAAGCAATGAAACGCGAAGCCTGATCGCCACCATATGGAAAAAAAATATTAAAAAAAACAAACAGTTCAGATATATAAAAATCCTTTTGTAATTGCATTACTTTAGCTCGGCAAAACAGTATATAAAAATCCTTTTGTCATTGCATTACTATAGCTCGGCAAAACAGTATATAAAAATCCTTTCGTAATTGCATTACTTGAGCTCAGCAAAACAGTATATAAAAATCCTTTTGTCATTGCATTACTATAGCTCGGCAAAACACGAAAAGTCATGTTTCAAGTGCCTAACATGTCTGCTATGATACAAATACAGTTCTTGTCATGAACCTTTTTTTTTTTCAATTCTCATAATTTTGCCCCCATTTGTGGTCCCCGCCCAAATATGTTTGTTTCCTTTTTTTTTTTTTTTTTTTTTTTTAAACATAATAGAAAAAAATGAAGTTTTAAAAGAACAATGGTTTGATTTTCGTGCCATCTCTTGCCTTGAAATAAAATAAACGCCCCTTGAAAACTCCATGAATTTTGTTCTTGGGAGTCTGTAGGAACCCTGCTGCAGTATTGCTTAAGCAGACTTTATGCTTTTTTTTTTTTCCCATCATTCAATAGAATTGGAATCCGATTTCCCTACCTCCCCCTCATTATTTAGTTGAAGCCACAGATACCATATAAGCAAGAAAGTTGCCAAAAAGATTCAGAATAAGCAAGAAAAAGATTTTCTTTAACCCGAAGAGTGCCTATAAGCCGTCAGCTGACGCCAAAGTAAAAATGCTTTCCCAGTGCCTATGGGCCGTCCACTGACGTCATGCATTTTTCTTGAATTTTCATTCGTTACTATTTCTATTAACGGACTTAAATAGAGTGTGCGTAGTAAGCCTTATATGTCTGTAGTATTAAAATGATATGCAAATGACCACACGTGAGGGGAAAGCCCATTTATTCTCATCACTGACTGGATGACCAGCCAGCACTTCGTCTCGCTTGCAAAGATGGCGGCGCAACCTTCGACAAGGGTAGCGACCAAATCAACGTATTTATACAGCTGAGCAGGCTCTGCTAATCATTTTTGACAAAGACAATAATCTTTTATTCAACAACTTACTCGAGCATGAAGGTGAGATGATGATTGTGATGGAATTGCTGACCGTATTCGTCAGTTACTGAGTCGGGCTGTGTGACCTCAGTGTGTGTTCAGCTGACTGGTTTGCCAGCGTCGAACGAGCTCGCCTTGTGTGTACTCTGCACTGCGTGCCAGTGGCCAGTGATGTGATAGTCAGCGCGAGAGGGGAGCGTGGCCTGCTCGCGGCGTGACTTGGGGCAGAAGAAAAGAGGAGGAGTGAAAGAGAGGGTTAAGTCCAGCAAGGGGGCGTGGTGGGGGGAGAGGGGCGTGGTTGTGGACTGACCTGTCTGCATAGAGTGCGAGCGTCTTGACAGACTTCTAAACCGTTTTACTTTCATTTACGTGTGTAGTGTGACAAGACAAACTTTATTTTCAACTTTTTTGCTTTGTGTTCTTTTTTGGATGTGAAGCTGTAGTGGTAAATACATATGTTTTTGATCGTGCAAAAAAATCTATCCAAATCTAAATGCCTAAATATTTTTTTATTATCAAAATTAAAACAAAAGAAGCCCAGATTCAAAATCTTCATTCAATTTCCTTCAAAAATCATATATATTTCATTGTTATATCTTTTGTAGTTTCTGAGCTAGAATTTTTTGTTAATTATTACCCCCAAATCATTAGATTTCCCTGGCACTGGGAAAGCCTTTGTTTGTAACATTTTCAAGCGGCGAACGGGTTAAATTAAGCCCATTGTTTGTGATTTTGTTTACGTCTTTCTTGGCAATTTAGAATAGAGCTGGACCCCTTCTTTCTCTCCCTCTACTATATTCAAGGGATCTTGTTTTCATGCTTTTGGGTCCTGTGCAATCAGAGTGCATAAAAATATCGTCCCATGGAATATTGTATGAATACTGAGGATACCATTATTGGCAGATGCATCTTTTTAACTTTAAAAACACTTTGCTGCTTCACTTTGAGCATTCACCTCTTGGAGCAGCTCGAGGCCAAGCAATGAACTGAACCTCCAAGTCTCAAAATCCAAAGATGCTAACCATAGTGATTAGTTTATTAACGTTTCTTCCATTACAATTTATATCCTACCAGTGTTAAATAGCTTTGGGATACATTTATTTCTCCTCTCAACAAAGTCAAACACTTTATCTTTTTGATAGCAGAGCTTTACTGTAAGATGGGGCAGATGATGCATCCCAGAGGAATGAAAACTATGCATTTAGGATATAAAATGAACAACCACACATAGTAGCCCACTTACTTGTGATTTTACTGATCAAAGATCACAACCAGTGGAATGCGTCGACAATCATGACTAATCTTTTCAACAAGAATGACTTGCAAAAAAACATCAAACGTGTTTTAATTAGCGTAAATAAATGTATTGCTGCTTTTATGCACAGTTTTCTCCATGAGGCACATCACCTGTTGATCAATCCTAACCATGGTAAATCATCACACCAGATAGCTGCATTCTATGACAATTTACTATACTACTAGCTTAACAATGTCTTCAGTTAGCTTGACATGTTTATATTCAACAGCAATTCAATTTATCACACGCATTGTCAACAAAAATCAAGTTCTTATATACAAAAGTTTGCTCACACTTCCATACCCACACATTTGAAAACAGCAGCTATATACACATATAAATCTAGATTTGTTTTTACATGGTCTATCATTACATTTGCTATTCAAAACAATTACTATCCTGTTCACTTAACTGGAGATACAAATTGAACAGGTCGACACTCATGATGTTACCCAATTAAAAAAAAAAAAAATGTACACACACGCCAAAATAATGACTTTAGATCACTTTGCTAACAATGTGAGATTAGTAATTGACAACATCTGTGTACACAAAGTGTACCAACAATAGTGCAAGGCTACAGTGACATGTTCTGAACAACTAATAAATTGTATGTATGACATGCTATGAATATGGCACTAAGGTTTGAAAACTTTCTTGAAAATTCTACTTTCATCTTCACTTGATAAATACAGAAAGTTGAGAAAGCGTTTGAGCACGAGAATCCCCAACATCGCAGAACTTGGGGAACGAATAATAACATTTCCCTTCAATTTGAGGTAGAGACAACTGACGAAAGTCATTGAAATGGCAGAGGTCGATTTAAATATTGCTCCATTTCCTATGCTCTCTCAAAGGCATTTCTATCAATGTCCCACTCCACAGTCAAACCTAATCCTCTACATCGAGGTTTGCCCTGTTGGTTGTAGCAGTCTACAGTGTACTGCAAGACTGCCATGAGGCTGTTGACTAGAGGAAACCTACTTTAATGATGTAAAGTGTTGGTAACGTCTGTTCTGAACTGTACATGCAAAAGTTGAATTGACAAGTATGTAGGTAATTTTCTGTGAATCCAGTCTCCAAAGTCCTTGACACAAAGTTTATGGGAAGGAAAATATCAAAAATGAAGTCATCAAAGCAACTGAATAATAATGTCACAGAAATGAGAAACTGTCTCGGAGCTATACATTTTGCTTCCTTCTGGTCCTCTTATGTAAGAGCTGTGCACTTTGCTTGCTTCTGGTCCAGAGTGTAAGAAGTTGAGAGCTGGGGAGGGGGCTTCTCTGAAGACATCCCGCTGGCCAGCTTTTCCTAAACTGTCCAGCGGCAAGCAACACTTAACCTAAAGATATAAGACTGTACGGATCACAAACCATAGCAGCTCACACCAAGTCTGAGGCCACACTACAGATGATAAAGCTGTGATCAGTTGGTAGTCCAAATCGGAAGTGATGACTGCTTCATGAGCTACATGTTCGGTGATGGCTGTTATGGCTACACTATTAACGACTGCAAGTGGCTTTGTCGAGCGCTGCTTGCCATCATGCAACCAGTCTACTTCAGACTCATAGCAGGCAGATGCTTGCTGAGTTACTGGATGTTTTCCCTAGAAAGGATATGAAATGCGTACAAATAATTCAGTAGTTGACACCATGTCTTTGTAATTTAAAAAAAAAGTATTAAAAGGCACAAATGCAGTCGTGGCAAAGAAAAACAAAAGTCAGGATTTGTCGGTTGTCTACAGCACTGGTCATAAACAATAAAGATTAGTCGGGTCACATTCCAGTGCTGGAGTATTGAGCAGCGACAAATACTCAATAGTGCCGTTCAATGCAAACAACAGCCATGCAGTTTCTGCTCATGGTGTAGCCACCTCAGCACTAATTGAGCTGGAGAATTCTCAAATCTGAGGATTTTCGAAAAAATTAAATGACCTACAGAGTTGGGGGGGAATGGAAGTCTGCAGGCATAAACATTGCAAAATGCTATATTGCCTTAAGTCCATTACTGAATCAGTCTTTTCCAGTCCAGGTTACCGTCGTCCTACTTTCAAGGCACTGTGTCCTATGGCTATTACGGTGTATCATAATGCTGCAGTAATGGGCACATCTGTAGGCGAATGTGATTCTTTCAGCAGTTTTGCTGGTTATACGATGAGCACTAGCTTCATCTTGTGAAATAGTAGGGGGGGAGGTAGGGGGAAGAACCACTTACACTATGATGTCTTGCATGCCATGAATTGGCTCGAGACTTGGGAAGGCATAACTGTCGGCAAACAGGGATGTAATTGGAATGAAAGACTACGTAAGTGGGCTGTTCTGATTAACCAGTTTTGTCTAAGCCGGGATTCCTAGAATGGTTCTATGATCCTTACTGATGTGCATTTGTGCTAGAAAGGACCATAAAAGAGGCCCAAGCTATGCCAGTAGATCTGAAATTGCAAGTGGATGTGAAGTTGCCTCGCCATGCTGTAAATGGGACTGAACTGGACTAGACTGAAGCTGAAATATAAACCAAGGAACTACACTCCTGATACTTAGGCAAGTACAAAAAAGTTTTTTTTCTTGGTCATTTCACCAGCAGCATGGAAATTTACCTGTCAAGAATGACCAAAACAGATTCTTAAAAAATGTTCAATCTAAATGCTGGAGGTGTGGGGTGGGGAGGAGGATGTCTGTGACGTGGGATTCATCCCCTGGATGCCTTATCGGGCACAGCCCCTGAATCTCCGTCTTTTTACAAAGCTTTCTCCGGCAAGAATAAATGGCAGAACTCTTCACAGCTCGCAGTGTGGTCACAACCTAAAGCCCCAAAAATACAGAACTCGGGCTAGGAGCCAGCCACAGCCTAACAAATCCCACAATGTTCAGGGAACTGATGTGGTTCACACAACATGAGCTGCTAAACATTGCAGTGTGGAGGGCAGATTGGAAGACAGTCCTTTACACATAGCAAATTCCTTTCACATCATCATCAACTGTGTTGGGTCTGTCTTGTGTGCTACAGTATACAACAGTGTAGAGACTGAAAAAAAACCCAGAAAAACATCAAATAGTTGAAAAGCTTCTGATTATCCCACATACTTCTATCTCTGCCTTTAATGAAGATGCAGTTTCTATTGGTTCACTCAAGCAAATACATACCTCAAGTTCATATTGAGCTTTTCCCTGGAAAAGCATCCATGAAACAAAGTGAAGCATAATTAATCAGTACGCATGATATGATAGAAGTGTTGGAGAGAACTAATAAATTAACTCCTGTCCTCATCAAAAGGATGATGTGCCTGTTAATTTCCGGACTTCTTCATACGACAACCAGAACACCAACGACCATGGGGCCTGCAAAGAAAAAAAAAAAGAAACTAAGATTTCACAATCATCTAGCAGTATCGGATCAACATGCAAAGAAGACAATCCAGAAGACGACAGCAGAGATTCCAGGAGAGAAGATTCCCGTGGTAAAGATGAAGAGAGCCAGTGCAGGAGTGCAAAGTTAGAGAAAGAGGCCTGGTTGTCAAAATCCGGATGTGCCGGTTTGCCTGCGAGCTTGCTCGTAGCACAACCAGAATGTCATTGACCAACCAGCCTGAAAACAGAAAGAACGTGCAGCAACCAGAACAGCAGGGTGCAGCAAGAAGAGATTGGTAAAACACGACACATCAGGTGACCAAAAACAATGATTTTTGAAAGGGATCTCTTTAGTTGACTTTCTTTCAAAGTATTGATGATGCTTTTAAGTACTAACGCATTACTTTCCTGTTCTTCATGAGACTGAAGAGTGGGTGCCAAAGAAACGCACTGAACTGAACAAAATCTGTTGTGCTATCATTTTGAATTATAAGGGGCAAACTTTGAACAGTAACTAAAAAATGGAAAAAGCCACATGAATCCAGAAATATCTATTGGCTAATCAGTAATCCGTATGATATTCGACAGATGAAACTTATTTGTGGTCACCTGTAGCAAATAAAATCATGTGAACTTAGTCCATGACAACTTCAATATGTGAATCGGTAAAAATATTTGCCCAAGTACATTAGAAATGATGACAAATGTAGCACTATTCAGGGCTCCCACTGAGCAAAAGTACAAATCCCTGAAATTCTAATCTACGGGGAATATCCCTAAAATTCTAAGGGGTGCAGGGCATGGTCCCCCCCCCCCCCCCCCCCACCCCCACCCCTCCTTCCCCCAACATACCTTTCTCCTTTGAAAACATTTCGAAACTTGCTTTCAAAATGGTGCATTTCTATGCAAATCTGAGCACTGAGTGGTGTATCATCCACTTCCAGGTATGACCTGGAAACCTGTTATACAGCTATTGTTCTTTTAGCTTTTGCAATCTTGCTAATGCACAATCTTGGAGCATTGTTCTGCGAGACATTTTGCCTTAGCTGCTAAGATGCCAAAAGGTAACTACCCACTCTCGCACAAACTTTTTACCCAACCTCGTGATGCTGGTATGGTCTTCCATCATATAAAAAATGCAACCATTGTTACACTAACTCCATTGTCTCTTTTCATCCACTATGTAT
This sequence comes from Conus canariensis, assembly GCA_033310375.1. NCBI lineage: Eukaryota > Metazoa > Mollusca > Gastropoda > Neogastropoda > Conidae > Conus > Conus canariensis. The sequence goes on from CM065715.1 coordinate 77,795,101, forward strand.
TTATCCCCAATGACTTATCCCCCCTGCCATGTTTTTTCCATTTTTCTGCAATTTGGGAAAAAGTAGGAGCCCTGATAATGAGACCATCAAACAAATAGAACGAATGACATTACTGATGCAGTGCGTTTCAACCATACAGGCATCCACAGGCCAGGCCAACCACAGAGAGAAAAAAGAAGCGACTTTTTGTTGAACTTGGGTTGGATGAATTTCTTGCCGGCAAGTGGGAAATGTGATGGGAGTTAACTCTCTGGATTTGTTTAGATTTGGGGAAGAGGGGAAAAGAGAGAAACGAGAAAGTTCAGTTTCAGGGGGAAAAAAGGGAAAGGGGGAGGGATAACGGTTGACCGACCACCACTCATCAAACCTACAGCTTTTGACATTTATTGATGGGAGCATGTTAATTTAACAATCATGTCAACGGGCATACATGATGTGCCTTCACTGAAGAACAAACTTACTTTATGAAACTGATCTTTAACCACAGGTCTTCCGTGAACAATGTAAAATGTCTTTGAGGATGCTTAGTAGATTTCAAAATAGATAGGAAAAAAAAAAAAAATCTACGTTTTGGTCATACACCGTCTTCAGGACTTGTGACATAAAAAAAAACAATAAATATGTATAGGCAATGATGTATGAAAACATATACGGAAATGGACGATTATGTGTTCAAAGGTGTACGTGTGTGCCTGCGCGTGTGCTCACGTGTGTGTGTGTGTATGTGTAATGGGGAAAAGGAAAAAGAGGCAGATAGAGGGAAAGGCAAACAGAACTAGAGATTGAGAAAAAGAGAGAGTGGTAGAGGAGGAGTCTTATGCTTGGAAGGGGGCGCTTGAGAGTGTGTAAAAGAAAGGGAGAGAGTGGTAGAGGAGGAGTCTTATGCTTGGAAGGGGGCGCTTGAGAGTGTGTAAAAGAAAGGGAGAGAGTGGTAGAGGAGGAGTCTTATGCTTGGAAGGGGGCACCTGAACGTGTAAAAGAAAGGGAGAGAGTGGTAAAGGAGGAGACTTATGCTTGGAAGGGGGCGCTTGAGGGTGTGTATGAGGAAAAAACAAACGAAAAACACGGGAGTGGGGTGTGTGTGGGGTGGGGGGTGGAAACTCCTACAAAAAATACAGGTGCATATGAATTGTTCACATGTGTATGTGTCTACGAGTGTGCATACCTGGATGGTGGAGATGGTGTTTGGGGTGTATATATTATGCTCTACATGTTATAAATATGCTATATATGTACATGGGGTGTGAATGTAAATATGGTGGGATGGGGAAATTGGGGGAGGGGATGTACAGAGAAAGGGATGGAGGAGAGGTCGGGGGAAAGGAAAGCCCGGTTTACCATTCTTGCCCAGATGGGAAGGAGTCCTTTGTAGAGTGCAAAGAAACCTTCTTTCCTGACAGTCTTCACCAGACAGTCCACGGACCCCGAGTACAGCAGGCCTCTGCAGCACAGCAAACCCAGGCATCTACTGTTCAATGTGCCCTTTAAGCAATATTCCCTTCTAGTGCTACAACCATTAACAAGACACAGAAACTCACAGAAACACTTATTTCTTTAAATTCCCTTCTGGTGCTAAAATCATTAACAATAACAAGACATAGAAACGCACAGAAACCCTTCTTGCTTTAACTCGGTGAAGAGTCATTGGAGCACCACACTAGAAAACTGTTCACCAGGTTCCTCAGGTGTTGTCAGTTGTCCATGACCTTTGTCGCTGCAAATGTTTTCCATGTCTGTTCTGTAAAGTTTTCAGTCCATTTTTTTTTCTTTTTGGTTGTTTTTGCTGAAAAAATTATAAAAACACCAAAGATAAAGATCATTTACAATCATGCTGATTATCTATATAGTTGCTGACAATTACATATTGTCAAGATCACAATGCTGGTTATTTGACATACATATTGTCTAACATAGCATAGAAAGACTAGACAAAATATGGTTTCCACAGAGATGTGGAAATTCATACGAAGACAAATGCACATAAAGCAAGTTGTAAAATAATGCTTATTTGCACATTTTCCGACTGACAACCATCTGGGAAGTATTGTCTTATGCGTTTTTACATCTACTATTTATGAGGTCTGACGGAAATGGGAATAAAACATTTACATGAACAAGTACATATTTTGTTAAAATATTTTCAACAGGAGAATTCTTTTGCAGAAAATTCACTTGTTTCATAGCGTGCAATCCAAGCAAATGGTTCGTTCCTAATGTCTCCTTAAGACCTCACAAATTGCAGACAAAAAAATGCACAAAACAATACTCCCCAGGTGGTTGTCGCTCGAGAATGTCCTATTGAATTCAAAAACCATTACTATACAACTTGTTCTGTCAGTTCATGCATATTCTGACTTGTTTTAAGTAATGCTGCAATCTGTTTCAGTCTTTGTAGAACTTCATGAAGTCCAAAGCAATACAAAGTATTAAAGATACTGTTAACAAGACTGTCATGCATAAGGTTTTCATTTACACGACTTGTTAAACACAAACCATACAACGACTGGTACCAAATATAGGACTATACTATTCATACTTTCCATCTTGGGTGGGCTGGTTCATGATGCGAGTTTTCACAACATCTGCAGGAGTGCCCATAAGTGCTGCCACCAGACCAGAACAAACACTGGAACAAGCATGGCGACACCTTCAGTACTCCATGTAAATGTAGCTAGGAGGAGTTTTCTGTGCTTTGCAGTGTAAAAAAAAAAAATGAAGCTACAAGGCCAACACTGTTTCCACACCATCTCAAATAAGACACACAATCCCTCACTTAAATTACAAAGAAAAAACAACTTTCATTGACAGAAAAAAAGGTCTGCTGTGTTATTTCACCATTTTCTTAACTGCTACCATTACCAACCATTGTGTTTTTTTTGTTTTAGAAACGTTTACTTCACGATCTCAGTATCAAACTACTTTTTAACACCTTACTAAGTCAGAATATACAAGCAAAAATAAAAAAGGGAAAATGAAAACACAAACACACCCATGCATGCACGCACACACATGAGCACATACATGAGCACCGCTTTGTTGCAGATTCACATAGTCTATTGTGAGCAAAGTATTCCTTTTACATATGTAGAGGGCAAGTTCTCTTTGATGAGACAGTGCTGTCTCGGTCAAAGACCGCCCATTGTCATCTCCAAAGAGAGGCAAGAAGAACGGCCAAATCCCATGTAACAGTTCTGACTGGGTTTACCGCAGTAATTGGTTTCTGATACAAATCACTGGACAGCAAAACACTAGTACTGTTCTCCAGATTTTGGGAAAAAAAGAAATTTCAAATGCGAGTCAAAAAACGGATGTTGTGCTTCCCTCGAAAAAGAAGAAAAAACTAGCGAGAAATTGCAACCTTTATACTGATTTCCACTCTTTGTTTTTCTGTTTTATTTGTAGGGTATTTCCTGAAGACTGGTAGAAAACGGACAGTTTGGAAGGCAGTGGACGAGGCATAGGGAAAAGGATCACAAGAAATGAGAATGAGGTTAAAGGCAAAAAGGAAATACATAATGTCTGAAGGTAATACAGGAAATGAAGAAAGAATACTAAAATAAAAGAAAATACAGAAGACAGTCTAGCTAAACACAGCTGGGGCAATGAACCATGTGGGAAAGCACATTCCAAAGAAGTGTCGGTGGGAATGACGTGGCGTATCACTTACATCCTCGGATCTATATTTCACTTCCTACTCCTGAATGTACACCTGGTGAAATGGGAAAACTCAAATGCCTCGGCATTTCCATTCCACCCACAACAGAGCAGTCTGATGCAGATATGAGTGGCAAGCGGTGTACTTTCCATTTTTTGGTTCAATCATGACTAGACCATTCATTTATTCAGTTCTTCTAACACTCTTTCATTTTTTTCAATCCTTTTGCAATCTCTTGTCTATGCATGACTTCAGACTGTGACATTATTTTGCCTTCAATGAGTGGACAAAATGATAACTGTCTACTCTCGCCAAGAAGTATATATGAGTTATATTCTTCAGTGCTGTCTGCTAGCATATCAACAATGCAAGCAGCCCTGTGTATCATAGGTGAAGCGTTCGCTTGAGTTGTAAAGTCTGTGATTTCAGTCTCTGCTATGCTGTTCCACTGTCACTTAGTTTGTTTTAATGCACGCACACACACAGCTGTCAGAGCCTTGACCAGCGAAAGTCTTGGGATTCGTTCCAACACCCAGTAAGATCCGAGTTTCAGTCATCAACATTTTGTTAGTTAGCAAACTCCGTAGCATGTCAAGTGGATTGGGGCAAGCCGCCTGTACAGCAGACCGTGCAATCAAGCCAGTGACAGCAGACTGGCCTGCAGTAGACATGTCACAGCTGTGCAGATTTCAACTGTTTTTCGCACTTCTTCCCCCCCCCCCCCCCTCCATTTTTTACCCTTCCTTTTTGCTGAAATATTGTGTGTGTTTTTTTCACTGTTCATGTCTTTGAAATCTATACATTTATGGAGAAGTGGGAGCCCTGGAAGGGCACGTCTGCCTATGATCTCATGAAACGGCCATTTGTTTCTGAGAAGAGGACCAGAGCCCTAAAGGCAATACCAGAAGCAGGTCAGAGGAGTTAAAGCTGGAGCAGGTTAGGAGAAAGAGACTGATGTGCAACAGCTGAGTGGTTATGTACACCTTACATGGAGCCACACCATACTGGGGGAGCAGATTTGAACCTGGGCATGACAAACCAACAAAAACAAAACAAAGCAAGACAAAAAAAGATAACAGTAAATGGGCACCCAGGAATCAATGACTTTGATGCTGCCCAGCCCCCTTACAGTGTATGCAGCAGGGGTGAAACATTTACATGGGGAGGGAACTTGGGGGGGGGGGGGGTGAGGGAGGTGGGCTTCCTGTCTGAAGACTGTCCCGCTGCTCTGAGAATTTCTTCCTATTAACAAGGAGCACTTCCCTCAGATTAACATTCCCACCGCAAAACCTGCTGATTCAGCCACAAAGTGATCACTAGAGAAAAATGGACTCAATAAAACAACAACAACAACAAAATTTAAGAAATATCAACAGATTTATTCTACAACTTTACTGAAAAGCCAAAAAGAACATCAGATTCCCTGGATAAGCCACTGTCATTCAGAACTGTTCCAAACTTTTCAGTGCTAGTTTGATTGTTCTTTTTTTTTAAAACTTTTTTTTGACCATTGAATTACCTTCACAGAAATGCATGTGTGTGCATATATAACTTAGGAACGTTATTCAACACACACACAAATAACAGAGTGCAGGTGTACTTGCAAACATGCCTGTGCAACCTGTGCCAATCGCCACCCACCTGGCCATAGTGTGTGTGACATAGTTGTCCTTGAGCCCTGTGTTTCTCAGGATCAGGTGTTTGGTTGTGTCATAGGTGGCCAGATCTGAAACAGTGGAGAAAGGTAAACTTCAGCCCCTTCTGTCTGCACCCCGGACACTTGTTGCTGACTGACAACCGCTCCTTCAACCAAAAACCAGTGTAACCCTCAGTACAGTACTCTGTGTGAGGGATTTCTCTCTCCTTGTTTGCGTCATTGGCGTCGATCAGGCTTCTATGCTATCATGGTGGGAAGGAACGTAAATGGATGGGGGTGGAGAGTGGGGGTCAACAATGCGTAGTGACTGATGCGCGGCTATCAAGATCACAGATGAAAAAACAAAATCTGGGGCAGATCAAGCATTACATGAGGGAAAAAACAAGCAAACAAACAACACAACAAAGTGGCCTACCATATGACCCACTCGCCTCAAAAGTAATTTAATACAGAACTGTTGTCAGAAGCTGAAATAGAGCTGTTTTTTTTTTCCTTACTTTTCTTCTCTACCCTTTTTCCCCCTTCGTTTTCATTTATGTCTTAGGTGGTAACCGGAGCGCTAGTTTTTCGTATCAGATGATTAACCCTGGTCTTGTGTTCAGGACTTAAGACATGTCAAAAGAGTCCCTCACAGCAAGGCGTTTGTCCCAGATGAGGGTCTACAGAAACATTCACCCTGATACATATATACTGAAAAAATATATAATGGAAGGCATAATATCATGGCAGCATAGCCTCAGCCCATCACAGCAAGGGGATTGTCCAAGATAAGGGTCTGCAGAAACATTCATTCTGATACATATATACTGAAAAGATATACAATGGATGGCATTTCTCATGGCAACATAGCCTCCATGGGCACAGCAGTCAGAAAATTCCATCCAAAGAAAAAAAAAAGTTGAAGATGAAGCTATCAATCACAGTACTCAGAGCATGTTATAATGGAGGAGGAAGCCCATCTCCCTATCACTGGGTGGACAAAGTGGGTAGAGTAGTACAAACTCACGACCATCAGCACTGCTGATAAATATTTTAACCATAAGACCATGGGTTCCTCAGCATTTTTTTTATGCACCATAAATCATCTTCACCTACAGAAAATCCAAAAGAAAAAGACAATGGGGGAACCAAACGAAGACAACAATTTCTTCAATTACAATCATTTGATTTCAAATAACTGTGGGTGGGGAACCTTTAAGTTGCACTTTGTTGTGTTCTCCATTTTTTAGCCACAGAAACAAACTGTACACCAATCTAGGCATATAATCAAAGGCAACTTTGCAAATGACTACAAATGTGAGCATGGTGATCTCCCTCAAGCAGTGTTAGTCTTTGTTACTTTCGTTTTACTTTGATTATTGGAACTCGCCACACACAAAACCATGGATATGTTAGCATGGAACGTAGATCTAATACCCCTTCAGCAAGCCTTTTTTCCCCCCCTGAATATACCATTAAGCAATGTTTCTTGTCATGCTATCTGCTTACAGGTCAACCAGTGAGTTGTATGTATCGACTGATTCGTTACAAAATAAAGTCAGTAGTCATGAACTCAAGTAAATCCAAAGCGTTTCATCAGGAGCAAGCACAACTGGCATCTGCAATGCCATGCAAGGACAAGACAGCATGCACAATTCCTTTAAATCAATTCCAAGTACCTGCCAGACTTTGTGCATTTTGGGTCACATACCAACACAATCAATCAAACATTTGGAGCCTTAACTCTAAAACAACAAAGTTTTTTTTTCCTTCTGTAACATTTTTGCAAATATCAACTTATTTTTTCAAAGTGTTAAATTGAAATTCTACTTCTTGAAATTGGGGCTTTGTTTAATCCACTAAACAAATACTTTTAAATCTAAATCATACTGATTTTAGCATAAACTCTAGCACAGGATGGAATTTACTGTGCATGTGTCTGCTTTTATTTTCTGTATGTTTATAACTATCATGATTGATCTGAAACTCTGGAATCCATCCATAATTTCAAAGCTGAATCCCATGATCTTTGTTGTCACACATATCCACACTTCAGTCTGAAGTGAGCACATGCATACCAACACAGTCTACACAGCTTTCTGAGCCATTGTTATCAATTCAGCAGCGCTTGGGCCGCTACCTGTACAAATTGTCCACAATTATGCTGAATGTGAAGTCACCTATCACTCTCACTCACAGTTGCACTTGACATGAGCTGAAAGAAAATTCTTTTAATAATTTTTAGAAGCATACTGAAGCACTTTGAAAAACAGCAGCCACTTTTGCAACCAAAACTATCCTCAAAAACACATCCTTATGCTCAAAGCTTCCCAAATACCCTATATGAGAATGAAATGCATGGTCGTCTTCAACAGGTTTGAAGACAGTGGACAGATACTAAAGTGGAGTGTGGTAGACATGTGGCAAAGGATGGAACAGCATATAAAAGAGTACTATTGCTGTACAAAAATTAAGCAGGACAAAAAAAAGGTTAAAAAAAAAAAAAAAAGAAAGCATCGAGCCTTGTTATTCATTGGAAGCAGAACTGAGCCGCTGACCTCCCAGGTTGACCAGAGCCGCACGCTGCACGTTGGGTATCCAGCCGCTCCACAAGCCGCGATAACCAGCCTCCCTGATGATCTGCCTGAAGGCATGGGCTGTGTTCTTCACCCTGAGGGGTGTAGGAGCACAGTGACAGCCATGTTAGGCAACACACAATATATGTTCCAGTCCACAAAGCGAGTGTAGTTACTTACAATACAAACAACAGATTGTTAACACGCATGACGCAAGCATCCACCGACCAGTTTATAACACATTCACTGCAGAAACGCATGAACAGCCCATGACTAACTCATCTAACTTACTGATTACTTCTTTGTTGGACTTTGTGCAGTAATGGCCAACTTGTTCTAGGATGTAATGATTTTATGATCAGTAATTATATAAAACTGATTTTCTCAAATCATTCCATAACTAAATCTCAAACTGAGTCACTTCAGTTTATCTGCTATCTTTCTTTCACTGCCTCCATGTATCTCCTGTAATCTGAACAGGTGAACTGTCTTTTCTCAATACCTTTTCAATAATTACATCAAATGAAACACAACAAACCAGTTATTTGTTTTATTTTATGCGATAAAGAATCAAGAATGCAATAAACTGCACTTTGTGACACCATTAAACGCCAGGCAAAGTCTTTTACTGAAGTTACTGAAGGATGATCAGAACACCTTTGCAGGGAAATAAGTACACCAGGTTGGGAGAGTGGAGGTATAATAAAACTCCTGTCCATTCCAACCAAAGTGCTTACAACTTGCGCTACAGCTGATGGCATACATCTTCATTCACCGTGGATAACTAATGAAGTAACGAAATACAAAAGAAGGTAACTGACCTCAAAAAGATTTTCAGCAAAAATGAACAACATGCATGGATGATGTCTAAATCCATGAAAAGTTCCATTCTGTTTTCATCATTATTATTATTGAGTTACAACTTCATTGTAGCCTCATATGCAGAATCAGGCATATCTTATTCTCTTTACAATATAAGTTGAATCAGACATACCTAAGGCTCTTACAGTAAATCCAAAATAAGTTAGATCATTTTTAAGGAACTACACTCTTCAACCTTTAAATTTTCATCCCATCCCTTTCACTTACACACATATGATCAAGTCTTATTCTGATTTTTTCTTAAGAGACGCTACACACACAAAAATTGCATGTTTCAACATCATGGAAAACAGAAAGCAGAATAGCACTACAGAAATTAAAAAAAATTAACCACCACATAACATAAATCATAGAAAGTTAAAACACAATGAACCAGAAAAGTAAACCAAAGATTATCAAACGATCAAAGCAAACCAAAGATTATAAAACAATAGCAAACCAAAGATTATAAAACAATAGCAAACCAAAGATTATGAACACAGATGAAAGAACCACCCAAACTGCCAGTTAATACCATGTGTACATTATGACACTGTTACTGTGGCACTGTGGACCAGCTGCTGAACTACCTGGGTGGTTTCCCTTCCAGTCGCCGCCGACCTTCCATCTGCATGCGCACCTTGACCAGGTCAGTGGGACTGGCTACAAACTGACCCATGGCTCCCGCACACAACCCTGCCAGCGACGCTTTCCTGCAGACAGCAAGGTTCACAGTGATTCCATCAGTAGCTTCATATACAATCCTACCACTGGTACCAGTGACATGTTCCTGAACATGCCAATGTTTTCATCAGTACTTCTACATGCCCCTAGTACACATACTTTTCTGAACACAGCTATGATTCAATTAGTGATTCTATGGATCACTGCAAGTGACATTTTGGTGAACACAGCTATAAGTTATCAGTAGTTCTATACAGTCCCACAAGTGACACTTTTCCTAACGCACCAATGATTGTATCCGTACTTGTATACATCCCCGCTAGCGACCTCAATACACCAACGGTTTTATCAGTAATTCTGTATGCCCCTATTACGGGCATATTCCTGGGCAACCTATCTGTCACTGGTATCATGTTCAGACATTATCCCTGAACACAGAATGAACAGAAACAGCGTTGATCATGCATCTGGTGGGCATCCCTACAACTGTAATAGCTCAGTTGGTAGGGCGCCAGTCTCATCCTGGGGTCAGAGGTTTGAATCTCTGCCTGGCTGTTTCAGCATATTAACCCGAAGAGTGCCTATAAGCCGTCAGCTGACGCCAAAGTAAAAATGCTTTCCCAGTGCCTATGGGCCGTCCACTGACGTCATGCATTTTTCTTGAATTTTCATTCGTTACTATTTCTATTAACGGACTTAAATAGAGTGTGCGTAGTAAGCCTTATATGTCTGTAGTATTAAAATGATATGCAAATGACCACACGTGAGGGGAAAGCCCATTTATTCTCATCACTGACTGGATGACCAGCCAGCACTTCGTCTCGCTTGCAAAGATGGCGGTGCAACCTTCGACAAGGGTAGCGACCAAATCAACGTATTTACACAGCTGAGCAGGCTCTGCTAATCATTTTTGACAAAGACAATAATCTTTTATTCAACAACTTACTCGAGCATGAAGGTGAGATGATGATTGTGATGGAATTGCTGACCGTATTCGTCAGTTACTGAGTCGGGCTGTGTGACCTCAGTGTGTGTTCAGCTGACTGGTTTGCCAGCGTCGAACGAGCTCGCCTTGTGTGTACTCTGCACTGCGTGCCAGTGGCCAGTGATGTGATAGTCAGCGCAAGAGGGGAGCGTGGCCTGCTCGCGGCGTGACATGGGGCAGAAGAGAAGAGGAGGAGTGAAAGAGAGGGTTGAAGTCCAGCAAGGGGGCGTGGTGGGGGGAGGGGGGTGTGGTCGTGGACTGACCTGTCTGCATAGAGTGCGAGCGTCTTGACAGACTTCTAAACTGTTTTACTTTCATTTACGTGTGTAGTGTGACAATACAAACTTTATTTTCAACTTTTTTGCTTTGTGTTCTTTTTTGGATGTGAAGCTGTAGTGGTAAATACATATATTTTTGATCGTGCAAAAAAATCTATCCAAATCTAAATGCCTAAATATTTTTTATTATCAAAATTAAAACAAAAGAAGCCCAGATTCAAAATCTTCATTCAATTTCCTTCAAAAATCATATATATTTCATTGTTATATCTTTTGTAGTTTCTGAGCTAGAATTTTTTGTTAATTATTACCCCCAAATCATTAGATTTCCCTGGCACTGGGAAAGCCTTTGTTTGTAACATTTTCAAGCAGCGAACGGGTTAAACATTGGCTATGACTCCATTTCTCGAGAAGTCCCTCACATGAAACTATAAACCGAGTCCTCATGTGTGAACACATGCATAACATCACCCACACACATAAAAACTTGCCTGTTTTTGGGATAGAAAGCTAGTTTTTGCTTTTGGTATGGTTGACACATACTCACACTGCACACATCCTCCATGAAAAATGTAAGGGATGAGTGAAAAACTGTGTGACTGACACCTGACTGAATGACAAGGAAAACAGATCATTAGCACCATCATGCCGCTCTTCAGTCAGCTCTACCCAGGCTGGCAGCCTGTCTCATAAATGAGAGCATCAATTGTAAAGCTCTTGCAGCTTGGTCTCTGACCGAAGACAGGTGCTATATAGGTACCTTCAAAGCCAATAACATCTGCTGTAAGGCATGCCATGGCATACAACTTGATGCAGCTTCGGTGGTGAGGTTTGTGTGTGGTGTCTGGCGGACTGCACAGTGATGACAGAGTGCATGACATGTACGACCATGGTGTCGAGTGGTTTGATTTTTTTTTTTTTTAATTATCATTTTCTGATGGATAAATACGGTGCCAGGCCATATCAGGACCATGCACAATACTTGCAGGCACAGAAGTTTGTGTGTGTGTGTGTGCCTCCCTTGACATGCATATGGTTTTATATCAGTGAAGTCCCCTGGTATACTTATCAAAAATTTAAGAAAATGTCAGCTTCTCGTTCTTGTGTTTTGCTTGCCTCTCTCTCTCTCTCTCTCTCTCTCTCAGTATACATATATTAAAGCTAGCAAAACCGATAGACAGACAGACATATATGGAAGGGGATTACATTATTGTCATTGTTTCTTTGAGGATGCACGACTAAAAATAAAAACGCTCTGTATGATTGTTTGACAATCTGTGAATACATTTAAAATGGAGATGCTGTAATCATTTTGGAGATGCCCTGCAATTATATTTACATGTGTGTGTGTGTGTGTGTGTGTGTGTGTGTGTGTGTGTGTGTGTGTGTGTGTGTGTGTGTGTGAAGTTACTAATGTACAAGACTGATTGATTTATTTATTTGTTCATTAGCTTTTTCCACCGATCTTTGGACTTGCGTCTTTTTTCCAACTTTTTTCCCTAAAAGTCTACCACTTTAAGATATACTGTCCTCTTTTATTTTTTGTCTATGAGTAACTGAACAAGTCTGACAGAAATAAAAGCCTTCGTCTCACCAAGCAAGCAGTCTGTATGTTTAGTTGTCTTCATTTCAGATTTCAGCTGAATGAACTGTATCATCTGTGCTTAAATATGCATTTTTTTCCCAGATGTGCATAAAATTAAACTAAAATAAAACGCTGTCGAAATTTGCATAATGAAATGAAATGTAATGTACACAAAATGACTCCAGTCAGTCTGCATTGCAATACCGGTTCTTAATGATATTTTCAAGTTCACAGCTGCGCAAAGGACCACATAAAAGTTTGATATTAAACAAAAATCTATAAATGGATACCTTTTCCCAATTTCATCATAAATTCTGAAGTACATGAGTGAGCGCGTGTCTTTTCTGTTCTTTCATAAGAAAAAATATCTTATACAAACAAAAACACTTGAACAAACAATTTGACTTACCATAAGGGGAAAGTGCCGTCAGCATTTTTCTTGAAAACTTTCTCCCTGAGAATTTCATAGAAGCTCATTCTGCACCCAGAATAAACTGAAACAGATATATGAAATATTCTCTGTGTGTGTGTGTGTGTGTGTGTGTGTGTGTGTGTGTGTGTGTGTGTGTGTGTGTGTGTGTGAGAGAGTACATATGTGAGAGAGTGACCATGTGTGCATTCAGTCATGCATGCATGCATGAGTCATTTTGAGTGTGAGTGAATGTAAAAAATAACAGAGCATAAATACGTGACTACCTGGCATGAAACCAATCTTAACTTTGCAAGAGACCGAAACAGGCAGTGAGGAGTCGATTGGCCGCAGCAGTAGGGGTCGATCTGTGGCTTGCCGGGTCATATGTCAACATGCTGGATTCAATCTTAAGCGTGAAATTGGCCATCTAACTCTGTACCTCCACTGGTACTGACGTTAAAGTCTGTTGTATGTCTCTGTACCTCCACTGGTCCTGAGGAGAAACTCTGCTTTCTTTCCCTGTACCTTCACTGGTCCTCAGGTGAAAGTCTGTTGTTTTTCTCTGTACCTTCACTGGTCCTCAGGTGAAAGTCTGTTGTTTTTCTCTGTACCTTCACTGGTGCTCAGGTGAAGTCAGTTGTTTTTCTCTGTACCTTCACTGGTGCTCAGCTGAAGTCTGTTGTTTTTCTCTGTTCCTTCACTGGTGCTCAGGTGAAGTCTGTTGTTTTTCTCTGTACCTTCACTGGTGCTCAGCTGAAGTCTGTTGTTTTTCTCTGTTCCTTCACTGGTGCTCAGTGAAGTCTGCTGTTTTTCTCTGTACCTTCACTGGTGCTCAGCTGAAGTCTGTTGTTTTTCTCTGTACCTTCACTGGTGCTCAGGTGAAGTCTGTTGTTTTTCTCTGTACATTCACTGGTCCTCAGTGAAGTCTGTTGCTTTTCTCTGTACCTTCACTGGTGCTCAGGTGAAGTCTGTTGTTTTTCTCTGTACCTTCACTGTTCCTCAGGTGAAGTCTGTTGTTTTTCTCTGTACCTTCACTGGTCCTCAGGTGAAGTCTGTTGTTTTTCTCTGTACCATTCACTGGTCCTCAGGTGAAGTCTGTTGTTTTCTCTGTACCTTCACTGGTGCTCAGTGAAGTCTGTTGTTTTTCTCTGTACCTTCACTGGTCCTCAGTGAAGTCTGTTGTTTTTCTCTGTACCTTCACTGGTGCTCAGCTGAAGTCTGTTGTTTTTCTCTGTACCTTCACTGGTCCTCAGGTGAAGTCTGTTGCTTTTCTCTGTACCTTCACTGGTGCTCAGCTGAAGTCTGTTGTTTTCTCTGTACCTTCACTGGTCCTAGTGAAGTCTGTTGGTTTTCTCTGTACCTTCACTGGTCCTCAGCTGAAGTCTGTTGTTTTTCTCTGTACCTTCACTGGTGCTCTGGTGAAGTCTGTTGTTTTTCTCTGTACCTTCACTGGTCCTCAGCTGAAGTCTGTTGTTTTTCTCTGTACCTTCACTGTTGCTCAGGTGAAGTCTGTTGTTTTTCTCTGTACATTCACTGGTGCTCAGCTGAAGTCTTTGTTTTTCTCTGTTCCTTCACTGGTGCTCAGGTGAAGTCTGTTGTTTTTCTCTGTACCTTCACTGGTGCTCAGCTGAAGTCTGTTGTTTTTCTCTGTACCTTCACTGGTCCTCAGGTGAAGTCTGTTGTTTTTCTCTGTACCTTCACTGGTCTCGGGTGAAGTCTGTTGTTTTTCTCTGTACCTTCACTGGTCCTCAGGTGAAGTCTGTTGTTTTTCTCTGTACCTTCACTGGTGCTCAGGTGAAGTCTGTTGTTTTTCTCTGTACATTCACTGGTGCTCAGGTGAAGTCTGTTGTTTTTCTCTGTACCTTCACTGGTGCTCAGGTGAAGTCTGTTGTTTTTCTCTGTACCTTCACTGGTCCTCAGGTGAAGTCTGTTGTTTTTCTCTGTACCTTCACTGGTGCTCAGGTGAAGTCTGTTGTTTTTCTCTGTACATTCACTGGTGCTCAGGTGAAGTCTGTTGTTTTTTCTCTGTACCTTCACTGGTCCTGAGGTGAAGTCTGTTGTTTTTCTCTGTACCTTCACTGTTCCTCAGGTGAAGTCTGTTGTTTTTCTCTGTACCTTCACTGGTCCTCAGGTGAAGTCTGTTGTTTTTCCTCTGTACCTTCACTGGTGCTCTGGTAAAGTCTGTTGTTTTTCTCTGGAACTACACTTGTCCTGAAGGTGAAGTCTGTCATCTTTCTTCATACCTCCTTTGGTCCTGAGGGTGAAGCCTACTGTCTTTCTCGATACTTCCATTTGTCCAGGGGGGGTGGGGGGTTGGGGGGGGGGGGTGATACCTTCGGTCTTTTTCTGTACCTCCGCTGGTCTAAAGGATAAACCACACCCTCTTTGTAACTCCGCTGTTCTTAAGAGTGAAGTCTGCTAGCTTTCTCAGAGTATCCACTGGCCCTGAGAAGAGAGTCTGCTTATTTCTCAATGTCTCCAGTGGTCTTGAGAATGAAGTCTAGCACCTGTCTCAGTGTTCTGAGCAGAAGTGTGCCATCTTTCTATCTCTCTATTGGTTTTGATGAGAAATCCGCCGTCCTTCTCAGTGTCTCCATAGGCTCTGAGCAGAAGTCTGCCATCTTTCTCAGTGTCTCACAGGTTCCAAGGAGAAGTGTGCCATCTTTCTCAGAGTCTCCACTGGTTCCTAGGAGAAGTCCTCTATCCTTTTCAGTGTCTTCCCTAGTTCCAAGGTGAAGTCTGCCGTTTTTCAAAAGGTCTTCTCCACTCTTGCTGAAATTTGTATCCCAGGATGGTCTTAATTTCCTACACAAATACTGGCTGGTTTGGCTGGTCAAAGCCACTGCCATTTGTAGACAGTCCACATGTATTTCAGCACATTTCTTTTGTGATTCATAGCTAGTTTATAGGATTCTTTCCATTTCTGATTACAATATGAATAAGCTAATCAAAAATACACTGCTCATACAGAAATACACATTCAAACATATACAAATGTGGACATATGCACATACATAAACATGTACTTCCTCAAGAACTGGCAAGCATAAGAACACCACACACACACACATACACACACACACACACACACACAGCACGCACGGCACGCATGCACGCACGCACGCACACACACACACTCTCTCTCACACACACACACACGCACACACACAACACACACACACACCCACGGAGAGGATACACACAAGCACATGACCACATCCTTGATTTCCCTCTGTCCCGCCTCTCCCCCTCATACCCACGGACACACCTACTCACCAACATGCCTGTACAGAGCAGGAGGCACCCCTTGCCACAGCTTTCTCAGCCCTTCTTCTCTCACTGCATACAGCAGAGAACAATGTCATCAAAGAAGAGCTTGAGCAATGAACAATGTTTATTTTCTTTCACCTCTATGGAGGGGAATAACAACAGGCAAACAGCCATCACCATCAACATTCAAATGTTCCTGTATTTAATTTACAAAGGGAATCCATATCAACATCACTTGGGAAGCTCAGGGAGTCTTCATGGGATTTTTGAGGGTTGATAAATTCAACTGACCTTCCTGTAAAGGGAGATAAAGCTGGAAGCGGAAACTGAATTTTCAAACAACACTAAAAATGCAGTGCTAAAACTTGTCAAACTTGTCAAATGAACTTTTTCTGATCTTTATTAACTTCAGTTTCATACGTCTGTGCATCCCACATACATCTGAACCAAATTTTTTAGTGCATACTTTCAATCTTTTTAAAGTCAGGGACACACACATGTAAATCATGAGAAGCCCTGTCAGAGTCCCTGTAAACCTACACATCATGATAATGCTAGAGATGTAACAATTAAGATAAGTAAACATCTCAACACCCTATATATAGATAAAATACTTTAAAACATAAATGAAAACTCTTGAACTGATCATTTACTCAACATTTTCGCTTCTTTTTTTTATTAAATAACAGTACAAATTAACATGGGTATGTCTCCTTGTTTGTTCTGTGTGCTCTGAGTCGTCATTTCTGCTCGGTGATTTGGTGTCATAAAAAGCATCCATTTGGTGTTATGGGCTTGTAATTATTTCATCATGGGAACAAGAGTTTCCGTACTTGTTTGTTATTTACTGTTTACTGTTCTCAGCCTCATGTTAAAACAATAGATTTACGCCAGTCATGGTCTATATATTATACCTGGAAGTTTGCTAAGCCTATCATAGGCCAGTTGTGGCCTCTATATTTAACCCCAACACCTCCTGAGTCATTAAGAAGAAAAAAAAAGAGGTATGTGCCCTTGCAAATGCCTCCATGTATGATTTTTCAACCAGTCTTTCCTTTTGAGACAACTGACTATCCTGCAGATAATAAACAAATCACTTTGGGTGATTTGTTCGCTACTTTCAATGCATACAAGCTACAAGGTTTCCATGATTTGGCGGGCCAAGACATAAGAGCGTAAACAAGATGTAAAAATTCTTTCTGTTTTCAAAATCTTGCAGAACTAATCTACGACAAACTTGTTTTATTCATCAACATATCATCGAATGACCTGTAAATTGGGCACAGTTCCTGACAGAAAGGAGGACTTCAACATTTTTTTTTTTTTTTTTTTTGCATATCTAAGTGACCTTACAAGAATGTTTTCATTGGCAGAGTTACTCTTAAATCTAAATTTATGACCTGGTATTGTAAGTTCTGAGACACGCTAAACATACATTATCTGTATTCTTATGATTATCAGTTCTGAGGGGAACACTTGCTGTGATAATGATGTTTCTGTGAATCCCAACTAGTGGAAGTTTGCATTGTAAAGTTGGAACAGAATGCGAGATAGAAATCATACTTTCAGGCCATCTGCTGATGACAAATTTTTAGGAATGGACGAGGGGTGGGTGGGAGTGATGGTTTGGGGGTTTCAGGGTTTCTGGACACCTCCTGCCCCTCCTCCACCCCCTTTCCCCCCCCCCCCCCCCCCCACCTTCTGCACCTGACTGGCTGGCAAAATTGCATTATTGGCATGTTCTTTCCTTCCCCACTGGGGGGACCCACATACATACTTTCAAACACCACCGCCCATCCCCCTTCCCCACCCCTCCTCCCCCTCCTTCCCCTGCCCTGTAAATGATCTGGCCCTTCGTGTCATTACTTACTGGCCTTGTGCCAAAACAACAGTTAAATAAAACAAAGAATGAAAACAAACAAACAAACAAAATGACAAAAGAATAACAACCAATGAAAACATCAAAGGAAAGAACATTAACTACACATAACATTCTTTTGACAAAAGAGATAGAAATCATACTTTCAGGCCATCTGCTGATGACAAATTTTTAGGAATGGACAAGGGTGTGTGGGAGTGATGGTTTGGGGGTTTCAGGGTTTCTGGACACCTCCTGCCCCTCCTCCACCCCCTTTTTCCTAATAGGGAGGAATAAAAATGCATTAAATTCCTTGATCAGAAGCACAGCAATTAATTAACGTCACACCTAGGTGCTTGCACAAAGGATCAGTTGTACTGACATTGGCCAGGCATAAACTGACTCACTATAGAGCTTGCGATAATACACGTAAAAGCTAATTCGCACCTGCTTATATTGGCAAACATACCCATATTACATGGAAAACACATTGTGACTACAAAGGATACATCTATGTACCTTCCACCCTGCCCACTTCATTCACCTGCAGTGCATGCATTCACACACACACACACACACACACACACACACACACACACACACACACACCCACACACACACACATTTCTTGGTTACATAGATGTGCTCTTACGTCTGTAAACACACTCACATGTACTTGATGTCAATTATGAGTCACAGCCATACGAAAACAAACTATAAATGCATACCTACACATGCAAACACACTGGATAGGAGAAGATAGTGCCTAACTTGGAATTGATAAGGCTGAATAATTGCTGGCTCCAGAGTATTTGGAATGCCATCTGTACAAGACATTCTCAACAAAGATGATCTGGCATACTATGGACATTCTATTCTTATATATAGTAATTGATATCAAGTCAGAAAAGAATTGACACCAAGCTGCAACAGAATTATATGAATTATGTTTTAAAGAATAGTAACAAAAGAAACACTTGGACAGTTTGGAGGAGCAAAGGACTTGAACTCAAAAAAAAAAATAAATTGGAACAAGATGGATTTACAATCACAAGATCTAATGGGAAGGGGGAGTTACTTTTATGATACCAGTCCCGTGTCGGTAAGTTCCTGGTTATGCGCAGCAAATAAAGACGGAGTGGAGGTGGAGGGGAGGGGAAAGGGATGAGTGACTTCTAAAGATTTGGGTGGGTAAAATGATGGGACTGATCTGACTGTGAAGGCTGGTTGTACGAAAACTTAGGCAGTTTATTGGCATTGTCTCTCCAGTCAGTTTTCAGCAAAAAAGCTTTGATATTTTCATGTCTGCCAGTTGCTCTTAGCTTGGCACGCTTCATGTTCCTGTACAGATGTGAGCAGAAGCAGGGAAATAATCAATTTCAGTTTCAGTTTCACTGCATGCAGACCAGTCCATATACACCACACCACATCTGCTAAATTATGCGACTTGCACTGTGCATGATTCACAGCTGACGGATAAATGAACTGATAACAAAGATGAGAGGATTTCAGAACAGGGTCGGATGGATATGACGTAGCCTATATCTGACCTGCACATTGGCCCAGTGCACTGGTCAGACCTTGGGTACCTATCTAACATTATCTGTGCCACTGCTGTCATTGCATACATGTGTGGTTTTGCATGAGTATGCACATGCATGTGTGTATATCTGTATGTGTGGGTGGGTAGGCACTGTGTGTGTGTGTGTGTGTGTGTGTGTGTGTGTGTGTGTGTGTGTGTGGTGTGTGGCTGTGTGTGTGTGCGTGCGCGCCTGTGAGCCTGCATGTGCGTGTGCATGCGCGCACCTGGTTTTGTGTGTGTGTCTTTGTGCGTGTGTGCATGCGCATGCCAGCACAAGTGCGCGTATGTGCATATACGTGTGTGTGTGTGAGCATGCGCACATGTATGTGAGTGCATGCACATGGGTGTGCGCATGTGCGTATATGCATGTGCATGTGTGTGTGTGCATATGAGTGTGTGTGTGTGTGTGTGTGTGCCTTTAACAATCTGTGGGAAATGAACGCTGGAAATAACCTATTTAGATAAACTTTTTCCATTTACAGGCTATTTTCAAGACAAACTGGGCAGATTTATATTATCAAAATGATAGTTGCCTCTGGCAGGTAGCCAGGAGATGAATGCCATGCACGTTTGTGGGAAACTTTTCAGAAAGAGTGTCAGGAGATCACTGCATGCATCATATAGTACAGGGCCAGAGGGACATTACTGATGTGGATGACGGTATCTTTAATGTTGGGTGTGACCAGCACACAGATTTTGAATATGGCGTCATCCCTTGGTGTAAGCCTTTTAGAAACGCCAAAACATATAACAGAGACAATCAATCAGCAACACCATGGCCCTTTCAGGGCATACTATTTCCTAACGTATGAATTTTAAAAAGTTATTTGACAGATGAATTATTTTGTTTGCTTGCGTTTAATGCATCATTTTGTGATGGTTGTAATGGTGACTGGGAACCCTGTTAATTGTTCAAATTTGAGAAGGCAGCAAAAGCACAGGAAGCTGTAGTTTGTCTTTACCTTTGTTGATATTTGATCATTAAAGGTTGAATTCTGCTTGTTTCTTGCTTTGTAGTTAGGTCTGTCAATGGTGCTGTTTCCTTTGTGTTGTGTCCTATAGTTCTGTCAACAGAATCTTTCTCTACCCTACCTCCTCACATTGTACTGACACTTGTGACAGGGGTCTTTGTGCTCGATGCAGGTGTCTATGTACTAGTCATCTAGGCGAGTGTGGTGGTCACAGATGTCTGTTTGCTGGTCATCTAGGCGAGTGTGGTGGTCACAGGTGTCTGTGTGCTGGTCACATGTGTCTGTGTGCTGGTCATCTAGGTGAGTGTGGTGGTCACAGGTGTTTGTGTGCTGGTCATCTAGGTGAGTGTGGTGGTCACAGGTGTCTGTGTATTGGTCACAGGTGTCTTGTGTGCTGGTCACAGGTGTCTGTGTACGGTCACAGATGTCTCTGTGCTTGTCACAGGTGTCTGTGTGCTGGTCATCTTGGGTAAGGTTGTGTGGTGGTCACAGGTGTCTGTGTACTGGTCACAGGTGTCTTGTATGCTGGTCAGTGTGTGTGTGTGCTGGTCACAGGTGTATGTGTGTGTGTGTGTGTGTGTGTGTGTGTGTGTGTGTGTGTGTGTGTGTGTGTGTGCTGGTCACAGGTGTGTGCATGCGCTGGTCACAGGTTGTGTGCGTGTGTGCTGGTCACACACACACACACACTGTGTGTGTGTGTGTGTGTGGTTGTGTGTGTGTGTGTGTGTGTGTGTGTGTGTGTGTGTGTGTGTGTGTGTGTGTGCGTGTGTGTATGTGTGCATGTGTGTGTGTGTGTGCGTGTGTGTGCTGGTCACAGGCGTGTGTGTGTGTATGCTGGTCACAGGTGTGTGTGTGTTTGCTGGTCATAGGTGTGTGTATGTGTTTCTGTATGTGTGTGTGTGTGTGTGTGCTAGTCACAGGTGTGTGTATGTGTGTGTGTGTGTGTGTGAAAGGTGTGCATGCGTGCTGGTTATAGGTGTGTGTGTGTTCTGGTCACAGGTGTGTGTGTGTGTGTGTGTGTGTGTGTGTGTGTGTGTGTGTGTGTGTGTGTGTGTGTGTGTACATGCTGGTCTCTTTCTGAAATTCAAAAATCACATCAGATGGAACATCTCTGAACAAGGGCTTTCGTGGCATCTGCTGTAAAGTGTTTGTGTCTGACATCACGCAAGTCCCAACATTCTAAAAGAACACGTTTCATTGTGAGTAGTATATGACATGGAATGCACCACAG
The DNA here is from genome assembly GCA_033310375.1 of Conus canariensis. Lineage (NCBI taxonomy): Eukaryota > Metazoa > Mollusca > Gastropoda > Neogastropoda > Conidae > Conus > Conus canariensis. The sequence goes on from CM065715.1 coordinate 77,816,685, forward strand.
AGTTTCTTCACCTTTTACAAGATAAGAATGGGCATAAAAAGAGAGGCCTGTGTACAAACAGCACAAGACTCGTTTCTTCTTTACAGCCAACCCTGGAACACGGTTAAAAGTCTTTAAGGTTTGGATGGATTTAGAAAAGTTTGTCATCCATCTTCGAGTTACATTCCTCTTGCCGAAGGTCTTTGACATTTAAGCCACAGCTTTGGGTTTCAGATCAGTGTGAGGAATAGACAATCTGCTCAACTCCTTGTTTGTGGCACTCTTGGCAAATTGATCAATCACCTCATTGCCTTGAATGCAGTCAGAGACAGAAGAGGAGAGAGAGAGAGAGAGAGAGAGAGAGAGAGAGAGAGAGACAGAAGAGAGAGAGAAGACGAGGAGAGAGAGAGAAGAGAGAGAGAGAGAGAAACAGACAGACAGACAAAAGACAGAGAGAGACAGAGACAGAGCCTACACAAAACAGGCTACAAGCGCATCTGAAGGTTTCTCACCAATGCCAACTGCTGTGGCCAGCATCCCACGGTGGGGTAAGGCCCCTCTGGTTCCCATCATGCCCTGATCCTGAACAACCTTGTGCACATGTTCCCCTTGAATCTGCAGGCGCGTTTTGGTCAGATCAAGAGGATATGTCACTGGAACAGAAACAAGATCTATCAATTGATCAACTGGTGAAATTCCACTGTGGAGCTTTGGTTTAGTTTTATCAATGCTCAGCCACCCCTGGAGGGGTTTTTCAGTGATATCATCAGACAGAAAAAGTCTTGTTCTGCTAAAAAAATAAATAAATAAATAAAATAAAGATGAAAATAAATGATGAACTATTCATGAAATAGATTTATAAATACCTCAAGGTTCAGATGTTCCAGCAGTCTCTACCTTTATAGGGCAACAAAATGATTGTGCTACAAATTCTCCGTCAAGGCAAATTTTCACCTGTCATTGGCCCAAAGGTGTTTGCAGTAGTATACTCTTTCTGCTTTCTTTTTGTTATAAAGTTGCAGACCTACTCATGACATACGACAAGAACTTTACTGTTTTGGTGGAATGCAACATAAATCTCTTCATATCAATTACATTTTCCCAAACATCTTCATAGCTACAGGATGCCTATCTAGATGTACCTACCATCGACTCCAAGTTCGCAACTTTGGCATGTCATCGTAGTGCTGGGTATCTAAGCCTGCTCCCCCTCCTTCCCCCCCCCCCCCCCCTCCCTCTCTCTCTTCTAGCTCTGGGTATAACATTATCCCACATAACAAATCTTGGTGATTTTCTGTCAAGCCCCCCCCCCCCCCCCCCCCCCCCCCCCGCCCCTCTAATTTCCAAAGAATACTCCATTTTCTGAATCACAGGGGCTGATAAAAACGAGACCTTGCCAAGAGTGTCTGGCATAAGTATTATCCACCGATGTAATTCAAAAAAAAAAAGAAAAAAAAGAAAAAGACATAGCCACCAAAATACACTTAAAAATCAGAATCAGCTTATAAACACAGTACTAAGGACAGCTAAAGCTCACTCTGGACACTGGACAGTGTGCACAGGTCTCACTACCTTGTCATGGGGCTCGTAACCAAAGAGCTGGCTCATCATAGATTCTACACACACAAAATGCAAAGATCTAAAACAAAGACACAAGAATGGGTCGCGAAGGCAGAAAAATGGTGGAAGACAAATAAATAAACATAAAGACAACAACAACAAAAAAGCAAGGCAGAGTCAGTGACAACAATAACAAATAACAAAATTACAAACATGGAATTTCCTGAGGGAGGAGATACTTTTTGTACTGGAAGAGTCCCTGGTATTCCCTAGGGGGGAAGTAATCCTGCTGAAAAGTAGACTGTACAGTTAAAAATATATTATATATAGTATGAATGCCAACCACAGGATACCTATAAAGTTGTATTGGATCACTTTGTACATGAGCATAAACTCAGAACCAGATGCTGCAAATGATCAGTTTTGCTTTTAAAAGGCATGACTACATTTTCTTGAAAACCATCTTTTAGTTTTACACACTTTCTATGGACACTCTTAACAATGTAAAATTGAGAAAGTGAAAGTAGACTATAATATGCTCTGTAGCATCATTAACTAAAGTATGTAGTTAGCATAATTCATACGGACTTCAGTACAGTATCACAATTCATATAGAAAACTGTTTAATTTATGGCATGGGATTATAATTCATGTGGACTATAGTGTATGGTGTAGCATCATGGATAATAGGACATGGTGTAGCATCATGATTTATATGGGCAGTGGTGTGGCACCATAATTCACATGGACTGTAGTACATAGCATCATAAGGAATGTAGCACATTGTGTAGCATCATACTTCATACGGGCAATTGTATAAGGTATAACATCTTCATTCCTATGGACTTTAGTCCATATACAGTGTGGAATCATAATAATCTATAATATGTTGCAGAATCAGAATTTGTATGGATTACAGTATATGGTTTATTATCATCCATAGTTCATAGACTATGGTGTAGCTTTAAAATTCATGTATGGACTATGGAATACATGACGTAGCATCATAATTCATATGGATGACAATACATGGTCTTGCATCATGATTTATATGGGCAATGATGTGGTACATTGCATATTCACATAAACAATGTGAAATGGAGAAACATTGCAATTTTCATTGACCACCATGTATGGTGAAATATTGTAATTCATATGGGTCACAATATATGATTTATTACCATAATTCACATGGAGAATTGTATATGGTGCAGCACATAGACTATACATATGGCATTTACCATAATTCATATTAACTGTGAGTTACATATTATGTTTCATATGGAATTGGTGTAGCATCACAACACTTATACCAGTTATAGACTATTGTCCTATAAAATGTTGCATCACAATTCATATGGACTATGGTATAGCATCATTCTTCATATGGTCTATTGTCTATGGGACAGCATTGTATGGACTGAAATTATGATGACCGAGTAGCATCATAATTCATAGTATGCTGATAAAGTGATATGGACTTTGAATATGGTGTAGCGTCATAAAATGTGCATAAGTATATGGTGTAGCATCATAATTAATATAGACTAAAAGTATGTGGAGTCTCATCATAATTCATATGGAATATAGTATACAGTGTGGCATTTTATATGGACTGTGTGGTTCTGGGCATAATGATCAATGTCCCCTGCAGCAAAAGCTGTCTTGACAAAACAGTCTTTTAAACGCAAACACACCCACACATTATCCCAGACCTAAACTTCCTTCGACAAATTCTGACGAACGAAAGCCAACAAATGGCAATTCATTTTTTTTTTTTTTTTTTTTAAATGCTTTGGTACCAACGGGGCTGTTCTTTTGTCCAGAAATTACCCCCCTTGCAGTAATTCACTCAACAGCCTTGATACTGGCTCGGCAAATGTTAAGATCCTGGAGTACGAGTCTCTCCGCCGAAGCAGCAGATGTAGATTGATAACCCTAAGCATAATGTGACTCACGACAATGTCGATGGGACAATTAACAGCTTCTGTACGTCGCAGGTACCTAACGAAGTGGAGGTGGATCGCTTGGCAAATAGGTTGGGCGTAAAGACCATCTTACCCGTTTCTGCGACACATGCGGCGGTGACTGATAATCCATACTTGAAGACGAAGGATTCTTGTCGTGGGCTGGCCTTGGCTGTCATCGTTACGATGATGCAGAGGACGAAAAGTCGTCCCACAACTGTGTATCAGAGAGCCGAGGTCACACGTGTCCCCATGTTGTTTTTCAGGGCAACCGGAAAACGATGGATGTGTCGCACTTCTTTTGCTCCGTCCAGACGGTCTAGCCCGGGCAATTATCGAGGATCACGTGTGTGTATATGACTGCACTCGCGGCGGAATGTCATATCGTATGGTCCTGTGGTTTATCAGAGTTATGGCGGCTTGCAGGCATGAGAAAAGTCCAGCCGTTTCAGCAAAAGTAACGCCCCAAAACAGTGAATATCAGGAACGGCATTGCTGCCCTCTGGTCTGTGTGCATCCTGTGAACGTAATGAATGTTTTTTGTTTTTTTTTGCTCATTTGTTGCTATGAGTATGTTGACTAGGCAAATACGATTTTTCTTTTTCTTTTTTTTTTCTTTTCATTTCTTTTCTTTTCTTTTCTTTTTTTTTTTTGAGAGGGGGAAGGGGGGGGGAGTGGTGGGGGTGGTGGGGGTGAGGCGGGTATGTTTACTCACCAATTTTCGCGGATTTTGAAAGTAATAGTATTTGTACATTTGGTTTTCTTACTTAATAGACGTTATCAGGCCTACCATATAGTGCAACAATTATTGCTGTTGTATTTTTTTCCTAATGGGAGTACTGTTCCAAAAATATTTCTTGATCAAAAATTCAATTTTTCTCATATTCAGCTAAAGTAAATATCTTGTCTGGTTTAATGTCATCAAGTCGAATGGAAAGTTAATTAAACTACATTTAATCCCTCTTAATTTTCTTTGCAGATCTTTCAGATCTTTGTAAGTGACTACGTTATTATCCTCAGGGCCAATCAGATAAAATCAAGTAACTAGAACTGTGGACTGTTTTCGGTTCCAGTTGATTTCCTTTTTTTTTTTCTTTTTGTTTTGTTTTGTTTGTTTGTTTGTTTAATTAAAGCAAAAGAATTCCAGACAACATTACCGCATTCAAGATATAGTTTGAAAAAAAAAATCTTGGGAGACCTTGGCAGCAGAAGATTGTCAGAGGACATTCCCCATCCCCACCCTCCACTCCCACCCCTCAAATTGTTAGGCTCTGAATTCATCCAAGTGGGCCGGGCCGCATCCTCATCACTGCTTTCAAGACAACATCCGTTGCTAATACAAACAGTAGGCCTACTGAAGAAGGTGCATAATCCATTGCTATGCCGATTTCCAGACTGATCCATTTTATCGAGTTTTCTTTTATATGGAACTCAGTGAGACACGATAGAATTTTTTCTTGAACATTTTTCCAGATGCTCTTTGGGATATGATACATCCTGAGGGCCAGCTGAATCATCTTGCGTGGACCTGATCCATTTGCATTTGCCAGATCGGGCCATACAACGTCGAGGTCCTTTCTCTCTGCTTAGCTCTTTGGATTGGTTCGCAGTGACACGTTCTACACAGCCAGAAACTCCCTGGATGCCCCCTTTTCTGAACTGACAAATTCAAACATTCATTTTCAATTAGGTATTTAGTCAGCCTGGCTCCCATGACAGAAGATTTTCCCCACAACATTCCGAAAATATATTGGTCCGAAGAGGTTGATCTCCCTTGATTTCTGCTCGGTGGGAATGTGCTCTCCATCAACTATTATCCATTGGTCACTGATCTTCACGTGCCTCCATGCTGATCTTCTCAGTTTGTGGAGCCACTCAAGGACATTGCCTCTCACATGGCAGACAGGGTATTCTATCAGGTCCAGCAAAGGTTTGGCTCTGGCTTCTTAACCAATTTCTTTACCTCATCCAGTGTTGGATGCTTGTCACTGAATTTTTTTTCTCCTGGTGCTGCAATCGTAAGCCTTGGATTTTAAATGGTGCTTCACGCACGCTGGAATGGGTCTCCGGAGAATCTTTTCTTTTTTTTTTTTCTTTTTTGTTGTTGTTTGTTTTGTTTTGTGTGTTTGTTTTTGTTTTTGTTTGCTCCTTCTTCTTGCTAGTTCCGCTTTTTCGAGGTCACCGTTGTGCTTTCAGGTTTTCTTCTCTAGCCCTTTCTTCTCACCAGAAGAAACAGGTCTCTTCACTGTCTCTTCTGAATGTTGCGTTATCCATCCCTCGCTGCCGTCAGGATTTTGGAGGAAGTATCTTCACATTTGGTTGTTTCCACTCCATAGGTCTCTACAGAGTTTGCAAACAATGTCTCCAACGGTGGCCTGTTTGTGCTCCAGAGTGCTTTTGTGTGTGTGTGTGTGTGTGTGTGTGTGTGTGTGTGTGTGTGTGTGTGTGTGTGTGCGCGCGCGCCAAATCAGCGGGTCCAGTCTGTGGACTACTTTTCAACTACTTTCTTTCAATACTTTTCAGAACTTGCCGGTGGCAAATTGAGTTTCTGACATTGACAGCCTGTACAAATTTCTCGTCTGATTAATCAGAATGGGCCGTCATAAGCGGTGATAAAGGAAGGGAGGAAAAACAGAAACCAAACGTACACTGCTCAAGGAAATAAGAAGTACGGGCAGACACATAGATAAGCAGGAGGGGCAGAAAGGAAAACATAGAAGCCATGATGAGGTATGGAGTTGGGGGGGGGGGGGGGGGGGATTAAGAGGAAGTGGAGGAGGGAAGGGGGAGGTAAGATAGGTGGTAGAAACAACTGAAATTAAAGGTGTCCGAATAATTCAGTCCCAAGGTGTGTGTGTGTGTGTGTGTGTGTGTGTGTGTGTGTGTGTGTGTGTGTGTGTGTGTGTGTGTGTGTCCAAGCGCGCACACTTGTGTCTTTGAGTGTGAGTGAGTGTGTGTGTGTGGTGGGGGGGGGGGGGGGGAGATGGGGGATGAATGGGAATGAGGAGGGACACGGGGACAAGTGGAGGATGAGAATATATCCGCAAAACAACAAAATATAGTCAAACACACCCATAAAGATGTGTGTGTGTGTGTGTGTGTGTGTGTGTGTGTGTGTGTGTGTGTGTGTGTGTGTGTGGTGAGTGTGAGAGAGGAGAGAGAGAGTAATTATATAGCGCTTATCCTGGGTTTAAAGACCATCTTCAAACCGCTTTACAGTTTATGTTCTCGTTTTCACACTGGGCTGCCGTATCCGGGTAGAGCCGATAGAAAGGCTGCCTGCTGGTGCTACATTCAATCGTTTTCCATGTCATTCAGTCGAATAATAGTCACTAGGATCTTCTCTCACTCATTCTTTCCATTTTCGCACACCGCGCATGCTATGTGTGCACGTGCCATCCATACCAGCAGCCAATCTGGCCTCGTCTTCTGAAAGCAGGCGATGCATTAAAGTGTGTGCATAATGTTATGCGTGCATTCTCACGTGGAACCTTGGTTTAGGGTCTCATTCGAAGGACTTGTCAAGAAAAAACAATGTTAACGCAAAGGGGACCCCCCCCCCCCCCCCCCCCCACCTCCCACCCCCATCCGTATCAAAACGGTCTGGCAGAGATTGGAACCTGAAGCCCCAGAATCATCTGGACCACGAGTCCGGCGCTCTACGCCACCACCCCCCCCCCCCCTGCACCTCCCCCTTCCCTCACCACCCCCTCTCTCCCGCTCCATCATACCCCACCCGTACCCGGTAGCGTTCTGTGGTAGGCTACATACTGTGATCCAACATTTATAGGACGCTATATGTGCACCAGTTGAACAACATCGGCTTGGCTCCAGACAGACATTCCAGAGGAAGATCGCTGTTCAAACGCCATCGAATGACACCTCAAAAATAAATTTGACATGACACTTTAACACAGGTTCATCTCAGGTGTGGATGCTGAGGAGAAATAGCTTACGAACTAAAAGTATCAAGAGTATGAATGACTACAGAACATACAGAACAATGAAGATAAAGGTGGTGATGAAGATGCGATAGATGTAGATTTAAGACTAAATAACAAGAGTAGAACTCTTGATGCTCTATGTCATAAAAGTCAAAAGTCAGCATCACAAGACACCCCAAAAGGCACAGACACTGACAACAAAAGATACAAACTCTGGTATCTCGGAGATATCCCAGGAAATACAGACATCAGCACCAAGATATATTCCAAGAGGACAGACACCGGTGTAACAGGCCGAAATTACCTCTGGCCCAGAAAACGTGTACCCCGGGGATAAAATGGCCTAGGCCACTTTATACCTGGGATTTAAATTGGCCCAGAGGCCAAAATAGGCCTACACCCAATACGGGCTTCCAACATTCCACCTGTTGCATCAAATTAATGAAATTGTAATGTGTTCACCATGCATTTACAGCTTATTCCATTGTTTGCATCAAGTACCAATTATGAGCACTGCTCTTTGTGGTTCAAGCTTTTGCTGTGACAAAAGTTCATTAGTGTTACCCTTTTCAGCACATTATTCTGGGGTCCTTACCCAAGTAAGGACAACAGTGAGCTAAATTCGGCTGTGCTTATTCCATAGCAGTTTAGCTATAATTGGGGAGATCAAAGGTTTTTTTCTCTTCCTTTTATTTATTTATTTTTGAAACCTGTTAATTTCACTGGGTTTTCTTCTTTAATGGCGAGTTGTTCTGCGCCCGGTGACAACAAACTCTTTCCCGTTTTCCCATCATATTCGGTGCGTCGTCGTTTTGTATGGCCGTCCTTCTTTACTATGAGATACTTTCTGTGTTTGAATTCTTTTGTTTGCTGCTGGTGTGAAGTTGGGCGCAAATGCGTGCGTGCGTGCGTGCGTGTGTGTGTGTGTGTGTGTGTGTGTGTGTGTGTGTGTGTGTGTGTGTAGTGTAGTGCTAGTGGTGTGTGTGTGTGTGTGTGTGTGTGTGTGTGTGTGTGTGTGTGTGTGTGTGTGTGTGTGTATGCTAGTCTAGGGATGTGTGTGTGTGTGTGTGTGTGTGTGTGTGTGTGTGTGTGTGTGTGTGTTTGTGCGCGTGCGCGTGCGCGCGCACGCATGCAAGCACTTTTAATCGAACTAAAGTTTTGAAATAATCCGCATAATTCCTTGTCCATCTTAGTCAAATATGCCGGAGAATTCCCAAAGCAGCACTGGCTGCAGTTCTTATTCACGTTCAAATCAAACACAGTTCAACATAAAATTTGGGAGGGTACAAAATGTCCTGGGCTGCTTTAAACCCCGGGGCATACAATGGCCCACAGGGTGTAAAACGGCTAGGGCTGTTTTATACCCCAGGATACAAAGCAGCCTAATTCATTTTATACCCGTATATACATTGACCTAGGCCATTCTATACCCGGATATATTCTAGACAGGGTTTATTCTGGCCGACCACACAGGCATCAAGAGACTGATTAGCCCCAGAAGACACTGGCCCACCGAATGCTTAAAAAAAACTGCATATGCAATGAGTACTCCCAGAGGACACACAACGCCAGCAGAAGCTCCAGAGACAACGTTCCACACGGAAGGAAGCGGCAAATCATGGTCTGGAACAGCTGTGACATCTGGAGCGGAGAAACAGGATTTACGGGAGGGAGTGGATGACTGAGGGTGTTTTTGCAGATATTCCAGATTGATAAAAAAAAAGAGGAGGGGAGGGAGTTAAGGAAGAGCAGTGTGAGACCAGATATGATGTTCTAGTCAAGTTCATTAAAAACAAACAAACAAATAAACAAACAATCGAGTCTGAACTCATTGCATCATCCGACAACAATTACGGAGTAAACTCACGTCTTCAATAAACAGTAAACAAGTGGGGTATTTTTTGCTCCCATAAGGAAACCTAACACAGAGTAACTTTATTCAAGACTGGCACAGCCTTTTAAACTTGAATAAAGTCAGACAAATACATAGACGAACAATCTAATAGTGGGGGAAAAAACAAGCGCAGGCCAACAACTGAACTGTCTTCATAGTAATGACTTGGCAAAGATTTGGACTTAAGGAGAGGGGGGGGGGGGGGGGGGGGGGGGGGGAGGAGTTTGAAGATGGAGAAACTGGGAACATGAAATTAAGAAAATATGTTACAGATATGAAAACTCTTCACTGGCTGCATAAGGGAACCATCGCAATCCCTTTTGAAGGCAGATATATTTGTTTTGCCTGCTCCGAGGCCTTTCGTCCGCTGGGTCAGAACTCATCAGGGAGACACGGCTGGTTGTGTCTGCGCTCCTGGCGTCAAATAGAGACACACCACAGTCCATAATACTGTGGTGTTCTCACCACCAAGGGTGCAAAAAAGAATCCAATAGCACCCCCTTACTACTCTTCGCTGGCTGCTTTGGGGGTGCTATTGGATTCTTTTTTGCACCCTTGGTGGTGAGAACACCACAGTATTATGGACTGTGGTGTTTCTCTATTTGACGCCAGGAGCGCAGACACAACCAGCCGTGTCTCCCTGATGAGTTCCGACCCAGCGGACGAAAGGCCTCGGAGTAGGCAAAACAAATATATCTGCCTTCAAAAGGGATTGCGATGGTTCTCTTATGCAGCCAGTGAAGAGTTTTCATATCTGTAACATATTTTCTTAATTTCATGTTCCCAGTTTCTCCATCTTCAAACTCCTCCCCCCCCCCCCCCACTCCTTAAGTCCAAATCTTTGCCAAGTCATTACTATGAAGACAGTTCAGTTGTTGGCCTGCGCTTGTTTTTTCCCCCACTATTAGATTGTTCGTCTATGTATTTGTCCGACTTCATTCAAGTTTAAAAGGCTGTGCCAGTCTTGAATACAAGTTACTCTGTGTTAGGTTTTCTTATGGGAGCAAAAAATACCCCACTTGTTTACTGTTTATCGTTTACTGTTCCCTGCCTCATTTCATTTCCCATTTTGTTTTGATTAAATTGAGGTTATTTGTATTTGTTTCTGTCTGTCTCTGTGTTTGTCTTTTGATCTCCCTTGCATCTTTGGGTGGATCCTCAAGCGTAGGCTCAAAGATTGTCCCCTACATTTTATACTATTTGCATAATGTCTTTAGTTTTTCAGCAACTTTTTTCCTCCCCACACTTTTGTTTGGTTTCATTTACTACTCTTCGCTGGCTGCTTTGGGGGTGCTATTGGATTCTTTTTTGCACCCTTGGTGGTGAGAACACCACAGTCTTATGGACTGTGGTGTTTCTCTATTTGACGCCAGGAGCGCAGACACAACCAGCCATGTCTCCCTGATGAGTTCTGACCCAGCGGACGAAAGGCCTCGGAGCAGGCAAAACAAATATATTTGCCTTCAAAAGGGATTGCGATGGTTCCCTTATGCAGCCAGTGAAGAGTTTTCATATCTGTAACATATTTTCTTAATTTCATGTTCCCAGTTTCTCCATCTTCAAACTCCTCCCCCCCCCCCCCCTCTCTTAAGTCCAAATCTTTGCCAAGTCATTACTATGAAGACAGTTCAGTTGTTGGCCTGCGCTTGTTTTTCCCCCACTATTAGATTGTTCGTCTATGTATTTGTCCGACTTCATTCAAGTTTAAAAGGCTGTGCCAGTCTTGAATAAAAGTTACTCTGTGTTAGGTTTTCTTATGGGAGCAAAAAATACCCCACTTGTTTACTGTTTATCGTTTACTGTTCCTGCCTCATTTCATTTCCCATCACGTCTTCAAGTCTGACATGTACACCAGTCTAGGCTGCAGCTTCAGGAAATCTGCCTCCCAAGCCAAAGTCCTAACCACAGAGTGAATTGGGGCAAGGGCGATTGTAGTCACATATGCCTAGTATCTCATGAAATGTGCATATCCCAAGAGATATTCAAGAAAAATGCCTAGCAGGGAGAAAGTCAAGAGCGAGCTGGACAAATGACACTCTTCTGAGACGCCTTCCCCGTCCTCCCCACCTTGCCCCCCTCCCTCACCTCACCTCACCTGCAAAGTAGTCCTACTTTTAATCCCTCCCCGTCTCAAACTCCTCTTTCAGTTTCCTTTCTACCCTCCTTTACTTATTTATTTGCCTATAATAGTGGTAGAGGTTATGATAATAATAATGATTATTGTTAGTCTTAATATGACTGTCGTCTTTATTGTCTCTCCCTCTCCCAGCTCATTTCACCACCATCCCTCTACTTCTAGCACTGAACTACCAGAAGACAGGGGGAGCTATTTGCATGCTTAGTAGAAATTGAAATGAATGGTGTGAATCACGATGAAATGCAAGTTCATATTCTGAGTTGGGAATGGCAATTTGTAAGTATGAAAATTGTGTGTGTGTGTGTGTGTGGGGGGGGGGGGGGGGGATGTACGGGGTGTCCTATAGAGGTAGCATCTCGGGTGGGGGTGCTTGCCAAGTCCTTAGGGCTGCACATTCATCTTTGGTCCTCACTCGGCACACAGCTCTCACCTGTGGCTCCTCGTAGCTGTTAACATGCGACAGTGGCCATACCCTGGGCAACACGAGGACTGGACTCGGCGGACTGCGTGGAGGAAATCACAAACTGATTCAATGGGCAGAAAGATGACTCCCAGCAATGCATTGTGGAATGCATAGAGCATGGCGAGACGCACAAAGCATCATGGTCATCCACTGCATCCGATTCCCGTCTCCAGTCGTCTTGACCCCTTCCTGCTGCTGTACTCATACGGTTCTGGACGAGAGATGGAGGTCAACAAATTGCGCAACTCCTCCTCACTTTAAACAAAGTCACTGTGCAAGTTACTTGCATCGTTCCTTAAAAGCTTTTAACATCAACCCTGACACAAGAGATATAAACTGCAATGGATCGAGCTAGGTTGCGCTAATCTATCCACAAAGGTGCCAATTTATGTGAAGAAAGGACAGCTGCAGCGCAACAAAAAAGACAGGCAAGGAAAGCCCGCACCATCAAGCAAGAGCAGGTCTCCCACATTCCCCGTCCAAGCTGTCACCGCACATTCTGTGCACGTATTGGCTTGATCAGCCACCTGCGTATCCACAAATCATCTCACCACCCCTCAAACTCACGATGACTGAAGTAGTTCTCGTCCACTTGACGGACAAACGATGACGAATGACATGAAAATTAGGCCAAGTGGTCCTGGTGTGCTTTTTATGAAAATGATCCTGATAGCTGAATTTCAGTTTTGTGACTAGAGTTGGACAATTCTCTTGTCTGGTGGAAGATTTCTTGCAATATTTGCGCATGAACACACACACACAAATCTTAATTGTTCAGTTTCTCAGAAAATGTTTACGTTGTAATTTGGTCAATGTAGCTGAAAACATTATTGGCACATTTACAGCCCCTTTGTGCACAGGATGGCTGCAAAGGATTTCGAGTATTTATAGCTATGCCAAGTTTGGTTGAGCAAGCATGGCCATTTCACACACATTGTTCTTTCTATTGCACACTTATGGCGCGTGCGCGCGCGCACACACACACACACACACACAGAAATCTGATTCACATAATTTTTATTGTTGGCTACTCAAAATTAAAAGTATTACAATAACAACTGAAATGCCAAAGAATATCAAAAAGAAAGATGCATAAAAAAGTAAACACAAGACTACTCACAATGGATAGCACATTACAAAGACATACAATACTTTGACCTGTATCAGGACAGGAAGTGGTAAAACCTACCTGACCTCAAAGTGTCTCACGACACAGAATAAAATGGAATGTACATGGAATGAACAAAGTGTCCTTTACTTTTCCATCACCCTGTCTTCCAACAGAGTACATTTGATTATAAGATCAAAACGAATCGAGTAAATTGGGTATCTTGGAAATATGGGAACAAAAGTTGGGTCACCTGAGATATCTTAAAAATGGGAACTTGGAACCCTGATTTGTGTAAAAGACAAGCACGAATGATATACACAAAACCGACCTGCTAAGAAATTTTTTAAATATTCAGTATCTTTAATTTTGTTCTTTTATAATCAAGAAAACCAATCTAATAATACCTTCATTTCATTTTTGTTGTTGAAACTTTTGATTATTAAAATGCCTTTTCGATGTTTTTACAGTCATAGTTGTATGCTAGGCACATGCAGAAGGCCAATATCTCTGCCCAAGAAAGTAGGTCCTGAAGTGGGTGCTTTTTTTCTGTTGTGTGATCCATTTATGACATAAGCTAAATCACCGAGACTTGCTATATGATGTGATTGTCTATATATATATTCATGTGCCTGTTGTTTAAGCAAAGCAACAACAACAACAAAGCAGTCTTCACTCAAAAGTTTTAACAAAAATAAATGAAGAAAGCCATGCAGGTGTGAGTTTATATGTGTGTGAGTATGTGTTCATGTACACACGTGCACAGATGCATGTTTAAGGAATTAAACACTGTATTTGGAACACTTCTGCCAAAGTGGCATTTGTCTCGGTTAACGTCAACAAGGCATTACACAATGTTTTCAGATTGCTCCGATGGTGATAACAGAATTTTAGGTCAATTTTGCTCTTCAAATGTGGACTACGATAGTGCACCATGTGCAATGTTCACTTTCAACAGCTGTATAATTTCCTCGAGCATAATGACGCTGTCACTATCCAAGGAATGCCTAACTTCATCACATACACACAAAAGATCCCCGTTTAAGGTGCACCCACATCCCTGTCAGTCAAGAACACTGATTCGCCCCTTAAACCTTAGTGCATATCATGGGAGAACAATCTCACGAACGATTCAAACTTGTGTGTAACACCTAATTTGCCTTCCCTCTAGCTACCCCACCCAAACTCTCCCACCCAGACATCCCCTTCAATGCCCCACCCCCCACCTTCTTCTCAAACCCAACATATTTTCTTACTCAGTTGTTTTTGTCGTCTCAGAGGCAGACCGTCCCCTACATATAAAGCAACATGGATCAGTAACAGTGAATATTCTTTGTTTAGATTCACTGTATAAGCATATCAATTCAAACCATTTTATCTTCCCACACCTTCTGATCACCAAACTCACTGTGGACGATCATGATTTCACAACTGCCAGGTGATTTTCTCCCTAGCCCTTCATCACTTTGCAAAAAACACAGTGCTTTATTGAGAAATTAATCATACTATTCTTGTGGATTTCAAATCATATGTAAACAGCAAAATCATCTAATGCCCATTACAAGGAGCATCCTTACAACTCCATGTTTTGCTACAAAACAATGTTTGATGAACAGGATTCATGGATGACTAATAAAGAAATGATTTGTAATGTGTGATCAAATTGTCCGGTTTCACCCTGTTGACTCCAGAATCGGCAGACCAGGAGAATCTCCAGTAAGTTAGTGGACAAATTTTTTTTTAAGTACTGCATCCACCAAACATGAACAAACAAATCACAAGACAAAACATGATGCGTTTCGACCTCTTAGGTCTTCTTCAGGCAAGATAAACAACACTCAGGACAACGAAAATGAAGAATGAGCAACTCAACGCCCATCTTGCGCAAAATTCAATGAGGTAAGGGATTGCTCTATCATCATTTTCGTTGTCCCGAGTGTTGTTTATCTTGCCTGAACTATGAGGTCAAAATGTGTCATCTTTTGTCTTGTGATTCGTTTGTTCATGTCAGGCGGATACAGTACTTAATCTTTTTTAAAGATTTGTTTAGATCTCCGTCTGCAGTCGCCTAACTTTGCATCCAGCAAGCTAGTTCACTAGTATAGAGCATCACTCAGAGCATGGATTAACTGGTGAGCTCAATACAATCACTTCTCCATTTTCCCCCTCCCCCTCACTTAAACAGATCTGTGTATCCCAAACTTGGTGTTGGAGTATTTTCCAGCCAAGATGATGTGTACAAACACGGGTGTATTTTTGAATCGTGGTTCTAGACAACTTCTACATTGAAAGCTGAAGGTTTCATATGATGATCACCATTTCAGAATGAAGAGAACAGTCATGGAAGATGAAATTCTGGCTGACCTCATTTTGCAATGCTATGGCCAGTTTGTCACTCCGAAAGAGAGACAGAGAAAAAAAAACAAAAGTAAAAAAAAAAAAAAGAAAAAAAAAGAAGAAAAGCAAAAGGTAAAAAAAAAAGAAGAAAAAAAAAAGTGGTTTTCACATTAATAGTGACCACCGTTTTCCACGGGTGTATCTGTCGAAAGTGAGGTGTACGTTTTCTTTTTGTTTCTTCGGTATAATGCTGTACACACTACTCCAAAGTGCATGGATGCACAGATCTGCTTGTCCCTCCCTCTTTCCTTATTCTATGTAAAGAGTATCCATCTAAAGTTGGATTGTTTTACAAACGCTGGCCTGTCTTCCAAAATAGGACATGATCGTCATCATATCAATGTGCCTGTAACTGTGGGTCATGCACTACTGGTTACAGCATGAATAAATCCTTGAACATTGACAGTTCTTCCCTGTCTTACAGTACTCACAATGCACAGTACAAAGATCAGCTTTTAAGATTACTGGCTTACAGATTATTGTTTAGATTTCTTTTCAACACTGTACACTCAATCTACACCATCATTCTGATGCTGACATTCATCCTCTTCCATGATCTTAAGATAACCAAGCTGGGATGAGGCTGGGGTAGAGAAGGGAATACAGACTCAGAACTCGCACTCTACACCATTTCCTGAATCCGATAACTTACATCCACCAAGTTTCTGAACAACAGGCAGTATTCCCTCCTTCGAAGTCATCAACTGTGTGAACATATCATTTCAATTCAACTGAAGGAAAAATATACAGTAAAAAGAAAAGAGGAATTTATATAACCATTAACAGGTTTTATCAGTCAAAAGAAAAGAAAAATTTCATCCAACTTCTCACCAATTTTTGTTAAACACTATGCCAGCAGTGGAAGAATGCCAGAAGGGCAGAGAATTAAATCCATTCAGCTCCTAGTCCAATGACTCAGCGTTATCCTACTTTTTAACCTCCCTAATCCTCTCCCCAGATATAAAAGCCAATCAAAAGAAAACACAAAAAACAAATTAGAAAACAACAAAAACCAAAACTGGCAACAACATCAATACTGAAAAAGAAAAAAAAATGATCACCAGATATGATTCTTTTTCTGTTAACTTCAAAACAGCTTTTTAAGGAAACTGAGAAAGAGAAATCACAACAGCAAACAAAAAGTCACAAAAAAAGGAAAAAAAAAAACGAGAAAAAAAAAAAAAAATTCACGCATGTAACTGCTTGAAAAGCAACAACAACACAAAAAAAAACAACCAATAAAATGATGATACAACGAGTGTTAATGGATCCTAACAGGCTTAAAGAGACTGTCTTTGGTATAAACAACAAGGATTTTTTCTTCTCTAACAATGCTTTATCACAGGACTTGCATTAGAATAACTGAATCAAACACTTTGGCTGTGAGGAGGCTGGAAATGGTCAGCTAGCATTATGTCCGTTGTACACTCACACATATGATCAATTTAGAGGACAGCATACAACAGCTGAACATAAATATTGGGATGAATAAAACAAGTTTCGTTAACAAATGAAAGTGTATCAAAGCGTCATCTGCCAACAAGTGGACACAACTGGCGCTGCAGTGCCCCCGAACCACCCCCAAGGCCATAGTGGGCTCCAGAACCACTGACAGGCATTCCCCCACCCCCCCACTCAACCTCAGTAGAAAGTCTTTTGAACCATCCCCCTCTTCCCCCTTCCCTTCTCTCTATCCTGTTCCTCCCTAGGTAGGTCTTTTAACAAAATCTGTGAAGCAGATATAAATAGTGGGAAAGCCATTAAGTAGTGATGCAGTCATCTCAAAAGTCAGAGTACTGACTCTGAAATAGCTCCAACTGATCATTGACACTGCTCAGTCAACACTTTACATAGAAAAACAAATAAACACACAAAGCAACAACAGTGAAAAAGTGACCCAATTCAAGCAGTTGGCTGTAGGCAAAGAAATATTGTTTCTAAAGTGAATGATACGCACTTGATGAAAACGAGAACATGAACACGATGAACTGTGACCACCTCGCATACATTCTCCAATTAACACTTCGCCCTGACTACCAACCACAAAGGATTTCCATATCCTGAAAACGTCTGGGATAACCTGATCCACATCCACCGTGTCCAATCCATGGAACATTTCTGTGTTATGTTAGAAGAAAAGTCTGAGATCTCCACACAAATCATATCTGATCATAAATCAACGACTAGTTTCAGAGAGTAGGATAAATCTATTTTGCGAACTATGAATTATAAATCTGCAGTGTTTTTCTCTGATTCTTTAAAATGTATTGCATCATAAATGATTAGCAGATGCACAAACTAAACCTAGGAACTGAACTACATTTGCTGCTAATAAAAACAAAACTGTCTAGGGAACAAAAGATACTAACGAGCAAAATAGAATGTGCCAGATTGTTAACGCCCACCCATATACACAGCACATACTTATATGACCATATAATCAGTGTCTCGGCACACCACCAACAGAACTGGATGATCATGGTACACTGTTCTTCAGTGTGGCGCCCCAATGACTTCCAGGGAAGACAAAGATAACAATGAACATTCACTATGTTCCTCAGACTTGTTTCTGCCACATGGCAGCCTTTTGCATCATTGAAGACCACTGATGCACAGGTCTTGGGGACAAAATCGCCAAAGATTTGACAGAAACATGTCTGAAAATGTACATAGTTCCATGAGCAAAGCACTGGACATAGCTTTCATCTACAACAACTATCTTGTTTGGTTAATTTTGAGTTTGCATGCATTTATGAAAGTAAAAGATGTGAAGTACATAAATGGTTACAAACCGGTTATCAACGCTTTTGACAGAACATTCTCTCTTTGTGCAATCTTTATCACAAAACCAGTCATTGAACCTTTTTTCTGTGTGTATGACATGGGAGTACAAAAAATATCAACTATGTTTATGTACAAAGCAAAACATGTGTCTGTGCATGCCAGTGTGTGCCTGTGCGTAAATGCACATGGGCATCTTACTGGAAAATCCTTACTTCTCTTTTGACTTCTAAAGCTTTTATTATAAAGCATTTCTTAAACTTCAAATACAGCGGAACTTTTACCCAGTAAAATTAATGATGCTATGCACATACAACATTATCTTTAAAAAATATTACAGTGTCTCAATAATAACAAGAAATTCCCCATATATAGAACAGTCTGCACACACACACATATATATACATACACGCATGCGCGTGCACACACACACAGAGTAAATTTTTCAAAAATGTAAATCCTTCTTATGAAACAATCTTGGTTTAATGATAAGAAATGCGATCTAACAAAAGGTCAAAGAGGACAGGTAAAAAAACAAATCCACAAACCTCCTCCTCTCTCTCCCATTCTATTTTGATGTGTGCCTTGAACAATCATGTGACATTTGTGTCTGTCTATATCCATAAATTTACAAAAATATGAGTGCTGTTGACAACCAAAATACACATTATCACAACTATGTCATTCACAATCTGCACCTCATTCAAAACAACAGATGTCTACACGCAAAGAAGAAATATGAGCATATTCTCATTACTGTTCTCCAACATACTCATCAGTTGAATCTAAACTTCTATAAAAGAAAAAGTCTTTCTTCATTTTAGATGCTGATCAATGCACTTTGAAGCGAACCACTGCATGGGAAGACAGAGGGAGAGCACTATGTGGTCCACCACACACCATCTACGACAGTATTGGATGAAAAACATGCATGCACAGATTCCTCTGACCTGGGGACAGTTCGTAACATTAAGCACCACGGAGTCCTAATCATTATGCACATATTACAAAAGCAAGCTCCAGACATAAGCATTTTCAATGAACAACTGCTGACCATAAAAATGAACAATCACAAGAAAGAAATGCACACATACACTACAAGCACATCCATTTTTGTTATCAAAGAAGATGCTCACAGTCACGCTCCATTTCTTCAACATTTCTGTGAAAGATTATGCTCTCCATGTTTTTGTTTTTTTTTTGGTTGTTGTTGACTTCATTTGGATCTTAGACGTCCACAGAACACTACAGAATGCTGACAGGTGTGCATGTTTCACATTGTCACATGCTCTAAATTCTGCAGAACTCAAAAGACAAGAGGATCTGAAGCTTGTTTATTATGCACACAACACTCCTTTTAAAACTCACCTGAATGATCGATCATGTGATGCCACAGACATAACTGAGAGAACAAGCTAGCAAACATAGAGGGGATTAAGAATACTGGTTCTAGCTTCAATTATCTCACATTGCATTTGATCCCTCAGAGTCAAACTTGAACTGCTGTGAAAGAAACAAATGTCAAAAGATATGATCAGCACTCATTCAAGCTAACAGGTCACTAGCAGAAAGAACAAATATCATATTATCTTCCTTGAACCATGCATATAAAAAAAAGAAGAAAAAGAACCAGATATCACCCTTGGTTGCTGTTTGTCTTGATATGTTGCTGGCATACTGGAATGATCAGAAGAGAAATCAGTAAAAGTGTATATCTTGTAAACACTTTCCATTTGAGATATAAATCAAGTAAACCACTTGTCTTCTCGCTACACTGAAAACAGTTACATCAACCATGCAATCCTTCGTGACTGTCACCTAAACAGATGTACAGCACTTCTGCCACATTGGTCTGTTTTGGGCTATGTCTTCTGCAGCAATCATACAGCAGCAGAGTCCACTGGTAGGCCTCTCTCATGCCTTTTTCAATCCAAATCTTGAAAACGTTTGCCAGACCCAACATTTGAGTTCCATGGATTTTGAAACCGACATAACCTCCATCCACCTCCCCTCCACCAGGCATATGTACACGCTTAGACACATGCCACAAGCTAGCTGACGTGATTTAAACACTGATAAATGACAACACAGCATAACCTCAGACACTTCTCGTAAAAGACCTCTTCCAAGATTGCTTCGTATCGCAATCATTCCTTTCTGTACACTGCTTTACTTCCGAAGGGCTTTCCGGGGAAGAAAACATTATCAATACTGGTGACGACTAATTTCAAGGATAGTTTTGAAGTGAGGTGACTCAGGTGGAAACGGAAACAAATTTTCAGAACAATTCTTTGCGACTCTGCCAAAAACAAGGGCAAACAAGTTACAAGACAAAACACCTTGTAACTTGTTTGTCCTTGTTTTTGGCAGACTAAGAATTATTCTTAAAATTAATTTCAAGGAGTTTTCTAGCACCTCTAGAGAAAAACTACCATCATGGACTGTCACGGCTCTAAAACTGAGGGTTCCCATCTCAAGGACCATAGAACCCCCACCTGCTCTATGCTGCACTCACATCATCACTTGCTGACCCGTTTACACAGCCACAGGTTACACCATGACCATGTCCCTCACAACAGTACAAAGAAACATAACAAAAGAAAGTTGGCGTGGCTTTGAATAATCAGACTTTTTTTTTCTTCTTTTTTTAATGTAATTATGAAAAAAAGATGGACCTTCAACTATACAGAAGGAAAGATCCGTATGTGAAGAGAGAAAAATCTAAAAGAGAATCGGTAAACAACATGAACAAGAATACGGATTTTGACAATTTGACTACCTTGATATAGCCTCCTTTAGTCAACCGGGCGATAAGTAACATGATTTGAATGATATAGCTCCCTGTTGTCAGCCAGGCTATAACATAAACCGATTCGAATGATGTGACCGATATAGCCCCCTGTAGTTAGCCAGCTATAAATAACATAAAATGGTTTGAATGATTTGACAGACATAGCCTCCTGAAGTTAGCCAGCTATAAATAACATAAAATGGTTTGAATGATTTGACCGATATAGCAGCCTGTACTTAGCTAGCAATAAATAATATAAAATGGTTTGAATGATTTGACCGATATAGCAGCCTGTACTTAGCTAGCAATAAATAATATAAAATGATTCAAATAATTTGACCGATAAGCCCCTTGTAGTTAGCCAGCTATAAATAACATAAAATCATTCAAATAATTTGACCGATATAGCCCCCTGTAGTTAGCCAGCTATAAACAACATAAAATGGTTTGAATGATTTGACCGATATAGCCCCCTGTAGTTAGCCAGCTATAAATAACATGAAACGATTCCAACAATTTGACAGATGTAGCGCCCTGTAGGCGGGCTATGAACAACAAATTTGGTTTGAATATTACGGGAGCAGATGAGGAAAACAAGAAGGAAGAGAGCAAGAGGACAAACATGTAGCAAATCGGCTCTCCCTAATTCATCACTCGCACACACACATACGCACACCGCAAGCATACACACCGCTTAGATATTACTTTTTTTTTTTTTTTTTTCACTGCTTAGATATTACTTGCTAGGAATACAATGAGTGCAGATTAATTCAGGGTGTTATATGTTAGCAGTACAAAGTGCACAGATGAAAACATCTCTTTCTACCCTATCCACACTTAAACTGTCTTTGCAACCCAAACACACCCAAACTTTACGAGATAAACACAGTGTAAAACACAACATGGAAAACATAACAAAAATGGGTAATAAAGTAGACAGTAAAACAACAAGAAATTAAGTAAAAAAAAGGATTACTGAAAACAAAGAGAGACAACACAATAATAATAACAAATATAAGTAGAAAGAACAATTAAAAGATAAATGAAACAACAAAAAGGTAATGTAGAAAAAAACAACACAATAACTCAAGTAAATAAAGTAGAAGAGGGAAAAAGGTAAGGAGTAAAATGGACTACCAAAAAAACACTGTTAAAAAAAAAAACATGCTTGATAAGTAGAAAGGACATCAACAAAACAAGATAAATGAGCAGAAATGGCAACAACCAAATAATGTCAACAACAAAAAGAATTATATATATATATATATATATAAATAATCCAGGTCAACAACAACAAAATGAGATAAAGTAACCAGAACTACTACAACAACAAAGAGAAAGAGAAGTATAGACCTATCTTGTATACTCCTTCCACTCCCACCATCCCATCCCATCCTGTCTATCCAACAGAAAAATATGAAGAAAATGTACACAAACTGACCAGATCGTATCTCCTCAAACACATCACATAACCAACATCTTCCAACAGTATAAAAACATTGATATTCTCCAATAATACACCACTGACAGAATACATGCGCACGACAAACTGCACCCAGTTCCATGATATCCCCTACCCCTGACTCCTCTGAAACTAGACAAATGTTTACCACCACATCTCTCTCATTTTGTTCTTGGCTCCAACAATACTAAGAAATTCACAGAATAAACTAAACACAAATGAAATCCTTACAGGCATACAAACACCACTCCTGTCTCTTTAAACCAGTCCATTTTGCTCATTGATATACACATGCAGAAAATAATCATCGTAATCCGTTAAACTGATAGACAATTTGCAATTGTTAACGTGATAGCTATCTACTTCAGGTTAAATTAACACTCTTTGGCACCCATAAAGTGAGCTTTTCAACAATCAAAAAATGCAACTTCTCAAGATAAGTTCAATACACATAATTCTTTAAAAAACTCAATAATATTATTTCACAGAACAAAACATAGCACATAGTTAAAATACAAAAGAGAGAAGGATATACAGTCAATGAACTCGGAGAATTTTGGCCCATTTTAAACTGGAAAAAAACCCAACTACTACAACAAACAAAAAGGAAAAAAAAAAAAAAGAGAAAGAAAGAAACAACCATGAAAGGAACACAAGAGTCAAACATACAGCACATAAGCACATGACTATTACATACATGAGACTTTACAAACATACTGAGCAGCTGTTTGTTACACAGCTGTTATGCACATGAAATTTAACATACACAACACAAAATCAGTCAAAACTGCAGTGTTGCTGTAAAACGGACCAAAAATGTTCATGAACACACCAAACAAAGACAACACAATGTGCAAGTTCCTAATATAACTGTCACACAAATGAAACATAAACACTGACAAAGTCCACGCATCTGAAGTATGCGACATGGATTTGTGAGAAATAGCTATGGTGGTCCACTTCAACCAGCCAATCACACACTTTCTGCAGAATTTGTTCATTCTTATAAAACTATGACCATCATTACACAAGATTTTGCAGCACTGGTCAGTACGTTCACCACCAGTTGATCAGACCTTGGAATTGCAAATCGCTCAGTAGGATGCCGGTTTAAGAGAAGTCTTTGGAAATGATGCCCTGAATGCTAATTTGCTGGTCCCTGGTATTGTCTCAAATGTCTGGCATCTCTCAAGCCATCCATTCTCTAAAGCATATTTCACTGGGCAAGAGGATACCGTGATGGTGGTTAATTCATTACCACCCATTAACTGATATTGTATCCAGGGGACTGTTTGTCCTAGCAAATAAAGCTTTGATTCTTGAGTCCTGGCTCCAATCCCAGCAAAAGACTGCTAGAATAAAGATGTTCTCTTCAGGGTCAATACCCGTGCCTTTGCACCTGACTGTGTGTGAGAACGAACACTGCAAAGCTAAAAAAAAGAAAAATAACACAAAAGAAAATAAAAACCAGCACATGCACACACCTTTAACAGCCTTCCATCCTTGAAAGAATAAAAAGTCATCATGTTAGGTGGAATGGATGACACATATACTCAAACAAAAACAGCAATCTTGCGCAAGGGCGTTGTGATCAGATAACATCCCTTAAGATGGAAAGTAGTTCCCCAAAGGTGGGATTAAAATCAGTCGCACACAAAAATTTCATTTATGAATTTCACAATTCCGACCAATTTTAAAAACAAAAGAACAAGAAGTCGCTTGCCAGATCCAGTTCCAACTGGCATTATTTTGCTTCTTCAATATACCTTTTTTTTTCTTACAGACTGGACAGACAGCACATTCACATGCATACACACTAAAACAAAAAGACTTCTTCTTGTTGGAGGATCTGACAAGAACAAAAAAATGACTGTTGACGTACAAGTCCCGCCTGTCATCCTAGCATAGAAGAATACAGTCTCAGGCGGCAACAGCATCTGGATGGCAGAGAAATGCATGTCTGTGACAGAATGCTGGGGGAACTGGAGGACAGGAAGGTGGATGGAGGTTGACAGCATGAGAGGACAGAAGGAAGAGGCTGGAAGAGAAGAGGGGTAGAGTTGAGGGGTGGGGGTGGGGGGGGGGGGGAGAGAAGAAGTGGTGAAAGGAATTGCTGAGCTATCAGCACTCAGTTTTGCTTTGATCTGACATAATTGTGTGGAAAGAGGCCCTGTTGGTTGGTTCTAAGCACAACGCCTGTCCACCAGTTTTCATCGCTCTTCTCCACCAGTCGTATGCAGTCACCCCGGGAAAAACTGACCTCCTCACACGCCTCTTTAGTGAAATCATACATCGCTTCATACATTTGTCCTGATGCCTTGGCCTGTAAAAGGAACAGAAAAAAAAATGAAAAAGACAGATCATATATATGTGATCAAATACATATGTGATGAATAACACAAAGAAGCCAAACAAATTATGATGATAAAGTCTTGACCCTTCTTCAGGGGGGAAAAAAAAATCAAACTGTAAAAAATTATCCCCTTTAGGACAGGGTTCTTGCAGAGTTTAAAAACAATCCAAGATTTAACACAAAAAAAAGACCTTTCAAGAACTTTCAGCGCACAATTTAAGGACTGTCATGTAGAAAACATTCATAAGCCTTCATACATACTTTGACTACTTCATACACTTACTTCAGTTGTATATCAGGAGACAGAACATCAATACATGCACCAAAAACAAAAAAGAAAAAAAATCATTTTCAACACAAACACAGCTCAGTCAACTCTATAATGTGCAAAAGTTCAACATATTAAAAAAAAGTAACTTTTAATATGGTTACGTCCATCCCACAAACCTGCCACCTACAGAGAGAGTCATATTTTCAGACTAGTGTAGGTGTTCAGTTGTGTTCCATCTTCTAGGTTTATTTCATGTGTAGAACTGCCAACTTGTTCACCACTCAACAAATCAGTGTAAGAAGCGGTCAAAGAATGAACTAAGACTTATGAATGTTTTCTATATTACAGTCCTTAAATTTTGTATCCAAGTTCTTGAAAGGTCTTTTTTTTTTTTAAACCCTGGAGTTTTATCTCTGTAGGAACCCTGCCCCGAAGTGGGTCATTCTTTTTTCACTGTTCGTTTGAAACTAAAATGGTCACCTCAGGGTTAACACACAACATCTTCTCCTCTTCATACACAAATAAAATAAATTAACAAAAAAAAACCCCCAAAAAACTACCAAACAAACAAAAACTGACACTTTAATACATATGACGGGCTTTCCCTTTTATTTCTTTGCTTAGAGTTGACAACTGTTCATCACTCACTCTGACACCTTATAACATAATGTGCCTATGACATGTTGGCCTCCCATTCCTGGAAACCAGTCATAACACCAAACTTTAGTCGCTGAACGCCTGCCTACAGTGCCCAACTGCACTCTCTGTCCAAAGACATTTCAAGTTCATTATTATTATTGCCCAGCTGACCACACGGGGTCTTTTCAGGCTGCCAATACATATTGGCGAAAAAGTAAAAGAAAACAAAAACAAAAAACAAAAGCACACAAATACAACCCCCACCCAAATCTATTTACAGAATAAACTTATTTGTCATTGCATTAAGTTCTAATGATATCCTAACAGCAGGTAAGATTCCAATGCTGGCAAGCATTTCCAAATCTCCCATAGAGGAAATTTCTGGGGAAGGGGGCAAATGGAGAGGGGGGGGGGGGGGGGGGGGGGTCAAGGGGCAGTCCCACTGCCTACCCCCTCCCACCCACACCACTACAAAAATGTTGAAACTTGCATTCATAATGGTGTATTCCTACATGAATTTGAGCATCCATGTTAGGATCCAATCACATCCAGGATTACTTGTTCATACAGGTTTCGTTAATCCAGCCAGTATGTTACACACTGCATTTAACAGAAAGAAAAAAAAAAAAGCACAAAGAAGGAAATTGCTGAGAGTGAACAATATGTGTGATCAAACTGATATTTCAACACATTCTTTCTCAAATTAAACTGAACAGGATCCTTCACTATGTCAGCATCATAGTGTCATATCATTAGTCAAATTCTATGTGAGGTTGGAATGGTTTCCCAGAAAACTGTGGCAAACCATTCTCTGAAAACAACCCTACCTACAACAGCCTGATCATCACATTGATAAAGATATAAATGGAACCATAACTTTTTACCTGGATGACTCTTTCTCATTTTACATGTGTTCAGTCACTAAGTTTGTCATGTTCACTGTAATTTCACCAAATGTGTACAAAATACGGCAAAATCATATGGGTACACAACACCCCCCTAAGAAAGGTCATGAACCCCTGAAGCTTGATATTTTTTTTCTAAAATTTGGTGTAAAAAAAAAATCAAGCTCCCCCCACCTCCCTTGTCCCCCCAATTTGCCGATGGAACTGGCCATTGTTGTGTGGTTTATACCGAGGAGAACTTGCTTTGTTGCCAGGAAAGGCCTGAATTCCTGCAGTGCCCAAAGCCAGCTTCAAGCTCCTCACAACGGACATACCAACACCTCTTGTCTTTAGTCAAGGAGTCAACTGCTGTCAGAGAGCTCATATGATGGAATCCCCGACCTATGGCAGGGGCGTCTATGTAAAGCTCACTGAGGGGGAGGCTGGTTAGGAGTTGGGGTGGTAGCAGGTTGTGGGGGGAGAGGGAGCATGATAGGTACTCCCCAAGGCAGTCATCTGTGTTTAGCCATGGCATCACCACAATCCTGGAACCAAGGGCTCAACTAGATCGGAAAGTCCAATGGCTGATGGCCTGGGACAGCGACCCCTGAATAATCACTGGAACTGGTTCATGTGAAGACACCCCAGCTGGATCAGTGGGTCAAACAATTCCTGCTGACCCAGAAGGGAATGCCAACTCCATCACCATGGCCCTCTCCTGGGGACAGTCCAAGCGATGAGGGGCTGGGAAGACCAGCCAGCATGTGGTGTCAAAGAATATGCCCAGGACCTCTAACCGGTGCAACATAGCATGATCCCACTTCTCTTTGTTGGGAATGACGCCAAAGGAGCAGCACATGACCAGAACCTGAAGGTCTTGCCTGTAACTGGCTTTCTCGGATAATGCAAGGATGAGCAAGTCAACCGGGAACATCCCGAGTCCAATGCACATGTGACCCATGGTTTTGTATGTATGATTAAAATAACAATTATAAAACAAACACACAACACCTACCTCTTCTAAATCTCTTAGAAGGATTGTGATGCGTGAATCTCGAGCTACAGACACGTTGCGATGATGATCGATGAGCTTGTTGATGGAAGGGAAAGTTTTATTGGGCCACAGATAGTAATGCCCATCTGCATTTGATAGAATCTTAAAATGCTGTGCATTGTCACCATGCCTGAAAACAAATAAACAAACAAAAGCAAAGAGTTTGGTCAGGTACTTCAGATGTACACAGTTCCCCTAATACCCCTAACAAAAAGCTAGGGATCTTACAACTTTTTTAGGAATTCATAGCGACCAAGCCAATGTGAAGCATTACCACTGCTGGCTTCAGACCATTTATGTTTAGCTAAATCCTTACTGTCAATAACATGTCGATCACACACAAACATTTCTTTCTCTGTGTGTGTGTGTGTGTGTGTGTGTGTGTGTGTGTGTGTGTGTGTGTGTGTGTGTGTGTGTGTGACAATGAGGTAGTCAGTAACCGTTCATGTGAGAATGAGTGTGAGTCAGTGTGCGTGCGTATGTGTGTGAGTGTGTGTGTTGTGTGCGCGTGTGTGTGTGTCTGTGAGTGCGATTTCTTGTTTTGATTCAAATTAACTATACTGCTGGTTGTTTGTTGTTGTTGCTTATGGTTTTCACTTAAAAGCAGTAAGACCTTTGACTTAAAAAGTAAACACTGTCTATTTTATTGACACTTATGTTCTGTACTCATGTCAATATTTGCAGAATCAAAAATAAGATTTTGAAAATCTTACAAAATTCATGACCTTTTCTAGAACAAATACTAGCCATATGCTTGTCTCTGTAGGATATGAACATATTTCATGACACTGCACAAAGAACCTTATTTTGACTCATTTTCAATCAAATGAAACACTACATCCTCCACACAGTTACCATTCCGTCTGCTCCACTATCAACATTACCTCTTTTCAAAACCTGGTAATAACACCCAAATCACATATGTTCTTTACCCATGCATCCCTCCTTCCACCACCAGGCCCAAATAAAGACTTGCAACCTTGACTCTTGAAATGCTATTGCTATGCCAGGATTGGTCTCCCAAACCTAAGCCCATAATTCATCTCAAAGCCTAGAACCCTAAGCAGGGGTGGGGTGGGGGGTGTATGTGGGGGGGGGGGGGGGGTGAACCTTGGATGAAATGCCATATTTCATAGATTATAATCACAGACCAAGCTCTAAGCACTTGAACGCTTTACGCTCATATTTACACAACTGTGTGCCTACCTGGATACAGCAGACTGAAGAGCTGCTTGCTGATTCTGATCACTTCTTTTCCCTGTCATTCATTTGAAAATCAGCCACTTTTTCCTCTGATTTTTATGGAGGATGCATACTATGTGAATAAATGTTATCTATAACCACAGCCAAACTGGTTCTCTCTCCCGAAAACTAGTGACAGGATTTTATTTGTGCCTATGAAAATAAAATGTTATGCGTATGTTCGAACATGGAATCTCAAACTACAAGCTCGTTTGAAAGCTTTTTTCAGGAAATAACAGTTAGAATCCATGTTAACTCCAAGGGGAAAATCCCCCTCTATCGAAATGGCCCAGTGGAAATTCAAACCCACAACACCAGGATCACCAGGATCTTGAGTCTGGCACTCTACCAGCTGTGCCATTCTGGCCCCCATGGCATGGATATTAATCCTCTGTGGGGGGGAAAAGAGTAGAAAATCAATGTCCCGAGATGTCAACACCAGTTTTATCAAAGGATATCAACACATAAACTTAACAAAGGCCTGGAGATGATAGCAGTTATTCTACACCCTTTTTCCTGATGAGTTTTTTTTCCTTTCTGTTTTTTTTTTTTCCATTTGTTCCAACTGAGAACACAGCTGTTCTGTTTTTCGTCATTCTGACACTGCTTATTATTGTGTTTACATACTTCTTTCTCATTACAGTGGATTAACAGATTAGACAAGGTCTCTCCCTGAGAGCATGAAGAAAAACAAAGGGAAAAAATGTGCTGATATACACCATTGGCTTCCATGCACGCCTTCTTTGGATATCTTCATGTCTTTGTCACACATGCAGAGCTACTGAGTCTTCAAATGCAAAAAGTGTAGCATTTTCATATTTTAAGTGTAGCACTTGTATATATGCTATCAAAAGTCAGACTCAACAGAACTTTCAGCGACTCTGATTCATACATGACACAATGCTAGTCTAAGAAGACAGATGGCTCGCTAGTTATCTAGCACATGGTTTTGATTTGATCTACAAAAACAAAAAAATGAAACCAGTCCATAAATTGACAAAATCACCATCATCTTTAGCGATTTCTCTTCTGCTTTTTCTTCCTCTTCTTAGAATTTGACCAATTTTTGGTAAAAATAAGTTTACAGTCAAAGACCCATCTTATCTCCATTCTGTTTAGACATTGTTAAATCTATGAAGAGAATTTCTTTCCCTTTTAAAAAAAACAACAACAATTTCTACTTTTGCATTTCATCACAAATTACCACTCTTGCTACACCAAAAGCGTAGCAATCAGCAGCTCTGCATGTGCCTCTCTTAAGTTACCTTAATTCTAGTCAGTGTGGTAAGGGCATTCCCTACAAAATCACTGGGCTAAAAGTTTATTAGATAATGAAAGCAAATATTTTCCGGTGAAAAATAACAGAAACTCGAGTTGACTTTCACTTTCTGATAGGTTATCTGAAAATAAAACCATTACGAGTATCAAACATACTCTTACTTGACAGACAGAGAGAACTGGTTTCTGTCAGATTCACAGTCTCGGACAACAAAGGCACCGTCCTGGAACACACTCTGGCCTGAAAGGTCTTTTCGCAACAACAGAGCTTCAGCTTCTGTGCGTGACATCTTTCCCTTATACCACCTGAAACAGCAGGCAATGACTGTTATTAAAACACTTCGAAATCATCTTCATCTTCCCTTTATTCTAAATGAAGCTCTAAGTTATAAGAACACGAAGAAGCAACGAATATCTCTGTTAACACGCTGAATCAACAGGCAGGCACTGTGTTGTTAAAACACTTCACATTTATCAGTATTTTCCCTTTATACCAACTGAAACAAAAGGCAAGCACTCTCGTCTCTGTTATAAAAACATGACGAAGTTGTTAACATCTCTGTATATTGCTAACAAAAAACAAACAAACAAAAAAAAAAGGCAATCGCTGTGTTATGAAAACACTTCACAGTTATATAAACGCCTTCCCATTAAACCAACAGGAACTACAGCCAAGCACTCTGTCATAAGAACACTTCACTGCTGCCAACATTAAAGGCCTTTGGGACATCACAGACCTCTGTCAAGGTTGAACAAATGCTAGATTTGCCCTTCGAGTCTGTTCATGGGTGAAAACATTATTTTCACCATGAGAAGTAATTAGTCAATAGTTGGTACACATCGAACAAAATACTTGCCATGTTTTTGTTTGTTTGGTACCCCCCCCCCCCCCCCCCCCCCCCCCCCACCCCATGATACGGAAAACATGAAATGTAAATGTTTACAATACTAGTAAATTTTTTTCAAATTCCATGTAAACACATTTCTCTGAAGATAAGTTATCAATTTGTAAACACATTTCTCTGAAGATAGTTGTCAGTTTGTAACTAAATGTCACAATGTTGTATGTTCAGTGGAAAAACTATTAAAAAAAAAAAAAAATTGCTGAACAGATCTTAAGTCCGCCATCCGATCTAGAATCACACCATTTAACTGACTGGTCCCTGACTGACATTCTATCCCCCCCCCCCCCCACCCCTCCCCAGTTTGTTAAAAGTGATTTAACATGTTTTGCATGACTGAACTGTCAATGCCCTTGCTGAACAGATCCTGGGTCTGACCTTGGATGCTGATTTACCCTATGGATCTGCACCACGCACCAAAATTTAACGGGTTCCTCCTTGGACAACATTCCATCTTTCAACCACATTTGGCTGAAGTGGATTCTTTCATCTTTTGTGCAGATCTTGCTGACAGACAGACAGACAGACAGACAGACAAACACTGTGGACAAGAAACCGAGAAGTGAAAACGGCAACACCATTTGTGAATAATTTGTAACTAATGTTCTGTACTGAAAAAAAAATCCTGAATAACCACCTCTAGATATCCCTGGAATGCAGGTCATTTGAGGGAAGTAAATTAAGCACAGACAATAGAAATGTTTTCCTTGAAATCAAGTCACCACAGGACGGAAATCTTATTTACCGGAGTCTATATTGGGAGCATATGTTCAGCCTGTTCTTGTGATTACGTATTCTACATTAAAAAGTATGAAACATACTAATACACATATTGATAAATCATTATTACTGCATCTATTTTAAATGTTACTCTTGTCTGACTTTGAAAAAAAAAGGGGAGAGGGGTGGGGGGTGGAAGTGGACAGAAACTTCCAAAAGCACTTTCTTTTTTTATTATTTTCTTCAAACAACATAAACCATGCTGTTTTCTACATATGCATATTTGCAATATGCTGTATATCAAGCTGTCATGATCATGACTCTGAGCTGAATAACTCATAGAACAGTATATCAATGTGCAATAAAGTGTTTACCATAAGAATAATTACTCAATTATGCATGTCAAATACTGTTTATGAACATTGTTGACACCTGCTGGTGTAGTTCCTAATGTTACAACAGCATAAAAAAAAGCAGTTCTTACTCATGTTTCTCCATCTGAATATACGTTGCGGGAATTAATCCCTTTTTTCCATGCAGTTCTGCAATGTACCAGTTTGAATCCTCCATGTTCTTCACCTACAACAAAGACACAAAACACATCTATCTTTCAGGAACAGCATACATATTGCACACACACACATACACACACACACACACACACACACACACACAGAGGTGGGGTGGGGGTGGGGTTGAGGAGACTTGGGTTGTAACTGAGGATGACAGAGACACAAAAGAGACATCAATACATGCCAAAATAGGACACGTGATAATGAATATTGGCTGATAGCCAGGAGGGGTAACAGAGATGATGATGATGATGATGATGACGACAATATAGCAAATGAAATTTTGGCAGGAAATGGAGCAAGTGAAAAGGAGGGGCCAAGGGGGCGGGGGGGGGGGGGGGGGGGGGGGGGTAACAAACAAATGAACTAACAAAAAAACAGCAATTAAGGCAAGGGCATGGACAAGGTACCGTGAGAGAGAGAGTGAGACAGAAAGACACACACAGAGAGAGAGAGAGAGAGAGAGAGAGAGAGAGAGAGAGAGAGACAGAGACTGACTGACAGACAGACAGGCAGACACAGACACACTAGGAGTGAGAGACAAAGAGAAAGAGTAAGGATGCATACGCAAAGGATGCGCACAGGAAGGGTTGTGTATTTTTATGATCAATAAACTGTAGTGTAGTCCAGCCTGCTGTGTGTTGTGTTTATTTTGTGAGCTTGTAGACAATTTGTTTGAAAAACACTGGAAACAACATCAGCTTCCATGGATCAGCTATTTTTAAGCAGTTAATACAAGAGTGTGACACCCTTACTACTGTGAAGATGATATAAAGGAATATATGCATAGAGTGTCATGGACAAACATACAATAGTCAGAACAACATAAAAACTACATGAACTGCATGAGGTAGGCGGACACACTATATCTTGGCAACATGTTCATAATACTTTAGAAAAAACGTCTTCAGCCATTTTCTCACAAATCAGAACACAAACTGTCTTGTCTTTTCACACAGACTGCTTCAAATGTACCATTCACAAAAAACACTGATCACTTTCTGATATATAAATGACTTTATTTGCCTCCCCTCATGTCCACTCCATGCTCATGTCCACTTTTCATGAGCACCTTTTGGCACACAGTCACATACTCACGCAGGGATCTGAAATGCTGACTCATTGCCAATCCTTACTTCCTGTGCAGGACAGACGGCTCAAGGGTCGTGTGGGGAAACACACAGAAATCACTTGAGGTTTTCAGGGCCTTTCAATCACTACAAAGGCAAAGTTCATACCCTTTCCTTTACTGCTTCATCTCCTGGGCCGTTAACATGCTCTCATGTCCATCTAGAGCTGGAGGGCAGAAGATGCAACATGAAGCTTTTGTACTGAATTGTACAAGTTAATCTTCGTATTTTACCAGTCTGCAAACATGGAAAAGGCTGAGCTGAAGAGCACATTAGGGGATTAATTCTATATTTACGATGCATATACATGGTAGGGTGTTACTTTTCAGGTGGGTTTTTTTTTTCATTTTCTTTAAGGGTACAGTGATGATTTTTTTTTCAGAAGAAGGGGAAGTGGACAAGGAGGGGGCAAGGGGTGGGATGGGGGGTGGAGGAGGGGGTGAGCACGAGGGGGGTAGGAGGGATTTGAGAGAATCCAAAACCTTGAGCGACTTGTCGATTATGAAAATTGAAATACTGGGTACTGTTCAACATGTCTGTGCAGTAGAGTTTACAATCTTGCAAGATGTCCAGCTTTGCAAATGAGATGTAAATAACCCATTAGCTTTCTGCTTTAAAGGTTAAATGTTTTTCTTTTTATATAGTCCATAGCATGGACCTCTTCTCTTCCATCAGTGCATCTACCACTATTTGGTTCGAAACTTCACTCATGACTCG
The DNA here is from genome assembly GCA_033310375.1 of Conus canariensis. Classification (NCBI taxonomy): domain Eukaryota; kingdom Metazoa; phylum Mollusca; class Gastropoda; order Neogastropoda; family Conidae; genus Conus; species Conus canariensis. Next base: position 77,850,930 of record CM065715.1, read on the forward strand.
TTCAGAATTCTGTCAGAACCCAGATACCCTTCCTGCACCCAATCCAAGTAAAACAATTCAAATAAACTGATTTATCATATACTGATATATTTAGTACGCCACAGCCCCAAGGCATCAACATCCAACAGTAACACAATTATACATACCCACCACTTCAACACCAGTCAGCAATACCTTCCACCAACACACACACACACACATACATACACACACACCATCACCATAACCCCCACTACCCACTTCATACAAAAGTTACAGCCACCCTCCAACTATTTTATTTCATTTTATTTATTCAATTTATTTTATTTCATTTTATTATTTTTATCTTTATTGTATCTTTTAAAGTTTATTCATTTATTCATTTTATTTATTCATTTATTTAGTTGCAAAGCGAGAGGACTGCAGGCGGAAATCTAAACAAATCTTAAATAAATGTTAGCGAACCGCCCAGAGAACGTGGACAAACGAGTCACAAGACGAAACACAACTAGTTTCGACCTCTTAGGTCTTCATCAGGTGAGACATTAACGAATAAAACAATGAAAATTCACTTAGCTTTGATCGCTTCAGATCACTTGGTAGGGTTCAGCGCAAGGAAGAAGGCGTTCAAGTGAATTTTCATTGTTTTATTCGTTAATGTCTCACCTGATGAAGACCTAAGAGGTCGAAACTAGTTGTGTTTCGTCTTGTGACTCGTTTGTCCACGTTCTCTGGGCGGTTCGCTAACATTTATCATTTATTTAATTTCACTTTATTTTATTTATCTATTTATTTGTTTACTTATTATATTTCATTTTATTTTATTTCTTAATTTACCTATTTATTTTATTCTTTTTCCTTCTACATCTAATTTTGTTGGCATTACCCATACCCCCACACACAACTACCCACACATAACTACTATCATCACCATCACCAACCATTAAAGCCGTTTATTTATTTCTTTTTTATTTATTGATTTTTTTTTTGTGTGTGTCCCACTAAGCACTATTATCAATCCACCATAATCACTACCGTCACTAATATATCATACTATTCGACAAAACAAGCTACAAACCCATTGTTTCCACACCCCTTCCCCCCTAGCCCCCCCCCCCCCCATCCCCCCCTCACTATTTCCTCTACCATGATCCCCTCCTGGGCGACCTTGTTTCCATCCGGCCGGCCATTATGGGCCGGCCATTATGATCATGCGGCGAACATGAGAAGATAAGTGGTTTCACAGTCTTTGTTTTCACTGTCCTAAATGTTATTTGTTTTTGCCTGAAGAAGACCCAAGAGGTCGAAATGCACTGTCTTGTCCTGTACTTTGTTTGTCTATGTCTTTGGCAGTAAATAAACCCCTCTCCTTCTAAATTTTGTTTCATTCTCCGCCCCCCAGTCACTCCGTTTTGAAACTTGATTGATTATAATACAATGTTCATCTTTCACTGGTAAAGAGACCATGACTACTGGTATCACTGGGGTTTGTCTGTGCCAAGACGACTTAACAGACTAATCTTCTTTCTGAACTGGCGTAACTGGAAGAGTTCACAGCCAAGGGTTAGCCCGGCCCAATGGAGGTGCTGGTTCTGCTTTTCCACACAGCTAGTGTTTCCTTACTGCTCCCCCAGTTGTCTATTCTCATACTCCATTACCTTGGAGCTGTTCAGTGTGTGCCAAAGAGGCTAGTTTGTGATCTTCCTCCCAGATACTGGGACCAATGTTACACCACTTTTGGGAGACCTTCGAAATATCTGTATAGCGTTTTGGTTGATCTCCATGAAAGTGCTTGCCTTCTTTTAGCTTGCTATGCATTCTTTCATGGCAATCACGTGTCTTGCATATGTTGTCCTTGGCCTGTCAATCAGACTTGTAAACATCTCAGCTCTAATACAATAAATGATGACTTTTGATTTCTGAAAATGTATCATGAAACTGGACCAGAGAGGTTGCCCTGTCAAACTCTCCCCTCGAGCCAAGTAAGCCACCAGCTCAATAGGATGACTGGAATCATAGAGTGACATTTCATAAACTTAATCCCAAGGACAATCTGTTCACCAGTGATATCATAAGAGTCATTGGGAAGTTGGAGGCCCTTCTACAATAAGGTTAGGCTTCAACAGAATGTTCATCTTCATTTACTTGGACATCAAACAGGAATCACTGCTGAAATGTTCAGCTGATTCACAACATCATTGTTATAGTTGACAAAATTGGTCAAGAGGCCACAACTGAGAACAAGGCATTACAATGACCTGTCACTGAGCAAGAATGACATGGTTGATGACAAGGCATTGCAATGACCTGTCACCGAGCAAGGATGACATGGTTGAGGACAAGGCATAGCAATGAACAGTCACCGAGCAAGGATGACATGGTTGAGGACAAGGCATTGCAATGACCTGTCACTGAGCAAGAATGACACGGTTGAGGACAAGGCATTGCAATGACCTGTCACCGAGCAAGAATGACATGGTTGAGGACAAGGCATAGCAATGACCTGTCACCGAGCAAGGATGACATGGTTGAAGACAAGGCATTATAATGACTTGTCACCGAGCAAGAATGACATGGTTGAGGACAAGGCATTGCAATGACCTGTCACCGAGCAAGGATGACATGGTTGAGGACAAGGCATAGCAATGACCAGTCACCGAGCAAGGATGACATGGTTGAGGACAAGGCATAGCAATGGCCAGTCACCGAGCAAGGATGACATGGTTGAAGACAAGGCATTATAATGACTTGTCACCGAGCAAGGATGACATGGTTGAGGACAAGGCATAGCAATGACCTGTCACCGAGCAAGGATGACATGGTTGAGGACAAAGCATTTCAAGTTGTGTCTGTCTTGAAGGTCCGTTTGGTCATGCCAGCTGCCAATGCAGTATGTAAACAGATATTCAGTGCCATAAGACTGGTCAAAGACTGTATGCGAACAAGAAATACTGTGACGTAACAACTGACAGCCATCACCTCTCTCTCCCACAAACTACCTTTAGGATTATCAATTTACGTCACTTTTCAATGCCAGCCTTAACCCACTCAACACCTTCCTCGTCCACCTCCCTCCCTCTCTCCGCCTGGCTGTCTCTTGTTGCAAACCAACTGTGTTAAGACCTATAACAATGACTAAAAAGGAACAGAGTATTTTGACATAATTGCAGCGTGGTTTGTCATTGCAGCGTGGTTTGTCATCCCCCCCCCCCCCCCTTCACCCCCCCCCCCCCAAAAAAAAACTTCTCTGATGCATGAATACTCCCACAGCCACTCTGCCGCCAAACTCCCTCTCTCCCTTCCTCCCACACTCCCCCTGGTCGCAGAAGCAATGACCGCAGGCCATTGTGAAATCTACCTGTGCTTAATGCAAATTACAGGGACCAGCCAGATGCCCCCCTCTACCCGTGTCTCACAGGTGTGGACTACACAGTTTTGTTTATTACAATAAAGGCTACCAAAAATCTCCAACATCTGAGAGACTGCCCTCTTTAATTGCCAGCACACTGTCTCACACTGCAAGTGGTTGGGAATGACTGCCCCCTTCCAGATCTCCCCCCCCCCCCCCCCCCCTTCTATTGCTTAATGTTTGACTGGCTGTCCTGTTCCTATGACAGCAATCAGACAGACAATAGAGGCAGGATGGGTAGCTTAACAAACAAAAACAGGAGAACAATCCTCCCCACTCCACCAAAGGTTGTACATAGGACTGATCACAGTCAGTGAACCAACAACAAACTCCGGTGTATACCAGAGAGGGGAATGTTCATTTCTCCTCCTCTGAGATCCTGTGTCAAGTTTCACTGATCAACCCAGAAGAATTGTAAGAGAAATCTAAGTCTCTAAATCTTGAGACTATCCTTTGCTTGTACTTATGCCATATGTTTTGACAGTATAGATTTAAGTCAATATCTGACAAAACCTGTTAAGAGACTGAATGTGTATTATACTTTAACCATGTAACTTTATGCCATACTTGATAAAAACTGTTAATATGATTAATGATACTATCTTTTAACTATAACTTTTTGCAAAAACGGAGTACTATCTGTTAAGATGATCACTGAATACTATATTCTGACAGGATAACTTTATCATTATGCCTATAGATACTGGGTTAAAACTATTCAGGTGATTTATTAATTCTTTTGATTGTCTTCATGATTGGTAGTATGTGACTCTAATCAACATGCATACTTGGGCAAAGTGTATTCAAGTACCTAGTTACTTCAGCCGAGCTTGTGACTAAACTTAAGAGCTGTTTCCTTTCAATTGTTTAGCAGTTTCTTATTGTCTCATACTACTTGTTAGCATCCACTTAAAACCTGAGTGAAGAAGTTCAAGAACTGAAATGAAGACTGAGAATGAAGAAAGATACATTTACGCAAGTCTAACCATCACCAGATGAGACCTCACCCATTTACTGAAAGTCAGAAGCCAAGAAAGAGGACTCAAGCCGGATTCCCAGCGACTTAACTGTAAACCAGGTTCTGTAAGGTTTACAGACTGGCTTCATAGACTTTCCGCGACTGGCCCAGCACAGGATCAAGAATCCCGGCCACCACATGGCCACAGAGACATACAGATCAATCTGCCTACAAGAAAGGTGGACCAGTCACTAGCAACTGGAGAGACATCCACACACCTCTCGAACTAAACAGCTACGTGCCAAAGAACCCCCATGACATCAACTCAAGTAATCAAGCCATTCCCTCCCTTTACGATGGAATGAACTATGAAGTGAAGAGAAGCCAGCCCCCAGAAAGACAAGTCTAGTTCAATTAGATTTTCATTACTTTGTATATTTTACTCTTGTACACAGTAGTAAAGTTTGGGTGTGAAATTGCACTTGTGTAAGTTATTTGTTGTTCATGCATCATTTCACGTTTGAACTTATAGTTATTTCTAATTCTGTGTGTCACTTGGAGCACAAGCTCAAGTAGATTGTTCTGCGCCATTCTAGAGTATTTTTAACAGCCCTGAAAAAAAAATCAAAATTTCTTTCAATGACTAGTACTGGAAAGTTGCTCCTTCCATCAGTAGTAAGAGAGAAGATGGAGGTGGAATTCTAACAGTAACACTTAAGCTACTCTGTAATTCTAACAGAGAAAACATTCCGAGTCCTTCCCCTAGAGGACAATACCTGCCACCCCTGCTCGTCACAAGTACAGAGTATGATCTGAACAACCTGATGCTGAACATCATTCCATGTTCACGAATTAAGGACAGAGGCTTTTGCCATTTTTGGTCTCAGTCTCAACTCTAGGGCCAGAGCCTTTACATCTCCACAGTACCAGAAAGACATGTTTGTCACTTTCACACTCACTCTTCTCTGAAGACCTTCTGCTGTCAAACTCTTCCTAGAGTTTCTTCCTACTCACAGATATGTCCTGACAGAAGAGCCTGTGAAGATATAAACCACTCAGATATTAAACATTGGTTCCAGTTAAAAAGACAAAAACTATGAAGAAATGTCAGCTAGTGAGCTATTGCGTATCCTTCATTTGGACGTTTCATGTCAGACACGCATACAGAAATCAAAGTTTCACAAAATGAATGACACGACACCTGAAGCTTTGTGTCTTCAATCACAATGACAGAGGGATGGAGCAGAGGGAGTAATGCTTTTCTAAGAGTCAGAGGACTTTTCACATGAAAATATTTGACAACGATGTGTCAACGAAGTCGTTGCCAAGCTTTGAAAGTTATGTGTGCTCTTAATCCTGCATTGATAATCAACAAAACGAATGTGGACGCAAACACAGATCATTTCACACAATTTATCAAAAAGTGGAAACTAAGCAGTTCTGCTTGTTCATTCCCTCAGAATTAACCTTGTATGTCTTTAAACAAAATGTCTGACTGGTGAGCTACAGATGGTTTTTCTGTTAGTTGTCATTTGAAATCTCAATCTTTTGTGTGTGTGTGTGTGTGTGTGTGTGTGTGTGTGTGTACGCGTGCGTACAATCCTCTTTACAATCCTCTGTCATATGTTAAGTCCCCCCTCCTCCCCCACTGTGAGTGAGACCTTTTTCAAATATACAGCAACAACACTTCTGATGTGGTATAGTTATCTCCTACTTTTTTTTTTTAAGCGTGGTTGTGCTAGTGTTGTCTATTAGATATGTTGAAGAAATGCGATCCACTAGAATGTGAAGAGTGTGTAGTCTCATTAATCTTTACAATTACAAAGTTTCATGTGTTGACCACTCGATTATATTGCGACCGCATGCTAGTCGTACTTAATGTGTTTGGCCTCGTGTTGAATGTGTACAGCTGGCTACAATGCATAGGGGCTTAATTCTGACATATCTAAACTTTGAAATAAATTACAAACGTAATACTAACAGTTAGCGGGTAACCCTCCAACAATTGTATGTGAAATGTTGCCCTCTATTACACAACTAACACTACAGTAACAGTAATCGGTTTTATCACATCGACACATGTTCTCACTCACTGACTCACTTACTAAAAACTAGGAAGTGAGCTTAGCACTTGCAAGTCGTTGCATACACCTTGCGTTTGAAAGCAGAAGGCAGCTGTACAAATAGATCTACGAAAAATAACTATCATTTCATTTACCTTGACGACGTCATCACGTTTAAATGACAGTTCATCGTCATGGGTTGCAGCAAACTCATACATTCCTCTCGCCTCCATTTTGCGTCTTGCCTCTGGTCGTGTGCTCTTGACCACAACAAAATTCTTACGCGTTTATGTTTCCAGAAGAATCAATTAGGTAATAAAGTCGACAGCCAACAAAACATACGAAACGACATTTAACATTACTTAATAGACCTAATATACATTTTGTCGGATATAATGTGAGAAATGTCCACAATAAATTTATTTGACTTGTGAAGTTCGAGAACTACTCTGTCATTATTCACACGAACGCGGAAGCAGATTTTCTGCTTTCCGGTTGTAAGCGACAAAATTTCGATCTCTCCGCACGGTGTCGCACCAAAAATAGTACGCCCACCGTTGGGCGTATTAATAGTTTCGGTCGCACTTTGAGAGACCATTCTGTAACTCTGTGTGTGTGTGTGTGTGTGTGTGTGTTTCATTTGGTGGAGAGAAAAAAACTCCTCCAGATTAATCTCCTTTAAAACTAAATCACTTCAGTCTTGCTTCATGTTTCCATTATTTTTATTAGCGTTCTCAGTTGCATAAACTTTCATTTGCTGAGGAGTAAGTTTTGGTGAAACACGCCCAACATGGGACCGTAGTTCTGGGCCACTGATTCCTTGCTGTGTTCATAGCATATTCATAACATGAAAGATAATCGGCGCAGTGTTGTCGACCCTAACATGGTGACATCCAGATGATGTCCCCGAGTCATAGTGGTCACTGAATTTGTCGTTCCACCGTACCAGGGGATAATACTACTCACTCCGAAGAAGCATCTGGAAAACATTGTTTTGCACATTTTTCATGTCTTTCTGTAATATGCGAAGAGACATTGCTTCTTTTTAAAAGGCATTAAGTACTGCCCAAAGCAAGTCAAGTTCATTTTTAAAAACAAACGAACACAAATTCTTGCCTTGAAATAAGAACACGTTCATAACTCGGAACGAAGGCTGCTTATGACACCAAATTGCCTTTTCAAAAATGACGCCACAAAGCACATGGAACAAACAAGAAGACATTATTTATCATCATGAATACTTGCATAGCGCCTATCTTCGGCTAGAGACCAAGCTCTATAAGCGCTTTACAATCCACATTCGTTTACACAACGGGCTGCCTACCTGGGTAGTGCCGACTGAAGAGCTTGCCAGCTGGCGCTTCATTCAGTCGCTTCCCGTGTCATCCAGTCAATATCGTTCACTCAGTTTCCTTACTTTCTTCATTCTTTCCATTTCTCACGCAGGGTGCATGCTATGTGTAATGTGTCATCCATACAATCGGCCAAACTGGCCTTCTCTTCTGAAAGTTGGCGATGGGATTTTACGTGTGTGCAAGATGTTATGCGTGCGTTCACACACGGAACCTAGGTTTATAGTCTCATTCGGAAGACTCTATGGGAGATGGAGTCGGAACCAATGTTAACTCTGAGGGGAAAATCACCCTGTACCGAAACGGTACCGGCGGATATTCAAACCCGCAACCCCAGGATCACCAAGATTGCGAGTCCGGCGTTCTACCACTGAGGTATTCCGGACCCCCAACATACCACTAAACAGGATGTTCTAAGCTTGCCCATATACCCTGTACCTGATCCATCTACACAGCAACAACAACTGAAGAAATGAACAAACACAAATTAACATTTATTTAACACTGGAACAATCCTTCGATCTCGAATATAGTCAAACAAACACACTGACAAACATTAACAAATGCATGTAGACTGGGTTTGATTGGTTGGAAAGGAAATCTTGAAGGAGACATGCAACAGTAAAGAGTAAATAACTACCAAGAAGGGTAACTCTTGCTCCCATCAGGGGATAATCCACACCCATTAACTCCAAACGAATGCTGTTTACGACACCGAATCGCAGCAGAAATGACAATACTAAACACACAGAACAAAGATCCCCATAACAAGATGTCCCAAGCTTGCCCATGTACCCAGTACCTGACATATCTGGATCTACATAGCAACAACTGCAGAAATGAACATAAACAAAATCAGCATTTATTCAAGACTGGCACAGCCCTTTTCGATCTTGAATATAGTTGAACAACAGCACAGACGAACATAAACAAATGCAAAATGCAAAGGAAATGTCGTGAATTAAATAAGCATTTTGTTATGCTATTTTTTTCCTTCTTCGCCGGGCGAGCCCCAACCTGAAAAGTGTCAGAAAAATCAAATTGTTGATTGTGGACACTCAAAGGAAGAAGAAGAAGAAGAGGTAGCGCCGGTTTGACTGGTTTGAAAGGAAATCTTACATAAAGCAGGTAACAGTAAACAGTCAATAACGAACAGGTAGGTGAACTCTTATAAATGTACATGTGTACATTGCATATGAGAAAACTTAAAACATCCTTTTTTAATGTCTCCTTGTTTGTTCTGTGTGCTCTGTGTTGTCATTTCTGCGGGGCGATTCAGTATTGTAAGCAGCATTCGTTTGGAATTCTGGACCTGTTTTTATTTCACGATGGGAACAAGAGTTACCCGACTTGTTCGTTATTGACAGTTTACTGTTCCTCGCCTCATTTAAGATTTCCACACAAAAACTTGCTTCTTTCATGTCGTGAATTAAATAAGCATTTTGTTATGCTATATTTTGTGTGCTCATTTGTATTTTGGCTCACATTACGATCAATCATGAACGAAGGAGACCAACATGACGTGTTTGTGTGGCTTGCTGGCCCATTCAGATAGGTGAGAACGTGTGTTTAGAAAGCAAAGCATACCTGTATATATATATATATATATATATATATATATATATATATATATATATTAACGGGAATAATCCTCCGACATTGAAACATTTTCAGCTTATTAAATGGAGCCATCTGTGTGTGTGTGTGTGTGTGTGTGTGTGTGTGTGTGTGCCATGTTTCTCGGGTACTTCTGAACGTAGCATCTCAACTATGAGTAGTGTCCAATAATTAAAAAAAAATTCAGCAGGCAGCCCTTGAAACTGCATGTTCTTTCTAAAAAAAATGGTTGTGACACAGTTTTGGTCATCGAGTTAGTTAAAGTGATGGCATCTTCTGAGGTTATTGACCTATGTCGAACTACACAAGGAGTTCCTTGAGACATTAAGGGATCATGGTCTTGAACAGATGGTCACAGAACCCACCAGACTCGAAAACACTCTCGATCTAGTCCTCACAAACACACCAAGTCTAGTCCCAAGAGTCGAAGTTGCTATGGGCATATCGGACCACGAGATCGTGTACTGCGAGTATGATGTAAATGTGCAGACGACGAAGCAAAATCCGAGGAAGATACACCTATACAACAAAGCAAACTGGGACGGCATGAGGGAAGCCATGAAGGAACTAGACAGCAGGCTGGAAAAGGAAGAGGGTAGCATCTCAACCCAAGAGCTCTGGACCAAGTTTAAAACGGCCTACTCTGAAGCAGTGGAAACATATGTCCCATCCAAACAGGCCCGCCCCAAGTTCAGCAAACCCTGGGTTACTCTAGAGCTTAAAAAACTCATCAACAGGAGAACTCGAGTGTACAAGAAGATGAAAAAGAAGGGCACCCAGGAGCTCAGAGATGAATGCCAAAAGCTGAGAAGGACCATTCAGCGCATAATCAGACGAGAATACTGGACGTACATAAACGACTCCATCACTGAAACCTCCCCGGGGGAACCTCCCTCACTTAAAAGGTTCTGGACCTATATCAAGCACCAGAGGACAGCAAAAGTAGGTGTCTCTCCTCTTAAAGTGAATGGCAGACTGATATCAGAGCCAAAGGACCAAGCAGAAACTCTGAACAAGCAATTTCAATCTGTGTTCACCGAAGGAAAAACCTACACGAGGGAAAGAGAAATGCCAAAGAGAAATGCCAGATGAGAAATGCCAAAGAGAAATGCCAGATGAGAAATGCAGACATTCCAGAACTGACCAGTATCCAGATCTCTGAGGATGGTGTCCTAAAGCTTCTCAAAGGTTTAAATCCATACAAAGCTTGCGGACCCGATGAGATAACACCTAAGGTACTGAAGACTCTTACACCAAAAATCGCTCCCATACTGACTCGCATATTCCAGTCCTCCATCAACACTGGAGTTGTACCCGAAGACTGGAGATCAGCAAATGTCACTCCAGTTTTCAAGAAAGGGGAGCACTACGATCCTGCAAACTACAGGCCAGTTTCCCTGACAAGTGTGCCCTGCAAGATCATGGAGCACATCATTGTCAGAGCTCTAATGAACCATCTAGAGAGCAACAAGATACTTTCCCCACGTCAACATGGTTTCCGCAGAGGAAGATCTTGCGAAACGCCACTTTTAGAGTTGATGGAAGAACTGACAGGGACCATGGAAAAATGCAGCCAAACAGACATTGTCATTTTGGATTTTGCAAAGGCCTTTGATAAGCTAAACCACTCACTCCTCCTCCACAAGTTACATCAGTATGGAGTACGGGGCCAAGTCAACAGGTGGATTGGTGGTTTCCTGAAAGATCGGCGACAGGCAGTTGTGGTAGATGGAACTAGATCAGACTTCATCTGTGTCAAGTCGGGAGTACCTCAGGGCTCCGTTTTAGGTCCGAGTCTTTTCCTGGCCTACATAAACGATTTGCCCGATAATCTCACCTCACAGACACGTCTCTTCGCAGATGACACAGCTGTCTACCGCAAGTAACAACAAGCCAAGACCAAGATGATCTACAGCAGAACCTTCATAAGCTTGAAAAATGGGAAAAGAGTTGGGACATGACTTTCCATCCTGCCAAATGTACAACTCTTCCAGTCATCAGCCCCAAACGAAAGAACAAACTTAGTGTCCCAAGCTACCATCTACACAGCCAGATCTTGACAAATGTCACTTCAACGAAATACCTAGGGGTTACCATCTCTCAAGATCTAAGTTGGGACCTACACATAAAAAACATCATCAGTAAAGCAAACAAGTCCCTAGGTTTCCCGAGGCGCAACCTGAAGATCAGTGCTCGCAACATCAAAGAGACTGCTTACAAAGCACTGGTGCGCCCAGTTCTGGAATATGTGTGCACAGTCTGGGACCCATATACAAAAGACCACATCACTGCCATCGAGGCAGTGCAAAGAAGAGCAGCCCGTTTTGTCAACAACAAATACCACCGACATGCAAGTGTTCAACAAATGATCAATGAGCTAGGTTGGACATCACTGCAAAACCAAAGAAAGGTTGCACGGCTCGCCATGCTCTACAAGATCAGACAGGACTTAGTACATGTGGAGTTTGGAAAGGCCTTGTTGATGGAAAACCTAAACTCAGAGCTGCAACCTCACGTGACAGAAGACTGCATTCCCATCAGCTAAACCGCCTCCGGTGTGTACGAGACTATCGACTAAACTCGTTCCTGCCACGTACCATCCAGGAGTGGAACAACAACTTGACACAGACTGCTATTCAGGTCAAGAGCAAGCAGCCTCCTGCAGTAAATAGTTTTTTTTTTGTTTTTTTTGCGTCAGCCTCCTAAAAGTGTCAGAATAATCAACCTGATGATTGTGGACACTCGACGGATGAAGATGAAGAATGAAGAGTCGTGGGATTCATACGCTTATGATTTTCCTCGCGATTTGTATGGACTACAATCGTACAGAACAAATTCTCTTCCGTCACATCACAGCAAAATCTACACCAACCAAAATACGATCCTTTCTTCAACATTACCGACCATATTGTTCATGTCACCGGGCATGCACACGAAGCCCAAGATTCAGAAAAAATTCTAATAATCACAAGAATTACAGACTTATGTGCGAGAAGTATGACGAAGTTTAATATCATCGTCAGGTGTCTCACCTTGCTATCTTCTTGTCAAGGTATATTCATGTGTGTCCAATATCTTTGCTCTGTGTTCATAAAGATGTTCATCTATGTTCTCTGCTAGGTAACAAATGTGTTAAATGGTCTGATCTTTATAAAGTATATGGTCTGATCTTGAAGAAAGAAAGTCGACATTTGTTGCAAAATTTGCATTTATATTATCACATGTCTTTTATCAATGTAGAAAACAATGTGAGTAACTGATAACAATTTGAAAAAAAAAGGCGTTGATTTTACAGCATTGAAAATCTTGCGGAAAATGTAAAGCGTGGATATTGATAGCCATTATCATTTGGTAACACGTTCATGTAATGGATAGCTGGAAAACTAAATTGTCGTTCTGTCTGGTTTTATTGTGTTGGTTGTAATTGTAAAAAAAAAAGCCAGACTGTCGCATTTTTCGTTACATGTGTAGACTGCGAAAACCTGCCTTGTGACGATGATAATGTCTGCTAGTAAATTTGAATATGTCATCTGAAGCCCTGGGGATGTTAAGTTCTTACACATACAGAGAGAGGGGAGAGAGGGGAGGGTGGGGGTGGGGGTAATTCTGGTTTAACAGAGTGAACCCACTTTGAAAAAAAATTGTACTGGTATGATAAACAGGTGAATTACGTCTTGTCGGCTGTCTAATCGCTAGTAAGTAGCCCAGTACACACATATCTCCCCCCCCCAACACCACCCACAAACCATCACCATGGCAACTAGGAGGGGTGCACTCCATGCCGATCCGAAAACATGGTTTTCCAGGCCACGGTTATCACATTTAGGCAGCACTCCATCGCCGACCGCCCCACGCCTCCATGAGCCGACCCCGGCGACACCCAGAGACTGGAAGGTTGACTGTGCCGCCTGACACTGACATATCACATTAGTGTACCTTGAGAGAGATCTGCCACCTCTCCCTCGGCACTCCCTACGATGCCACCTCGCAGATTTAATGACCCGCAGCTTCTACGTTCATGCCAGCTGACCTTCCCCTGATAGTCACTTTCCACAAATGGATCAGGGGAAATGGACGAGGCTTGTGCAGTTATTAGTCTGGGTTGCAAGCAAAATCATCAAGCAGCCATGGGTGATACATCTTTGGGAATCAAGTTATGAGTGTCGCGAACATTTCAGACTTTTAGTGACTGTGGCATTCTTATTCTCATCTCACAATAAAGTCTATAGTGAGATGAGAATATGAATGCCACAGTGTCTGTGTAACCATTCAGATGACTTTACTATCTATTTGTTTTTCTTTGTAGTGTTTGCAGTCTAGTCCTAGGGCGATGCCAGGCTGACAGACTTCATATGTGTGGACATTCCCTACAAGTATGGACATCCATTGCCCTTTCCTGATATGAGGCTCTGTCAGGGCGACTGCTCATGATTCCTCAACACTAACCTTTGTATGGGTTCTCAAAATACTTTGTCTCGCCTGCACCTTGGGGATCATCAGGTGCAATGTTTGGGACTTAAAACTGGATCTGCTGAAAACAATAGTCGGCGCAGCAAAAGAGATGGGAGAAGAAGACAGGTAAGTAGGAATATAACAAAAGCTAAAAGACTATACAAGAAATATTTCAGGATCTGTCCTTGGAACTGCCACAGTGCCAGAAAAAGGATCTTAACAATTGAAAAACTAACATGTGACTTTGATGTTCTGTGTCTACGAGAAACTGAAAGTACCGCCCACAGACCATTACAATAGGATGACTTCATAATCTTTCAAAACCATGATGGACGAGGATTTACCGTGATGATAAGAAACAACTTGAAAAAACAAACTTTCCAGGATAGACCTAGAAAAATGGTGTAGCAGCACACGTGAACTAACTGATGCTATGTGAGACTGGAAAGACCTAATGGTAATCAGAAAAGCCTTGTACTCGTCAATGCATACATACATCCAGGCTCCACGCATCAAAAACGGCTTGGACCTTTTTTTTTTCTTTCCAGGAAATCGAAAATGAATTTGGAGAGTCTGTAATACTATGTGGAGATCTTAATGCACCGTCAAAATTGTGAAATCAGCATGGTACCAAGGAATTGTGCTAGAAGAGATGTTGGACAAAGTGTCTCTCAGTGCACTGTAGAGACTGAAAAGATGGGTTCTGTGCTCTTCTAAGCGCTGTTTGATATGTGGATACCGAACTTTGTCTGGACCTGGAGCACTATCCTTGGGGCATCTAGCTACTGCATCATCTATTGCAGCATGAGTGCGGAAGCATTTTTACTTCATGGAAGTGACCATCTCTCTATCGTATTCGGTTTACAGAAACTGTCAAGAGTAAAACAAACGAAACAAAAAGACCCTTTTCGATATGACAACAATGAAGGAAATGTACGAAAGTTAAGGAGCAGAAGATGCCATAGAAACAATTATTAAATCCAAACAAATCGTTCAACCACTTTGGTGGAATGGAAACACAGAATCAGCCTGGGAAGAGGAATGCAAGGCTGTGGGAATTAGGCAGACAGAAAGAAGAAAACATCGACGATTTCTTTCTTTTTTTTTTCCCCATTGAAAATCTTCAGAACATCCTCAAAGAAAGTTCATGCTTGCCCTGATCCAGTTATCAAAACAGACACTGAATTTAAAAGAAAAAAAAGAACAATTTGCAAATAGTTCAAGAAGAAAAGAAAGTAAATGGCAACAATATTTTGTGTGTCATTTATTATGACACAATACTCACTCAGTTCTGGCAGTTTTATCATCGCATGGAAGGAAAACGTACAAAAGCCATCCTAGATGTCCTAGTGCTGATGGGACAACAAAACTCAAGACAAATGTGGAGAAAAGGTCGGCTCTACTTAAAACCTTCTATAGAACAGAGTGATGAAGAAATTGGGAGGAAAAGATATATTTTACCAAGTTAAATTAACATCTAGCTCAGAATGGCATTAATGATGAAATGACAGCACCTGAAATGGATGACACAATAGCTAGATGCACTAAGGATAGTGCTCCAGGTCCAGACAAAGTACGGTATCCAGATATCAAACAACGCTTAGAAAAGTGCAGAACCCATCTCTTCAGTCTCTAAGAGGACATTTTCCATAGAGGCTGTGTCCCATGAGACTGGACTCAAGTTACCTGAAAACTTTACCCAAACCAGGAAAAGATCATCATCGGCTAAATGGCTACCGCATACTCACTATATAAAATATCGTAAGCTCATGGAACGAATCATAGCAAGAAAACTCTCAAGAGACCTTGAAAGTAGACAAATCCTCCCATTCAATAAAGGAAACTATAGAACAGGCTACTTTTGCCATGAAGTATACCGAGGATTCCAAAAAAAGGAAGAAACACTGGCTGTTGCAATGGACCTGGAAGATGCATACAACAAAGGCCAGTTCTCGCTTCTCACGGAGCTACTTGCATTTGGTGTGTGTGTGTATGTTGTTATTGTTCTTGTCATTGTTACTATGTCATCTTCTGAACATTCATTTTCAACAAATAATCAAAGGCGCACGCACACACGCTAAGTGCACATTCACATGCATTTATGCACATATACATACACACGTGCACACATACACACATGTACACACATGCATATACGTCCATATACACAGGCACACACACATATATGTATTCATACAAGTGCAGACGCGCGCATGCAGGAGCATGCTCATACAAGCCCACAGATCACACACACACATATACATCTGCACAGACACACACACACGCATACTACACACACACATGCATACGCACACCGCGTACACTGGCATACACATTGGCCCTTGCTCACACACCCATATACACACACATGTACACGCACCATACACGTAACAATGATAATAATGGCAAAGCCAATGTTAGGTAGGTACCCAAGGTCTGACCAGCTCTTTGGGCTAATGTGTAGGTCAGACATCTGCTTAGTCGTAACCATGAGACCCTCTTCTTAAATTCTCTCATCTAGATCGAACAACAGAGTAAGGACATTGGAAAAAAAAAAAAGAAACTAAAAGCCTACACACCGATACAAAGAAAGCTTTTAAGGTCGTGAAGGATCTGACCAAACAAAAGCAAAGTCAAGTCAGCACCATTAAGGACAATTGTCTCACACAGGAAAAAGACATCACTAAAAGGTGGACTGAATATTGCTCAGGACTCCAGAACAAACAGAGCACAGGAGATCCAAATGTACTAATAGCACAGGATCCATCAAATGATGACGACTATCAGGACTCCAGAACAGAGCACAGGAGATCCAAATGTACTAACAGCACAGGATTCATCAAATGATGATGACTATCCACTTCTCCATGGAGAAGTCATAGCTGCAGTGAAATCACTGATATGTAGAAAGCTGCAGGAGTGGTTCCTACAGAGAAGGGAGTGCACACTTCCCAGGCCAAACGCACCTGCGACATGGACACCAGTATTGAAACAAACAAAAAAAAATCTCCACAGACTTTGAGAACCTGTCTACAGAAAGAACTGTCTCAGTGCTTCAGTAGCCATTAACATCTGATTTGAGTGGTTGTTATGGATACCATAAAATGACATCTGAAATTATTATGATATGTAATCACATCAGACATGCATTTAGGGCCATTCAGGTCAAAGAATGGAATATGCTCATCAAACATTGACCCACTGTTTTTCTCCCATCCTCTGGTAATGAGTGGAATATTCATCTGACTTTTTTTTTTTCATTTTTTTTTTCAGACAAAGGCTGTTCTACGGATCCAAAAGACTGGCTACTGGACTCACTTCTTGGACAGGAAGATGTCTCTTTCAACCGGTCGTGTAACAAGAAAAAACAACATGTGTCACAGGTTTCCCTGACTTCTGTAGGTATCTTCAAGGTCAGTACTCCCTGCTTTAAAATGTTCTGCTCAGCTGCAGTTCACAATGAGACTGCTTCTAAATGTATATGAATTTCCATCGTTTCACCCTTTTCTATCTGGTAAAGATGTAAATTCTAAATTGCATTTTTGTCTGCTCTAATTTTTCCAGGTTCAGTAATTCACAAGCATCTTTCTGTAAAGAAATGTATGCCACTGATGACATAATTTTGAAATTGTGTGCATAAAAGGAGGTATTACTGGATTTTCATTAGGAAATGTATTGTATACATGCACAGAAAAAAAATTATCAGACCATCGGGACATTGCATAACTATGAGTTTTGAAACTGATAACAAGAAGACTTCTAATTTGTGAAGACTTTTATCAGTTTTCAACGTTCTTTGTAATTCATACTAGGAAGAAAAGACACACAACTCTGTGAAAATTCATGAAACCCAAGAAGGATGTTTAGCAGTTGGTACACATTTTATTTATTTATTCATTTGTTTGTTGCATGTAAATGCTTGGTTTTTTTTCCTATATATTCCTGTAAAAAGTTAATTTTATGGTTACATTATTTTTCAGTGAAGCAGTGACCAAGTGAATTAACATTATTTTTTCAATGAAGCAGTGATCAAGTGAATAACTATATTGTTGATTCTTCCTTCGCTTGAAAGGGACACAAGACTTGGTAAGAACCAAACAACATTGAATATCATATTCGCAAAATTGTTAGACAGCCTTGGTCCTGGTGACACTGTTCTCTCTGGTCATCTTCACAATCTTTCATGTATGGATCACTGAAGTCTGGTTTCACCCAAACTTGAATGAATTTTTTTTTTCTTCTTTCTAAAGATAATAATGTTTACTTATACAGTCCTGGATCCCAAACAGAGAGGTCTAAATGTTTTACTGATCATAGTTTAACGTTTAAAAAAAAATCACACTTGAAGAAAAATCCACAGAACTTCCTTCCACACTTACAAACATCATACTTGAGCACATGATTACAGACAATTTATTTCATCATAAAAAATAAAAGGCAATGAAAATGGCTTTTAAAAAACGTATCGAGCCAGGCAGGATGTTATGGATGAAAACAACAACAAATAAATTTCTTCGGGAAACTACCATACCACTATCCACTCCACAACCTTTTTTCTTAATTGACTGGTCACATTGCAGCAATAGGAAATACCATTCAAGTTCTGCTGGATTCATTTTCTTCATAAAGACAGATGTTGTCATTGATCTTTAACATCTAATTTTCGACATCTACATATATCCTCCCATTTTTTGGTCACCGATAAAGAAAACCGTACAGATTTCACAATTTAAAACCATCACCAATGAGAGGTAATCATTTGATACTGCATTTTATTGTTTGAAATAAAAAACAACAAACAACTATTAGAAACCAATTCAGTTTAAAAAAGCCAAATTCAGTTCCCCCTAAAAAAAATTAACACATTAGCATACCATTCCACAACACACTTTTTTTTATTTACTTAATACACATCCACATAATGTACTCGGAGGAAAAAAAAAGACCCTGTCTGATATACATACAAATGTCTTACACACAGTCCAATTCATTGAGAACAAATGTGACATGTATGAAAGAAATGCTCTGTCATACTTGGTTCTCTATCATGCAGATATGGCATGGAACTACAACACCATTTCTTATTCAGTAGCTTGCTTGCCACTCACATGAAACAGATTTTTGTTTTGTTTTATTGATTTCATTATTTTAAAACTTTGAGTGTGTGTGTGTGTGTGTGTGTGTGTGTGTGTGTATACACATTATGTGTATGCATGTATGTGTGTGTGTGTGTGTGCGCGTGTGTGTGCATGTGTATTCCCATTATGCAAGTCTTGTAACATGCACAAGACTGAAAATAACAAAAATAACATACATACAGGTTCATTTCTCAGTGCTCATAAAACCTACAATATTATCTATTTCAAAAGAAAAACAAAATGGGATAGAAAAACGAAAGAGAAAAAGGACAAGAAAAGACACCCCCCCCTCCCCCTAAAAAAACCCCTTTCCCCTCCCCCCAAAAAAAGGAAAAAAAAAGAAAAGAAAGAATGAATCAAAAGAAAAACAATCTAATATACAGAAGATTTGACAATAACCACAGAAAAAGAGGGCGAAAGAGCGAAAGCGGTGAATCCTAGTAGTAAATCGGCATGATCACGGTTACATGACCAAGTTCATTTTTTACACAGTCTCTGCCCACACTTCAGGCAGGGCTTGGACATCTGGAGTCTGCCTGACAGAGAGCAGAGGTTTCCACACAGGGCACATGGTCTGTGGGCTTTTCCTCCTCACACCATGCAGTGACAGCGTCTGTCATTTTCTGATAACTGCACACATTGACCTGTAGGCTGTTTACTGAGGTCATCAAGCCGATTCCCGCCTAGGTGATATGGCCCATGGGGATAATGGCAAAGGAAAGTGGATCTGTCTAACACTACACCATCACCAGAAAAACGGATATTCAGCAAGGCAGCACACTTGTCAGATTTAATGTTGTGTGTCAACAGGATTCAAACTTCACAATGTCTGAATGAGAACTTGGAGCTCTAGTACAAGCCTAAGCAGGCACTCTTTAGACAGTACCCATTACTTACTAGAAAACGTTTTTTTTTTTCATCTTTTCCTTCCTCTCTCATTTTTCATGTCTCTTCCATGGCATTACTTCCATGCTGCTCGGTCTGGCTGTAATGTTGCAGCATAACAAATGATTCCAAATCGTGATTAGGCAACTCGTCACTGCTTCTAAATCACTTTGGTAGTAGTGTCTGTTCTGATGCAACTTAAAACGGGACATCTCCTACCACACACCTACCGATGACAGTAACTGCATATTTGCTGAGTCAGTGTAAGCCATCTAGAGGGGGACCACTGCATCCCTCCAGTTACATCCCCATGAGCTTGTATACACCAAAGACCTCATCATGAACTCAGCACAGGCTTGGACATATGCTGGGGAGCCATACTGAGGTCACCATGCTAGCATGAACAGCTACAGAAACTGACATTCTTTTTTCAAACTGATCACCTGAAAATGAAGTTGTTCTTCCTGGTCTAAGACTATGCAATAAAGCTGCACTCTACAGCTTCTTTCATATTTCAGAATCAATCAGGCCTGAGAAATACAGACACCTCCAGTATTTGTCAGGAAATGTGGGCAACTCTCTAAGAGATGCATGTATTAAATGTGTGGACCCAGTCTTCCCTCGAAACACTCAACAGAGACTGGAAAACCCCATGTGTAGCTGTCTCTGATGGGTTTACAACCCACAATCTCTCAGCCCTGCAAGCCCAAGACGTCAACTGCCACTCTTGGAGACGGTCTGAAGAAGTACTTCATTTATGAACAAAGGCATATTTACCGTACAATGCAGTTGTTTTGTAGCCCATGAAAATCAAGTGTTTAGATCTGCCTTGAGTCAAGCTGTGGCCATACTTACTGTCTGCTTTTGTGCACTGCTCACAGCTAACTTTTCATTCTTTCTTTTCCAAACACACCTACTCGTACCTCTCAAGCTCAAAAGCAGCATTCCAACTGCTGATCTCTTTCGACTGAAACAATCTGGAATTTGAATATCAATATCCACTGAACATCAAACAGTCTATGGAGCCAACATATCCTTTGGCAGAATCGTTGTCAATCATTCATGGCACCAGAATGTACATGTAACAGATTTTGATGAGACTGGATTACATTCACAGGTAATCCATCAATCAGGATGTGTGCCGTTTGAAAGTATATGCCTGGTAGATTAGAGCAGGCATCTGAGTTCATGCTAGAGCACACTAAGCAGAAACACACATGGAGATTTATGTGTGGACTGACATATGTACTAGGTGTTTGAACTATAATGAGAGTCACTGCCTACTACTACAAATCACACTATAGGGTTTGTATCACTGTTTGGTGCCAATACATGCGTCACCATTCACAGTGAGCTTTTGATCATAAGATGATCTGTCAGGACAGATCAGAAAAAAAATGTCTTACTAAACTTGAAAACAGAAATAAAAGTTTTTTGTCATGTGTAGTAGAGCTTCCATTTACTCCTTGCAAACACTAAAGCTCAAAACTCAACATCACAACGATTCAGATTAACAAGCCTGTGTGTTCGAACAGCATCAATGCAAGATACATGTACTCATATAGAACACACTGAATTTTCCCTTTCTGAGCATTCACACCAATAACAAACCAAATGTGTTTTTTTTGTGTGACTTTGGACACATCTGAGAATAACATTTTGAATCAAATACGTTACCGGTGACATGAATTGCAAAGATGCCGAGAAAAGCTTCATCACCTTTTCATCCGAATTCACTTCCATACATTTGGAAACCATCCTCCAATCAGAACATAAAAAGAAAACTTTGCACCATGAGATGAAGAAATACCAATATTAACTATGAAGAGCGAAGACCTCATCCCCAAAGAAAGGCTGAAAATACAGAATGTACACAGTGAAATGAAGTAGATCACATATACATTGAGGACACAGTTCCATGAGCATTTACATCAACACTAAAGTCTCACAGAATTAATCCCAAATGGACAGACAGGTGTTGTCAGGTCAAATCTCTCCTTCATAAGATGTAATGGACAGAAGTCAGCCATGCCAGAAAGGATCCATGTGTCTCCATATATACTGAGGCCTAAACATAATGTGTATGTCTAAAAATACACAAACTATTCATTATGAACCAGTACTTGTCTTCACAAACGTACTTTACAGGTATGCACCTTGCAGTCATGCTGAATATAGAAAATGCATATAGCATGGACAGCACAGAGAGAGAGCGAGAGAGAGAGAGAGAAGAGAGAGAGAGAGAGAGAGAGAGAGAGTGCCACAGAGGAAAAGACATTAAAGGATGTACAGAAAGACAATGAGAAGCTGACAGCCAAAGAGATGAAAACAAAAGCCTGAGAGAGAGATGAAGAAACCCAGCACCCTGAACACATCATACATCCTATTTCTTGTCCCCTCCCCCCCATAGCCATCCCTTGACGAATCCTGTGAGGCCTCCCCCTGCTGCCTTCTTCTGTGCCTGCTCCATCTTGTCATCCAGGGAGGGGAACTCCACATGGTTGAGGGCCAGGTCGAAGAACAGAGGACGGCAAGGAATGGGCTGGAAGTCCGGTGGGAATGTGGTGATGTAGGGCTTCTTTCCCACCAGAGATTTATCTTCAATGTACTCGTCCAGCCGCTCCTCAAGTGACTGACATGAAGAAAAAATAAACATTGTTTCATGTATCATTCATATGTGTGTGCACGTCCATATACACATACGTAGGCAAAAGCTTGAATGTTCCTATGCTTGTGTGAAAATGTGAGTGTGCATTTTCCATTGATAATGTCTGTGAAGTTATCAACCTTGAGCAAAAATAATCACCTACCTTTAAATTTATAACCTTTCGAAGATATGCATCTTAAAAACAAGTCGAACTGATATTAGTGATAGTTCATGTTCTGATACAGAAATGTAAAGGTGAAAATTTTACCTGTCACAGAGCTCTCACTGATTACAAAATGAAAATGGAGATAATGCCAATTTGTTGTCACTGAGAAGAAAAAAAAAAGCTGAAGCAAAATCCTGATGGACTGCGCACAAATGCTAACAGATGGGAAGGTGACTACAGAATCTGTTCACAAAACTTCTGTATGAATTGGTTCTTTCCATTGAACTGACAGATAAAGAAATCCATCTTGAGCATGGTGGCGGTCAGAACTATGACAGTGATGTGTCTAAAGAACCTTAAGGTCCACACACAGCAAAGCACATCACTGAACATCATTGTATTAAATTGCAAAAAGGAATTTTCCTGTGAAAATATGATTTTTGAAATGCTTACCCGTCCAAACAAGTGCCCTATTCCAACTTGACAGATTAAGGATACGTCCAGAGACTGAAAAAGCACTCCTCTTTTTTCTTTCTGTTGTTATAGTTTCTAGATTAACACTGAACATGTCCACACCAAGAGGAGTAGAGCACTTGTCTGAACAGGCATGAGAAACACTGCTTTGGTTACAGTTATATGTGGGGTATAAAACCTCTGCTGAAGACTGGTAAAGTTTAGTGAATAGTATACATCATTTTTCTATCATCAATGTGATTCTCTGCATGAACATTTTAGTATACATCATTTTTCTATCATCAGTGTGATTTCTCCTGCATGAACATTTTTCTTTCAACACTACTACCTGCCCTGTTGAACAGGGTAACTTTGCAAAAAGCAAAGAAAACACAAATTACTAAGGATACTTACAGAATGCAGATTTTCTGAAAATACTGCTCCTGAGATTATAAATCAACAAAAATGAAAACTGCAGAAGAATACAGTGTAACTAGGAATTTAATTTCTGTCTTGTTCTGTCAATAACTAAGTGTTACCTTTCGGTTAATGGTGGCATTGACGACAGATGACTCCTTGTTGGATGAATTGGCGTCCAGTATACTGTTGGCATGGCAGGAGAACATCATGCCCTTCACCTCTCCCTGAAGCTCTGACAGTCGCGTGGCCTCCATCTGCACAGACAAAGGTCATTCAGCACTGGCACAGTCTTGACTCTGTTCTACAGCTACAGTACCGAAGTCACCAAACTTTTGTTGTTGTTGTTGCTGAAATATGGCACGGAATGAAGTTTCCTGAGCTTACTGTGTCGCATCCTTTTGTCTTACATAGATTTCAGATTTGGCTGATGAGCCAATGAACTGTCTTGCTTGCTGATACATGGCCACAACCACTTTTCAAAGGCAAGGAATGGACGGGCCTCCATCAAAATCCTAACTTTGTGAAAGCTTTATGTCCAGTTGATCTTACTTTCAGGACAGCTGGTCCATGGAATACCAAACAGAAGCCCCTTCCCTCTCTTCTTCCACCTACCCCCCCCCCCCCCCCCCCCCCCCGAAAAAAAGCCCCACACACATACAACAAGAGTTTTACTAAAAACTAATTTTGTATATTTGCAGGCATACAGCATTACTTGCTTGAACCTGGCTGTTTTGTACACAGGCCTATAACAGCTGTGACTGAAAATACTATTTGGGTCTATAGCAACGTGCTGTATCTCAGTTCACAATCACATAAAGGAAAGTAAATTCTGTCTTGATGTTAGAATCTGCTTTCAGCCTTGATGTTCAGGTCAGTATTTGATAAACAAAGTGTCACAGCAAGAACCTTGAAGAAAACCAAATTTTATATCAGTGTCTCATGCTTGCTATGCACGGGGTTGAAAAAAAAATCCA
>CM065715.1:77877942-77910442 GCA_033310375.1 Conus canariensis
ATATTTTTTTTTTTACAAATGTGCAGACATGAGTCACTTAGTGTCTATGGAGACGACATGACGATTGATGTGAAGATTTGAAGATTCAGTATTTCACTCTTTTTTCAGTTCTGACAGAAAAAAGGAGCAATGCCAAAAGTTGCAAGATATCTATTTTTGGTTTCCCCACACTGATAATTCGTCGCAATCGAGTAATATGGAAACATTGCAGCAAACAGTTTCATATTGTCTTTAGCAGATCCGAAACTGTGATGATTGTTGATGGCATGAATCGTCCACAACACTTCCGCTTTCAACACATCTGTCCCACTTGCTGTTATTGTGGACTAGCTGACGATTCTTACTGAGGAAAGGGTCTGACCTGATGTTGATGAATTTGATGATTGCCGAACGAAGTCCATAAGACTAACTACCAGCCTACTCGCTTTTTCCAATTCCACGTATTTTTTCCTCTTTCCATGACTTGTAACCGCCGATTCGCCCATTGCCCGAACATCAACGGTCTTTTTGCACACTTTACGGAAAAACGCATGTTTGTTGTCTCTGCATTCAGTGATCCAGCTTCGATATTCTTCCTTCTGTAACCACAACGGATCAAATGCGCAATTTCCCTTAGGCATGATGACAGGCGCAACAGTATTGGACTTCACCGAAGATGAGGGAGCATGGCGCTCTTTGTCGGAAGTCGAACTGCGCATGCGCAAACGATAACCGACTATTGAATTGCTTCCTTTGCTTGAAAGGCAGACGACACATAAAACAATTCGAGAAGCGAAAATCGATGTCCGAAGTCTTGTTCGCGTTTGTTCTCCGATTTGTCTTCAAATGTTACAGTCAGTTTTGGTCCGAAAACGATTTTTAAGGGGATTTCAAGGATGGTAGGGATATCTGCAGTTTTCAAGGGTTTTCATGGGCCTTTTTGACCCAGTTGTTTTTTAACCCGTAGAGTGCCTTTAAGCCGTCAGCTGACGCCGCATTAAAAATGCTTTCCCAGTGCCTATGGGCCGTCCACTGACGTCATGCATTTTTCATGAATTTTCATTCGTTACTATTTCTATCAACGGACTTAAATAGAGTGTGCGTAGTAAGCCTTATATGTCTGTAGTATTAAAATGATATGTAAATGACCACACGTGAGGGGAAAGCCCATTTATTCTCATCACTGACTGGATGACCAGCCAGCACTTCGTCTCGCTTGCAAAGATGGCGGCGCAACCTTCGACAAGCGCAGCGACCAAATCAACGTATTTACACAGCTGAGCAGGCTCTGCTAATGATTTTTGACAAAGACAATAATCTTTTATTCAACGACTCACTCGAGCATGAAGGTGAGATGATGATAGTGATGGAATTGCCAACCGTATTCGTCAGTTATTGTGTCGGGCTGTGTGACCTCGATGTGTGTTCAGCTGACTGGTTTGCCAGCGTCGAACGAGCTCGCCTAGTGTGTACTCTGCACTGCGTGCCAGTGGTCAGTGACGTGGTAGTCAGCGTGAGAGGGGAGCGCGGCCTGCTCGCGGCGCGGCACAGGGCAGAGGGAAAGGTAGGGGAAGAGGAGCAGTGAAAGAGAGGGTTGAAGTCCAGCAAGGGGGCGTGATGGGGAGAGGGGGGCGTGGTCATGGACTGACCTGTCTGCATAGAGTGTGAGCGTCTTGATAGACTTCTAAACTGTTTTACTTTCATTTACAGGTGTAGTGTGACAATACAAACTTTATTTTCAACTTTTTTGCTTTGTGTTCTTGTTTGGATGTGAAGATGTAGTGGTAAATACATATGCTTTTGATCGTGCAAAAAAATCTATCCAAATCTAATTGCCTAAATACTTTTTTATTATCAAAATTAAAACAAAAGAAGCCCAGATTCAAAATCTTCATTCAATTTCCTTCAAAAATCATATATATTTCATTGTTATATCTTTTGTAGTTTCTGAGCTAGAATTTTTTGTTAATTATTACCCCCAAATCATTAGATTTCCCTGGCACTGGGAAAGCCTTTGTTTGGAAACATTTTCAAGCAGCGAACGGGTTAAAGGGTTTTCAAGGGTCTTCAAGGGGCGTACGAACCCTGCATCCGATCAAAGTTGTTTTTT
Source organism: Conus canariensis (assembly GCA_033310375.1). Classification (NCBI taxonomy): domain Eukaryota; kingdom Metazoa; phylum Mollusca; class Gastropoda; order Neogastropoda; family Conidae; genus Conus; species Conus canariensis. The sequence goes on from CM065715.1 coordinate 77,880,032, forward strand.
TTTTTATGTTGGAGCATTTTATCATACAAACTGTACCACAGCCTTGAAAGGCAAGAAAGAAATGGTATCTTTCTTTTAACACACACCACAAACGCAAATCCCATGCTGATGTTTAGTGTCAATTGCAAGTGCAGGCTTTCACATCATGTACAAACAGGGGTAAATCCAAAATGAGGGTGGGATCCAAAATCGCATACAAGAAAAAAACATGAGTTTATAAAAGTGTAAAGAAAACTGATCAAAGGGCGTGAACTCGTGCTAATTTTACAATACGTCCTTTGCAGACAATGAATTAAATCAGGGAACTGAAACGGATGATCATGTGTAAGACAGAATGCAGATTGTTGTGCCGTGCTAATCAGCAAATGCCTTACATCTAGTTTGTCAGAAGCAAAATGATGATTGGTTCTTGCAGTTCACTTCCATACTTGTCAACATGGCAAGCATGAAATGCAAAGAAACGAATGCAAGTCAACCTAAAGCGAAAAGGACAAAAACAACTGAAATGAGGCAGAGTACTTTGTCAAATTTCATGTTTTTTCCAGCCACAACTAGAAACATCACCCTAAGAGACTTACAAAAAGCTAGTGCTGACTCAACATCAAAGAAGTCAACTAACAAATGTTTTTAATAGTGAAGGTTGACCAAGTTTCAATGGCAGATGCTGAACAAATCAACGCTACTTGTCAACTAATTTACCATGCTGACTGCCAATGTTGTACCCAGTTCCATATTGCAGACCATGATTCAACACAGCCTAGTTCACTGTGTAAAAAAAAAATTCAAGTTTAACTTTAAACAGTGACACACACTGACAACACACATATACAATCATCATAAATCACTGATGAAAGCTTTTTGGATAAAATGTGTCAGAATGCTTTGTGTGTGACGCCCCCCATCCAAATTATGCTCCCCCCACCCAGCCCTCTCCAAACCTGATTTGGGGATATGAAAACCCTTACATTTCTAAGTGATATAGCGACCTAACTCACCGAAAGGCCTTGTATCCATTGACACGGATGTTGATCTCTTCATTGAGGGTGGGGTCCTCTTCCACGCCAGCCAAGTTGGGTATCTCTCCCAAGTTCTGCACCAATCATAGATGCACATATCCATTTGGCTCACAGATCACATGTTCTCTTCTGGAGACAATGATCATGCAGCCTACACAGAATTCCATCCACAAACATGGGCACGACCAACATGTCTTCAAGACCCATTTTTGTATTAGTGTGACCTATATCTGCATCTAGAATACAAATATTCATTGCTCACACATGTCTAAAGTTCAAAGGCATTCTTTTAGCTATGAGCAGGCAGATTCACCCTAGAGCTGAGTGTTCAATGGGTGCAAATGGGAAGAATGGAACCATACAGACACATCGCTGGGAGTGCTGCTTAAAGTTCCTGACCAACACTGCCTGTGCCTGCGTCTCTCAGGTCTGGCTGACACCAGGAAAGGAAGCATAGGTCACACAGTCTCTGGCCAAAATGGAACTCCACAGTATCATCTGACTGTTTAAAAAAACATCCAAATTGTGTGGCCCTTCATGCCCTCTCTCTCATGATGTCCTCAGTTTCCAGTTTCTTCACCATCGTCCAAGTGAGCTGGTGTCAAAATCATTAGTATTAGCAAGTTCATAGGGATGATCATTGGACTGGTATGGTGCCAGCCTCCAATGCTCCAGTGCAATGCTCATTCATGCTGGATCCGTAACTAAACGTCAGCAGCTGGCGTCCTGTATATACAGGATTAGAACAAGCACCACTGACATCAACGTGACTCAGCAACAATGCAGCGTCTTCTCCGGTGAGTTGCTTCATAAAAACAAGATACCGATTATTCTTTGTGGACTGATGGCGAGTATTGACTGACAAAACCATGGTGTTCCTTGTAAGGGGGACATCAGAACAAGCTGAGCAAGATTAATGGCACTGAAATATCAAGAAAGATGAGAAAGAAAAAAAGGCAAATATACTGAAAATTTATGCAGGTACAGGGGAGACTTATTGGTTGTTTACTTTGTATAATCTGGGAAATCGCGCATTATAAAAGTAACAAATAAAAACAAAAAGGTGGTAACAGCAAACCAGTCTACACCTGTGCCATTTTGACAACACTGGATTTGTTTAGTTATGCAAATTATTTTCATTAACATGCGGCCTGTATTATTGCTCTAAGGATTCATTAACCATATTTGATCATGCGAAAAATGACCACTGTCAGTACTCACACAGTCTCCAAGATGAAAGACATACTGCTTTCAGCAGCAAACCAAATTTCATCAATTTGATTGATAGGGTTAAGGAGTATCAGAATATATTCCCAGGTTGTCTCACCTGAATAATAATGTCATACAGCCTGACCAGATCCTGAGGCTTGGTGATTTTGCGTCCTTCCTCCACCTGTCGGTCAGGCAGGTACTGTCGTAAATTCTCTATCAGGTGCAGATTACGTTCAATAGCTATCTTCAGCCGCAGGTAGGTCAGGTAGGAATACAGGTAATGCTGGTTGGTGATTTTACCTTCGATGGGTTGCCCACGGATTGCTGCTTTGAACACCTGCCCACAAATGCTGTCTGTTAGAGAGGTATTGATATATGTCTAGTACTGATAATATGTCTATTAGGCTTATTAAAGGCTACAGTGTGTTTAATGGTACTATCACAGAACATGTTTTTCGAGCATCTGCAGCATAGAATGAAATACAACATTTCTTTGAAAACTAAAACTGATGCTCAGCCATACAACAGCTGTCAAAAATTACAGCCCTACAACATCTATGTCCTGCTCTAGATATCTACCTGATGGAAAACAAGACTACAAATTTTACAGCTTAGCATATGTGTATGCCCAAGAGATGGCCCAGACTCCAGTCCTTCTTATACAGCTAATCGACAAAAGAGTTGAAATGAAAATATGTAAACAGAGTAAAGATGACAGAACACAAAAACTATTCAATGGCATCCCAACAGTAAACATTTTTGTGTGTGTGTGATGATTAAAAAAACAGGCTTAGTTCTAGGCACAGAACTAATTTGTCTAGCCTCCTTTCCTCCTACCAAGAGACAAGAACTCACACTTCCTGCTCGACTACTGAACAGATTTCACCTACCACAACTAAGCTCTTTGTTTTCTGTTTGTTTCTTGTTTGCCATGTTCGATGGTCTTGCCTGCAGACCTCATTGGTTGAAAGGCATCACTTTGCTCACATCTTTATGCTACACACCCAAGACTTAACCAGGGTTAATGAGCATGTCAGGCATCTGCTAAATCTTGTACATGAGACCCTCTTGAAGTCTTCCCAAATCTGTTCCTTTTTTTTGTTTTTTTCATTAATTTAGTGATCTAGCTGTAAGTGGTCCCATCCCATGGCTTACCAGGTAGCATAAATGGACCTACTCCACATGCAGTGACATCTCTTGATGAAACTTAAACTGTGCCATGTGCCTAATGGTGCAGAAGCCTTAATATATATATTTTCACAGATTAAAAAGTGATTTTTTTTTAACCCTTCAAACTAAAAAAATTCTACATAAATTCCCGCAACTTCAGAACTACTTATTTAGGGCATGAATGAAGTTATACCTGTTGAATTTTGGTTAAAAAAAAAGCCCCCCCCCCCCAAAAAAAAAAAACAACAACAACAAAAAACCCTAGAGAATGTCAAGTTTGGTATGAAAATTCAGTATTGGCTGTAGTTTGTTGTGTCTGTGTTTGTTTGTGCATTGTTATGTTCAAAACAGACCACTGTGGTCTCTCACCTCCATTTTGTCACTGCTTCACTATGATTCCACCAAACTGAGATTCAGATCAGGGAAAGTTCAAGCTGTGAAGAAGTGGGATGGGCTTTGCGTTCCAAAATACAGAGTCCTTGACATGATGAAGCTTACTAATTCACTGCTCTTTACAAAAAAAAAATCTTTCCACAGTCACAGACAGAAACAGATCACACATAGATTAGTTCAGGACCAAAAATGGTCTCATTCCTCTCTGCTTCCACAACTCACACACACACACATGCACACACACACAAACACCCACATTCACATATGCGCACGCGCGCACACACACACATGCACACACACATGCGCAAAGTAAACCCACTGTGTCTTCCTGAAGGGAATCCCTGAGTGCTTGCTGAGCATCGATGCACTGCTTGAGCAAGGTCTCGTAGATGGAGATCTTGCTGTCAGCAGTGTCTGCTGTTTCCAGCTCCTTCTCAGCATCCGTCATGCTGAGCAAGAAGAGACGAACAGTCTCCACCTTTACCTGAACTGTGCGGCCCCGCCATGTCACCTCAGACAGCGTAGTGGTCTGCTTCTCTCGTGTTTGAGACAGCAGATCCTGCAAGTCACAGACTGTCTTAACTGCAAGTCATGGATTGTATGCAATTATCACTGTCATTCTTTCACACAGGTCTAACATGCTAAACTAAAGATGTAAAAAAAAAGGAAGAAAATGTCTCAAACATTCACAGACTGTATGGTACCCAACTGTCTTCCAAGACACTCGAAGACAATAAGTAAAAGATCAAGAACAAGGCACATTTTGTTAACTACCGCTACATTCATAAAGTTTTCGAATGAAGATGGCACAGAGATGGGGAGTTTGAATTATACTCCGTTTGGCTAGTATACTTACCATGTCAGACCATAGCATTCCACGGCAGTTAGTCAGCTCTGCCAGGCCGAAATTTTTTGTGGCTAATGCAGTAATAAGATAGTCACGTGACGCCCACCCTACTTCCGCCGTAGGAAGAAGCCGGTGTCAACTTCCTGTACCTCATTTGTCGAGGCCTGCGCGCAAGGTAACCCCGAGAACCTTGGCGCTAGAGGGGAAGGTAGGGCGGGCATTAGAGTCTGACATGGTAAGTATACTAGCCAAAGAGGGAGTATAATACAAACTCCCCATTTTGGCGTCATATACTATACCATGTCAGACCATAGCAGAATTTATTGGAATAGGAGGGGGGGCGAGTGCCCTAGTGGTTCTTGGGGTTAACCGATATGGCTGCATTAGCCGCCACAAAGGAGATCCCTTTAGAACCATCAGCCCTGGTCATGCGGATGTCCCTTAAATAAAAGTTTATAAAGGGATTTTCCGAACGCCAGTAGGCTGCCTCTAGGAGATGGCGCAGGAGGACAGAGTGCTGGAATGCTGCGGAAGTGGCCAGGGCTCTGACCTCATGGGCCCGAGCGGACAAGACGGGGAGATCCTTGGACGCCTGGGCATAGGCAGATCTCACCGTCTGGGAAAGACACCTAGAGATGGTGCAAGCAGAGATATCTTTCTTATTATTGGAGTTGGTAGAAATAAGGAGACGTCTCTGGGAAGCGCGCCTGGGGCACGAACGTTCCCAGTAGTGTCATAGACACATAGAAGGGCAAAATCCATGTCTCCCCCACTCTACCGCCTAGGATGTCCGCCAGCGGGCGGATGACGAGGTAGGGCGAGGGACTACCTGGTTCCAGATTCTAGCTAGGAATTCGGGAAGGAACTTCAGAGAGACAGAGCCGTCCCTGCGGAAAGCAATGTCTCTGGGGTCCCCGCTGAGGTCATTCTCAAATGAGGGTCCGCCGAGCTGGCGGATGGTCGTGCAGATGGCCGACCTGTAGCCTTGTATGGAACTAGCCGAGAGCTTGGGGGGAAAGGATAGGTAAGATAGAAAATTTCCTATCTGGATACTGGAGGGGTGATCATGGGGAACAGAGTTTTCTGTGCACCATGAGACCCATTTCCCCCATCGGTAGTCGTAGAGGGACTCCGTGCTAGTCCTGCGAGGGGCTGTCGCTGGGTCCCGGAGGACCTGCGAGGCCCCCGCCCCCGTCTGGAGGTTGGAATGAGGGCGACCCGAGCGGGGTTGCCTGAGCATGTCCCACCGGGTGTTCAACTGGAAGAGGGGTACACGGGAGAGGGACTCGAGGTCCGGAAACCAGGAATGAGTGGGCCACATGGGGTTATGAGGATAAGCCTGGGTCGTTCGAGTCTCACCTTCCTGATCACCCTGTGGAGGATTGGGAAGGGAGGAAAGGCGCATGCTATGAGACCGGTCCAGGCAAGGGAGAGGGCATCGATTGCATACGCCTGGGGGTCCGGGATGGAAGAGACACACACTGGCAGACGATGATTGAACCGGGCAGCCAACAGGTCGACCGTGGGCCGAACCAATGTTCCCACACCGAAGCTAGTGAGAGCCAGCTGAGGGTCCTTTCCGTGTGGAGGACGGACCTGGAGCGGCTGAGAGCGTCTGCCAGGATGTTGTGCGTCCCCGCTATGTGTCTTGCGTGAAGGGTGATTCCATACGCGTGACACCAGCGGAGGAGGGCCTCTGTCCGGAGGGAGAGGCTGATGGAGCGTGTGCCCCCCCCCCCCCCCCCCCCCCCCCTCCATTGTTGCTATGGCAAGACACCGAGGTGTTGTCCGTGAGAAGGAGAACAAGTCGGTGTGAGACCAGGGTCCGGAAGTGGAGGAGGACAAGTCTGACCGCCTCCAGTTCCAGGATACTGCTGTGGAGACGGGGAGTCTGTGGGTCCCACACCCCCGAGGCCTGACTGCTCTCCAAATGGGCCCCCCAGCCCGAGTTGGAGGTGTCTGTGTAGAGTTCCAGGGCCTGGTTGGGAGGGAGATTGGAACTCCGGGTCTCAGAGTGGAGGGGCTGAGCCACTCCTAAGTGGCCCAAGGGGACCAGGGCCCGAGGGGAATGGTCTGGCCCCAGCGGTCGGCGGTCTGCGACCAACGACGGCAGAACTCCCTATGGAGTTGACGCTAGGGACCCTGCCTAGGGGAAGGAGGGACGACAGGGACTCCATCATCCCCAGAAGGGAGGAAGGTGTCCTGGCCGACGAGTGGAGGATAGGAGGCGGCGGGGGATGAGGTCCACTATGCGAGTGGACCTCTCTGGGGTCGGGGAGAGCTGCATGGAGATCGTGACTAAAGTCATGCCCAGAAAGGAGACCCGTTGGCTGGGATTGAGTTCGCACTTGCTGGGGTTGGTGACAAACCCTAGTGAGGAACATAGGCGCAGAAGTTTGGATGTGTGTGGGCTTGACACTGGGTCTGAGAGGGAGCCAGGACGAGCCAGTCATCGAGGTACACCAGGAGGCGAATGCCCTCCTGTCTGGCGAGGGAGGCCATCTCCTTGACTACCTTCGTGAAAAGGAAGGGTGCCAGGGAGAGGCCGAAGGGGAGTGCCTTAAATTGGAACACCCGCCCCCACCAGACGAACCGAAGGTATCATCTGTGGGAAGGGTGAATGAGGAACTGAAAGCAAGCTTCCTTCAGATCTATTGAGGTGGCCCAGTCCAGATGGTGGGTGGAGTCTCTGATCTGGGCCGGGGTCTCCATCTAGAATTAGGTGGGTATGAGGAACTTGTTGAGTGGGGAGAGGTCGAGGATGGGCCTCCAGCCTCCCGAGGGTTAGGGGACCACGAACAGGTGAGAGTAAAACCGGGGTCGGGATGGGATATCTCCGTGATAGCCCCTTTTGGAGAAGTTCCTCAACTTCCAGGCGAAGAGCCTCTGCATGGGCAGGAGGGGGATCGCTGGAGGAGGGAGGTGGAGAGGCTAGGAGAGGGGGGCATTCACACGTGCCCAAGGCAGACGCAACCCCTCCTGTAACACTGCCACTATCCATGGGTTGAGGCCCATACGTCGCCACTGGCGGGCGTGCCGGGATAGGCTGCCCGCCAGAGGGGCCGAGGGGCCGGGGAAGGGCGAGATTACTGCCAGTTCCCGCTCCCCGTAGGTGAGTCTGCCAGTCACCTCCGAGGCCTTGCCTGTTGGCCGAACCGAAAATTCTGCTGGGGGGGTTTCGGTTTCGGCCTAGAGGCGGTACTAGGGCGCCTGGCGGGCCGTGCGGTGCGAGAGGGTGCCTGTTAGGGGTAAGGCTGGGGTCTGGAGCGGGGCTGGGTGGAGCGGAAGCAGGGTCCAGCAGGGCGAGACTGGCAAGGGGTTTGACCGCCAAGGACGCCACCTGCCTGCGTTCTTAGACTGCGTGGGTGGTGACCGCAGTTGAATAGTCACCGAAGAGCGACTGCTCCTGACCCGGGATGCACCGCAGGGCTGCCTTGAGCGCCGGGGAGAGAATGGACTGTGACAGCACAGCATCTCTCACTGCCAGCAGGCAGTAGAAGTAACTCCTGGCTGCGCTGTCCGCCGCAGCCAAAAGGTGATGTGCTGTCTTGTTAAAAGAATCGCATCAGGGGGTCGCCAAACAGGTGAGAGTCTGTCTCTGGGTGTGCCTCAGAAACGTGAGCGTCTGAAGACACAGAGACAGTGCCGTCCTCCTGTGACCAGAGCTCCTCCGCTCACTGCAGGAGCATGTCGATGAAGGCATGTCCCGCGGTGGTGTGAAGGATACCAGTCCTGGCACTCCTGTCCCACTCCATCAAGTTCTTGATAGACACAGTGGTGGATGTGGGGGGGGAGGTTGGGAGTGAGCCGGCAGTCAGCAGGGGAAATGGCAATATCCCTGGTGACTGGCTGAGAAGAGAGAAGACGTGGGGGCCCTGCCGCAGGTCCTTGAGGAAGGATCCTACTGGGACCGCGTTAGGGGAGACGGAAAGTCAATCCCCGGCGGAGGGATGGCCTGTGCACCCCTGGCAAAGGTTGCCGATCTGTCCCACAAGGAGCTGAAGGTCTGGGGGGCGGCTATCCTTGGCTGGGATCGCTGGGCTGTGGGGGGGCCCGGCATACCGGTCAAGAGAGAGAACGTAGTCAGAGGGAGGGGATTCCCTAACAACAAGTTCAGGTCGCCACCGTTCACGATGGAACATCGCCAGACTGGGGGAGGGAGTCCTTTACTCCGTCCTCAGACTGTGGGGCAAAGTGTTCCTGAAGGGGATGCTCAGATCCATCTTCAGGGGCAACGGCAGGGGTGCGTGGGAGTCCCGCCCTAGCTGGGTAGTAGGAGGGTGTGAGGGCGGGTCCCTGGTGGCTCCATAATCGGCAGGCAGACTAGTGGGGGAGCGCCGATCGGACAGCGCCCAAGAGGGAGGAGGACCCAGCTCGAGCCAGCTCGAGGAGGCTGGATGCCACATTCGACCGTAGATGGAGTCACCTTGGGTATCGCTTAAGTCACTGGTCCTTCTTGGGGGCATAGAGCCACCGGTCCCCGAGGAGTATGGCGGGCTGTGGCGGCCCAGGGCAGGATTTCCTCGGGGACCTGGGTAACCTGAGGCAACAGGGGGGGGGGGGGGGGGGAGGGGGGGGGTAGCAAGAGAGTGTGGTCTCTCATACCCGCCCCGGGGAGCGCACTGCCTCCTGCATCTCCCGGGTGCGGTCCGCGCCGGCCCCCTGCATGGCAGGGGGACGGTGGGTGGCATGGTAGCCGAGCCCCCTGGCCGCATGAATGCAGACTGGGATGGCTGCGGTGACGTGTCCACCTCAAGGATAGATAGGTTACCCGTGGTCCTGCTGGTCGATCCTCTCCTCGGAGGAACGGGACCGTGGACGTTGCCCAAGAGGGGAGCGGAAGAAGTCCGCTCCCCAACGTCCTGTACCCCTAGGGGAAAATGCGACAGTCGATCGGGATGGGTCGACCGTCGTGGGTCAGGGCGCAGATCCGACCCAGTCGATGCCTGCGGCCGAGACCCGGAGTTATAGTCAGTGGGGGGGGGTACCACCAGAGACTGGCCATAACTCCTCCATCGGAGTGTTGACGCTCCTCGTGTCAGGGTGGTGGCTGCACTCGGACACGGTTGGGGAGAGCGTGATGAGGCTGCGTGACGTTAGTGGGGGGAAAGCTAACGCCACGAGGCTCATATGTTCGAGTGACGGGCGGTGATTCCGACCGCGAGTCGTCACCCGTGCTGGTTCACGCCTCAGCAAGGTTCCCTGGGTGCCGAGGGTCGCGAGACGCAGCATGACAGAAGGGTGTCTCCGTGTGCGACTGAAGGCGAGGCGAGGTGGCCGGAGAAGTAGACGAATTTGGATGAGAGGTTTTGGAACGGGCTGGTCCTTTGAGAGCAGCCTTGCCTTAAAATTTTGGCAGTGTCAAAAGAAGAACAGTTCGAAATAACGGCCGATTGCTTGCTCGCCTTTGGGCGCAATGATCGTGCGTCCGTCGGTCGTGCAGAGGAAGTATGATAGGGATTGTCGCGCGTCCCCTGCGCGGAACCCTCCTCCACACCGGCCGTACGTTCATCACAGGTGCGAACGGATTGTCCCCTGGAATTGACACGCGGGTCCTCCGGGGCAGTGAGCGACTCCCGAACAGAGGAGCGGCTCGACCCATTGGTGTCCTTCACCATGTTGGGCACTGGTGGCGGAACAATCATGGAACACACGATTGTAAAGAGGAGACGAAGAGGTAGATCGAGGGATAGAAAAGAGCTCGATCAACCTTGTGAAAGGCACTGGTAATGGGAGAAATAAAGAGTAAATCAAGTGAAAAAATGCTTGAATTACCAAGGGAACAGTACTAAAGTACTGTTAGATCGAGGGTAACTCGATCATACCACGCATGCCGGTAATGGCCGGTCGAAATCAATATGGCGGAGGCGACCGGCGAGGAGAATGGAGGCTGAGCGACCGACGAGAAAGATCGTCGACTCAAGGCGGTGTAATAAATGGGATCGCTGAAAGGGAGCCGAGAAAGGCTGAATGGAGGGGATGGGTTCCAAAGAGGAACGAATTAGAAGTCCTGGCGACGAAGTTCCGAAATTGAGAACGTTCGGAAAACAAAGTCGCGAGAGCAGTGAAAGAAACATGCTAACTGGGATTAAATGAATAAATAAAACACGCAAACCGAAGCCTCACAGCGAGGGTATAAGGCTTCAGCGCGCAAGCCACAACAAAACAAATAAAAGAGCAAACACAAGGCAATCTTTACAGAACAGCAAAGAAAAGGCAAGACAGAGCACAAGACTTATCTTGCTTGGACGGCAGGCCGAAGAAGAATGAGGTACAGGAAGTTGACACCAGCTTCTTCCTACAGCGGAAGTAGGGTGGGCGTCACGTGACTGTCTTATTACTGCATTAGCCACAAAAAATTTCGGCCTGGCAGAGCTGACTAACTGCCGTGGAATGCTATGGTCTGACATGGAATAGTATATGACGCCAAATCATAAGTTTGAGAAAAAGAATGCAGATTATCTTAACACTGATGTGAAATCAATGTAGAACTTGATTTTTTGAGAGATGGCTTATTGCTGCATTACAGGCCATGTTCATGCCTTACAAAGTGAGTGGAAGGAAGACTCACATCCAGTTTGGAAGAGAGCTGGTCCCCTCCAGCAGCCGCTCTCATTTTCTGTAGATCTATAAGTGCTGACTCGTCACCGATATTGTAGGCACAGTAACGCAGATTGGGGGCGATCTCGTCCACACGTTGTTGATACACAGCTTGCTGCTCCTCCGTAAATGCTCCAGCTAATTTCTCATAAATTGTTCTGCAAGGCAACAACACAAGCTACACATCCCTGCAGTGCTCTGTTCGGCAGAGATGCCTACCCACATCATTCCATCAGGAACAAATGATGTACAAATATCAGAGGGGGGGGGGGGGGGGGGGGGGAAGCAGTTTTCAAGAATTTTCAGCAACGTCTATATTCTTATAAATCTGATGCTGTGCAGATGCTCATGTATGCATGTTTGCACCATCTCCTCATTATGGCCACCATGGTTGATGGAGAGTACACACTTGCAGATCACGCACAGTTTTTCCTTTCTGTTCATGTTGTAAACATGACTACTCTTCATCATATTATTCCGTAAGTCTGGCAGCATTGATGATTTCCTTCTTCTAAGGCCAGATTGCTGCCTGTCTTCTTCTTCAGTCTCACATTCTGATTCGCTTGCCACAGCTAAGGAACTTTTCATGCTTTCTCTCAACTTCAGCTCAATTCAGGCTTTCTATAGCCTGTTGCAGACTTAAGTAAATGTGTTCAGAGTCCGAGTTACAGTTTCACTTCATCTGTCTGGTTTGTTCAACACTGCATAAAGGTGCACCTACTTGTTTTCTTTTTTTTTTTTTCCTGTAACAATTGATCCACAGTCATATCATCTGGAATGGTAATCAATTTGCACATTTTTTCAGTAACTAACACAGGTACTCTGGGACAGGAGGTATGACTGTGCAAGACAACAACGTTAAGAACAGTTCTGAGAGATAGAGAATCACAGCCACATGGTTGGAAACTACCATCTCATGGCTGGACATAAATGAAAGGAAACAGAAGCAGAGGTGCACTGTTGACTGAAACCTAAGATGGTTTACTGGGCATCTTCATACTGTGTTAGCCATCAAGATTGGCCAAACACGACTGGTAAACTTATAGGGCATAGCTTATAGGACTTTGACACTGTACAGCATATGAGGCTGGATTTGTGTTTACAAAAACATCACAGACATACACCTGCAAATAATATCTACCTTATCAAAGCAGTTAATAATGTTTACTAAGAACATAATTTGGAGGCTGACGTATCCGATGGATTCATACTACTACTGCTACAAATGAGGCACTGTTATTTACTACTTTACTATACAAATCACTCCATAGATATTTGATTATTCTTTTGACTTTTTACATTACTAACAAAGTTCAGTGCAATTAATTCAATACCCTATACTGATAAGCTCAGGAGGAGCAGAAAATGGTTTACGTCATTAAGCATAAGTAAGCAAGTGTGTGTGTGTGTGTGTGTGTGTGTGTGTGTGCATATATATGTGTGTGTGTTTTGGTTGATGGGTGAGAGTTGTTGTTGTTGTCGTACCCTGGCTAAAAGACTCCAGGGATCATCCGAACAACCTAAGTACTTGAACACTATGGTACAAATGCATCAGCTATGGATGAGAACATTACGTGTGTGATCATCATGTGGACAGCCACACTGCGACTGATGGTGTTATGCTAGGAGCTTGTCATGACTGAAGACAATCCCTGCATAACTATGCAGAGCATAACAACATTTTGATGTAGTCTTGGTGTTCTAGCCCATATCAACTGATATGACACAGCCGCCAAGGCGTGATGGGTGAGAGAGAAATAGAAAGAGAGAGAGAGAAAGAGAGTGATTACAAAGAGAAAAAGAGTTGGAAGTACAGAACGTCACTGGACTGCAATGCATGTGCAGTGAACGAGCATCCTTATCAAGACTGTAAAGGAGACACTCTAGAATACATGCTTACTTTGCTTTTGTGAAGTATTCCATTGCTTGTTCCCAGCCGGACTGCTCAAAATGTAAACTGCCGTGAATCCATGCATTGTAAGCCTGAAGTCCACACACACACAATATACACATACATACACACACACAGAAAACACACACACACACACACACAAACACACACACACACACACACGTACACACACACATGCACACATTCAGATTTATGAACAAGCATGTTATAATAAAAATGAAATATAACAGTACAGTTGATGAGCCAGCTAAATGTGCCTGTAAGTAAAAGGCTTACATTCACAACTCAAGCTGGCAACCAGTCACAATCTGCATTGGAAAAGAAACTGAACAGGTTATACAGTAACATCTTCAAAGATTCATTCATGAAGATGAATTTATGGTCTACGGAACTTGTGGCCAGACACTGGCTTAATGATTAATATGACCCAATAAATACAGTCAGCCAAAACAAAACTGAAATCAAAGATGAGTCTTACCTGACATTCTAGTTTGGTTCTGGCATCACATTTTGGGCTCTCGCACAGTGCAGCCAGCTCATCAGCATACTGCACAGCTTTCTTCAAGCGAGACGCCATGTGGAAACGTTTCCGAGGCTCTGTGTTGGCCTCTGACTTCAGTTGCATGGCATAGGCCCAGCATCGTTCAGCACAGAACATCGGCAGTTGGAGATATCTGTGATTGAAGACAAAGACTTCAAGTAACCACTGTGAATACTCTTCACAGTAAGTTGCAACCTGTACATGACAGAATGTACCATGGCCTCCATACCACGAAAAGAAACTGCTGTTGGGCTTAAAATTATTATATATGGAGTACCAAAACACCCTTGGAAAGGTTACAACAAAGTACTACTCATCACTAATGAGTGAAGACAGGTTAAATGGTGATGTGAATGGTGCATTCAGAAACTGAGATTCCGTTCTGTTATAAAACAAATCACTACTTTACCACTTACATGGACAGGGTGCACAGTCATCAATGTCAAGTACATGGACAGGGTGCACAGTCACGAATGTATATAAAAGTACAGTGTGAAAGGCATTTGTCTTGAACATTTGTCAGTCACTGAGAAAAGAACTGATACTCAACAAAAGAGCAGCTTCTTTCCTTTCTTTTTAACATTCAGCTACATTAAAACAAAATGTCCTGTTTCTGTATTTTGAAATGATTTTCTGAAAACTTCAAAGGGGATCTATAAAAGTTAAATACAGCATAGGAATCCACACTTCAAAGGGGATCTATAAAAGTTAAACACAGCATAGGAATCCACACTTCAGAGGGGATCTATAAAAGTTAAAACAGCATAGGAATCCACACTTCAAGGGGATCCTAAAATAAACAAAAGTTAAATACAGCATAGGAATCCACACTTCAAAGGGGATCTATAAAAGTTAAATACAGCATAGGAATCCACACTTCAAAGGGGATCTATAAAAGTTAAATACAGCATAGAAATCCACACTTAAAGGGGATCTATAAAAGTTAAATACAGCATAGGAATCCACACTTTCAAAGGGGATCTATAAAAGTAATACACATAGAATCCACCTTCAAGGGACTATAAAAGTTAAATAGACTAGCAATAGGAATCCACACTTCAAAGGGGGACAGACCATGATAAAATGTTAAATACAGCATAGGAATCCACACTTGGGTTTCAAACCCTAGGGGATCTGATAATTAGTTAAATACAGCATAGGAATCCACACTAAAAGGTCACTCCAATAAGGGGATCTATAAAAGTTAAATACAGCATAGGAATCCACACTTTCAAAGGGGATCCATAAAAGTTAAATACAGCATAGGAATCCACACTAAAGGTCATCAAAGGGGATCTATAAAAGTTAAATACAGCATAGGAATCCACACAAAAGGTCAAACAGATAAGCTGACAAAACCAGCAACAGGAAAGGAGGTGAAGTTTGTTTTTCTAACCTGGGGTCTGTCAGCAGTTCCACTGTCACCTTCTTTGGCGTCACCCTGTTTCTGCCTCCCTGAGGGAAATGCAGACTCTTGCGTATCCTTCGGATCCGGCGGGAGCAGTAGCTCCTGGAGGACAGATCGCAAACAATATTACAGATCACAAGAGTTCCCACATCCTTGGAGAAGTGAAAGCAAGGGCCCTAAAGGCCAAATCAGAACTTTCAACCATTTATATTTTGGACAGACTAACCTCTCAACACACATACATACACACACACATGACACACACACACCACATGAGCAGGTGAATGCAGGGCATGTACACATTTAACAATTCTGCACCAGCAATACAAATTTCTGATTCAAAAACAAACCCTCATGATTCAAATTCCCCTATATCCAAAAGTCACTCCACTATTATTTAATACTGAGCAACCTCATAATTTAACTCCCCAATGCTTTCTCCCAATAAAACACATGCAAATTTAAGAAAGGATCAGTTTACAAAACACAAAGTGACCAAGGAACTGTTGACAAAATACAAAGAGACCAAGGATCAGTTTACAAAGCACAGTGACCAGTTTCAGTTTACAAAACATGTAGAAATCAAGGATCAGTTTACAAAGCACAGAGAGACCAAATTCAGTTTACAAAACACATAGAGAACAAGGATCAATTTACAAAACACAAAGAGACCAAATTCTGTTTACAAAATACAAAGAGACTAAAGATCAGTTTACAAAGCATTGTGCCACTCACAATGAAACATATTCTTTTAGAGTGTTGGGACTTGCACGATGTGAGACACAAACATTTTACAGCCGAGTCCATGAAAATCCTGTTCAGGGATGTCCCGCCTGACGTGATCTTTGAGTTTTTGAGAGAGATTAACGTTTTTCATCTGATTTAAGATTTTACGGATGAAAGATTTTTAACGAAGTTTCTGGGGCATTTCTAGAAGATGTCTTTTAAAGAGATGTGTGAAAGGTGTTTTTTTTTTATTTGTTTTTTTTAAAAATGACTTGTAAGTTGATTTTAACGTGGTGACAGCCCTGATGTGGCCCCTTGCGGTCGGCTGGGCTATAAGCAACATTATCTTATCTTATCTTAACCCGTTCGCTGCTTGAAAATGTTACAAACAAAGGCTTTCCCAGTGCCAGGGAAATCTAATGATTTGGGGGTAATAATTAACAAAAAATTCTAGCTCAGAAACTACAAAAGATATAACAATGAAATATATATGATTTTTGAAGGAAATTGAATGAAGATTTTGAATCTGGGCTTCTTTTGTTTTAATTGTGATAATAAAAAAGTATTTAGGCAATTAGATTTGGATAGATTTTTTTGCACGATCAAAAGCATATGTATTTACCACTACATCTTCACATCCAAACAAGAACACAAAGCAAAAAAGTTGAAAATAAAGTTTGTATTGTCACACTACACCTGTAAATAAAAGTAAAACAGTTTAGAAGTCTATCAAGACGCTCACACTCTATGCAGACAGGTCAGTCCACGACCACGCCCCCCTCTCCCCACCACGCCCCCTTGCTGGACTTCAACCCTCTCTTTCACTGCTCCTCTTCCCCTACCTTTCCCTCTGCCCCGTGCCACGCCGCGAGCAGGCCGCGCTCCCCTCTTGCGCTGACTATCACGTCACTGACCACTGGCACGCAGTGCAGAGTACACACTAGGCGAGCTCGTTCGACGCTGGCAAACCAGTCAGCTGAACACACACTGACGTCACACAGTACGACACAATAACTGACGAATACGGTCGGCAATTCCATCACTATCATCATCTCACCTTCATGCTCGAGTGAGTCGTTGAATAAAAGATTATTGTCTTTGTCAAAAATCATTAGCAGAGCCTGCTCAGCTGTGTAAATAAGTTGATTTGGTCGCTGCGCTTGTCGAAGGTTGTGCCGCCATCTTTGCAAGCGAGACGAAGTGCTGGCTGGTCATCCAGTCAGTGATGAGAATAAATGGGCTTTCCCCTCACGTGTGGTCATTTACATATCATTTTAATACTACAGACATATAAGGCTTACTACGCACACTCTATTTAAGTCCGTTGATAGAAATAGTAACGAATGAAAATTCAAGAAAAATGCATGACGTCAGTGGACGGCCCATAGGCACTGGGAAAGCATTTTTAATGCGGCGTCAGCTGACGGCTAAAAGGCACTCTACGGGTTAAGCACTAAGATAAAGAAACCAACAATCAGTTTACAAAACACAAGGTCTTTCAGTCCAAGCCAAGGATCTAGAAATCATACAAAACTTGTGCATTCTCTGTTCAGCAGCTATCAGAGTCCAACCATCTTAGAAGTTGCAGATTTAAACCCTATCAGGTCTCTCAGTATTCATGTGGGAATTACTGACAGCCATCCCTGAACAGCTGCCCCCTTCTCCCTAGCGTCAATGTTCAAATTTCCCAGTCAACACCGGTTATGTCTTCTGTGCCTGTCTGACGCTTACATCAAACCACGATCAGAAGATTCAAAAGAAAACGCCAGATCAAACAGTTCTGACATGCTTTTCAGTCACAACTGATCTGGCTGCTCTTGACAAATCACAGGACCCTGAGTTCTTCCGGAAGCAATGATTCCCATGTCTGACAGAACATGTAAAAAAAAAAAAAGTGTCTTGCGCGTATTTTGCCCTTATCTTGTCTGCCACTGACAGCAGTGAGCACTTAGATCTTGAAGGGCCAGTTTTACAAGACTCAGTGGCTTGTTGAAAGGCATAAGACTATCAGAGAACAGGGCGAAAACACACACCAACAAATCATGAAATCGAAGGACTACCATTGGAATGATGGTAACTGAAATTCTAAATTTCTAAATAAAGTCCTTTGGGTTTTACATATAATTTTTCTAGATACAATCTAGGTCATGAAGTGTCTGCTTAAAAGAAGAAAGAAAAGAAAAAGGATAAAAGTGTACCGGTATCTTTGGTAGTCCCCATGCCGCAAACCATGTTGCTGTTGAGCTTCTTTGATAAGTAACAGGGCTGCCCACAAACGAAACATGCCAACAGTACACATATGACCTGTTTCCACACTTAAGGGAATGATGATAATCAGTGTCAGCTTATGGTGAAGGAAATAAAGAGGCAAATATGTTGCTGATTCCATGTTTTTCTTTACTCTCCTTTGTGTGAATGGTTTTGGAACAACATTGTTTTCTTCAACCAAACAATTCACTTCACTTGTAGAAAGAGGAATCCAGTCTCTCCACATGTTTATTTTTACATTCAGAATAATAAAAACAAAAAGTGCATTGAAACATAAACAAAATAAGATTTATCATTTCAGATGCATTACAAGAATTAAAGACAACTGTTTTTAATAATAATCACAATGGGCATTTCTTAAGTGTTTCACTGACTGGGAGCTAGTACAAGCGATTTACAAGAAATGTAATACATATCAATTCACATCACACATCTCATACATTAATACACAAAACAAATCTACACACACACACACACACACACACACACACACACACACACACACACACACAGCTTCAATATAAGTAAGAAAAGGGAACATCCATACATGCATGAGTACATGCACAGATACAGACTGACAGATACACACACACACACACACACACACACACACACACACACACACAAGCACTTGTAATGTATGCACACTAATGCTCACACACACATACATGCACACACACAGAGTCATACACACACACCACATACACGCACACGCATGTGTCAACGTGCACGCACACACTCACACACTCATACTTAAGGTAACAAGCTCCATAACTGGAAGTCTTAAGGCAGCACATTGTGTCAATCAAGAGGCAAAATTGTAAGTAAACTGTTCCAGGTAGATAGAGCCAAATATCAAAAGAAGATTTCACCAAAAGAAAAAAACTATACCATTACAGGCTATGAAGAACTATTGCTCAATGCTTCTAATGGAAACACTGTTACTCATGTCAGATAGTTACTAACAGCCTTCTTAATTTTTTTTTCCCCCTTTTTTTTTTTCATCAAACTTCTGCTTGAACACCAACATAAGCATTTATGTCCAGGTATATCACAACTTGACACACTTTTTTCTCTTTTCTAAAAAATGACTTGTAGGTTGACTTGGAAGCGGTGACAGCCCTGATATGGCCCTTTATGGTTGGCTGGGCTATAGGCAACATCACCTTACCTTACCTTACTCCCAGATGTCTGTCTGTATTCAGTGTAGGGAAATAACGTCTTTGGTTCAGTAAACAGCAGCAAGACTACGGACTAAGCACAGGTGGGAAGAAAGCGACAGCATTGCCACTTTGGCCTCAGTAAAGTTCTGGTGTGAAGCAGAAATTACATTCACAACATATCTTCTGGTAATTTTGAAGTCATTGAAATTATTTTTCCAATCATGCTCTGTGTGTGTGTATATGTAGATCTGGATGGAACAGCCTCTCAATTGATTAAAAAATTCCACTATTCTGTCAGTGACAATCAAGATGTAGTGTATCAGGTAGTAGTACTTATTTTAATGAAAGCAGTTTTGCTCAGAGTTATCCTAAACCGTTTGAGACCTCAGGTAGAAGAACTCATCGCCGAAGAACAAGCCGGCTTTCACAAAGGCAGGAGCACTACGGAGCAAATTTTCAAGCTATGAGTCCTCTGTGAGAAACACCTCCAACACCAAAGAGAACTGTACCATGTGTTCATTGACTTTAAAAAAGCCTTTGACAGAGTCTGGCACAGTGCACTGTGGGCCACCATGAGGAAGTTCAACATGGGAGAGAAACTGACCCACATCATCCAGCAGCTATACGTCAATGCCACAAGTGCAGTACTCGCCAACAACATGATGGGAGACTGGTTCCACACAACTGTTGGAGTTCGCTAAGGCTGTCTCCTATCTCCTTTCCTTTTCAACGTGTTCCTAGAAAGGCTAATGATAGATGCCCTTGAAGATCATGAAGGCACGGTCAGCGTTGGAGGCAGAACCATCACGAACCTCAGATTTGCAGACGACATCGATGGGCTTGCCGGAAATGAAGAAGAATTGGCCAGACTAGTCAGCCACCTTGACAACACCTCAACAAGATATGGGATGGAAATCAGCGCAGAGAAAACCAAACTGATGACTAACAAATATGGCACCATAATAACTGAAATAGCTGTCAAAGGCCATAAACTTGAAACTGTAACCAATTCAAGTACTTAGGGGCAATCATTTCTGACGATGGATCATGACTGGAAGTGCTATCAAGATCTGCACAATCAATGTCTGCACTCGCCAAGTTAAAACCAATATGGAGGGACAGAAACATCACCATGAAGCACAAAATTCGACTCGTGCATACACTGGTACTGTCGATCTTCCTGTACGCTTGTGAAACATGGACCCTCACAGCAGAGTTGCAAAATAAGAAACAATGGAGATGAGATGCTATCGAAACATCCTGGGCATCTTCTACTTGGACCACATAACCAACGAACAAATCCGACAGACCATCCAGAAACACTTAGGCCCCTATGAAGATCTGCTCACTACAGTGAAGAAACGGAAGCTGAGATGGTATGGTCACATAACAAGATCCAGTGGCCTATCGAAAATAATCCTTCAGGGGACCGTGGAGGGGAGCAGAAGCAGAGGCATACAGAAGAAAAAATGGGCGGACAATATTGCAGAGTGGACAGGCAAACCTTTTGCTGAAACCCAGGCTCTCGCTCATGACCGGGACAGATGGAGGAAAGTGGTGTACAGCGCATCAAGGCGGTGCCCCTACGACTCCATAAGGAGTTAAGGGCGCAAGGCAAGGCAAGGCAAGTTTTGCTTCCATGCATTGTTTTACATTTGTCAAAAACCCATCCTGTTGCTGTAAATTACAAGAAAAGTTATTACTGAACATTCATACTGTATTAGTGTGTACCATATGCCCATATAATGACGACCTATTCATAAACATGACCCAGAGAATGGCAGATGACCACCAAGCTTAATATTTCAGCATGCAATCCATTTATTACTGCACTTTTCTGCCTGTGAATAAACAGAATTATATGCAAAATGGATGGGATGGTCATGCAGCTTATTGGCAGTTCATAATAATTACTCCTGCTGTCAAGATACTCAAACCACTCATGAATTGATAGATCCATGTACTTTTCATCCTCCATCAAGATCCACCCCTTTGAGTTTGACTATGTGAGGATTCCACATTTTTTCCAGTTAACTTACCTGATCAACATACTGCGAGCGTCAGCAGCGTAACTAACAGGAAAACGCAATTTGGTAAAAAGAGTTTATCACCGAGCTCGCATCGAAGCATAACTGGTGGAGGAGTGTGAACTTGGTGTATGAATTGTGCTGGCCATTTGGATTCATGCAGATAAAAGGCATGAATCAGTTCGCACGGATCTATTTCATTAACAAACTACCGTTCACTCAAGTAACCTCATCTAACTGGATCAGAGATGATGATAATGATGTCCAGTGTAATCATGACATATGGATTGCTCACTTGCAGTCACGGGTCAGTATCGACACATTGGCAGACGCAGCGAAGCAGACGCCACTTTGAAAAGTATCATGTCAATCAGCAAAATCACACAACATATGGAAACTAGAAGAAAATAATCAAACAATAAATTACCTTCTAATGTAAATGAGTCAACAGCTGCTGACTCTGTCTGCTGATCGTCAGATTTCTCTTTTTCCCCTGTCACGTTTTCTCCTTCGGCAGCCATTTTGGACACGATTTTCTAAGTAAGGGACACAACTCAGAAACGCAATAATCTCCCGTGTCTCCTCTTAGTAGTAGTAGTAGTAGTAAGTAGCAGTAATAGGGACCGGCTTTTTTTAGCCTTAGGCCTTACGGCCTGTTTGCGTCCCCTCATTATTTTTCAATTTAATTTCGGTCTGGTTGCATGCCTATCTTATAAATAACATTATATTCAATCCACACTAAAGAAAAGATCTTTCAATTTTGGGTCTTCATCTAGGAGTTTTTTTTAAAGCTGTTGATGTCAGATGCATATTTGGTGTTAGTAGGCAGTGCATTCCAATAATTAGCAATTCTGAAGGTAAGACAAGACTTTCTTTTGTTAGTATGGCAATGTCTAATAAAAATCTTGCCTTCATTATTTCTCGTGCAATCCACTTCTGAAAATTTGAAAAGCGTATGCACATTAACATCGTCATAATTATCGAATATTTTAAAAAATTGAATCAGGTCTCCTCTGATCCTCCTTCCTTTCAGTGAGTATAATTGGAGATAATGTAATCTTTCTTTATAGTTTGAATTACTACATTCTTTCAGGATTTTAGTAGCACGCCTTTGTACATTTTCTATCATTTTTGACTGTCTCTTGAGATGGGGACTCCAAATTACATTAGCGTATTCGAGATGGGGCCTAACAAATGCTTTAAATAATTTGACAAATGTCTCCTTTTCTAGAAAGGTAAAAGTTCTCCTGATGAGTCCCATCATCTGATTTGCTTTGTTCACAACTCTCTGGATGTGAGGATCAAAGGATAGATCTTTATCAAAGGTTACTCCCAGATCTGTTTCTTCATCACATGTATTTATTTTCTGCAATTCGTCGTTCACAATCATAGTATATTCAAACTGTTTATTCTTTTTGCCAATGTGCATCACCTTACATTTTGCTACATTGAAGTAAAGGTTCCATTCATCTGACCATTCTTGTAGCTTGTTTATGTCCTGTTGGATCTTTATGCTGTTTGTCGCCTTATCATATATTTTTGTGTCATCTGCAAATATTTTGCATGTGGTTTGAGTCATGTCCGGTAAATCATTAATGAACACAGTGAATAATATGGGCCCTAGGATACTACCCTGTGGAACTCCACTTAGGACCTCAGATGTCTTGGATCTCTCTTCTCCCACTCTCACTAACTGTGACCTTCCTTTAAGAAAACCTCTGATCCAGTTTAGAACATTACCATTTACTCCATACGCTTTTAGTTTAGTTAGCAGCCTTTCGTGGGGGACAGAATCAAATGCCTTTCTAAAATCCAAGTACATTATATCAACTGGCTCCCCATTATCTACCAATTCTGTTAGGTTGTCTATTACTTCTAGTAGTTGTGTGACACATGATCTCTTTTTCCTAAATCCATGTTGGCATTTAGCATATAAGTCATTTTCAGTAAAATGAGCAACTACCACATCCCTTACAAAGCTCTCTAAAATCTTACATGCAATACAAGTCAAACTCACCGGCCTGTAATTACCTGGGTCTGTTTTGGAACCTTTTTTAAATATAGCTGTGACCTCTGCAGTCTTCCAATCTCTAGGCAAGGACCCTGTTTCTAAGGATTTGTAAAATATATTACATAGTGGACTAGCTATCTCATCACTTACTTCTTTTAACACTCGTGGTGGAATGAGATCGGGACCTTGAGACTTGTTAGAGTTAAACTCTTTCAATTTGCTTTTAACTGCATGCGTGGTTACCCTTACATCACATATAGATACACCATCAGATCGGGAACACTCTGGTAAGTTTGGGACGCTACTTAGGTCCTCACGTGTAAAAACGCTAGAGAAGAAGTCGTTTAGCGTTTCTGCTTTTCTTTATCGTTATCTACCAAACTTCCATCTTTCCTTTTCAATGTGCCTATTCCAGTGTTTATTTTTATCTTTTCTTTAACATATTTCCAGAACATTTTGGGGTTACTTTTACTTTCTTTACCTATTTCTCTTTCGTAATTTTTACGGCTTCTCTTAATAAGTCTGTTGCTTAAATTCCTTATTTCAATATATCTTAAGTAATCACGTCCTGATTTGGTGCACAAGTATCTTTTGAACATCTTATATTTCTTTTTGATTGTTTTAAATGCTTTTCCATCCATCCATATCGGCTTTATGTTTTTTACTGAACCTATTTTCACTTTTGGAATGCACTCTTCCATACCTGTTGTTAGTACTCCTTTGAGGTGATTCCAACTATCTTCTACATTCATTTGGTCCATAGTTGTCAGGGTCAGGGTGCGGTCGCAAAATTTGGGCCTCAACCAAAATACTCAATTCTTAGCTTATTCGGTCACTGATAAAATTGGGCAAAGACATGAGGAGGCATGGAAAAGCTTACTGGGACTTGGCACTTTGAGTCCTCATGGACTCAATGTCAGGGAATAAACTTGTTTCTCTCAAGCTGCGTGTTAGTTATTAGAAGTAGCTATGTCCTGAGGATAACAATGATTCTCCTAGGGATCATAACTGTGAACCCTGTCATACTGAGGATAATAACTTTCCCCTGAGGATCACAGTGTTTCCCCTATTTTCTCTAGGGTAATGGCTGTTGTTGTTGTTGTTTGTTTGTTTTTAGGAAAACAGCTGTCATCGCAACCCCCCCCAAAAAAAACAAACAAACAAACAAAAAACAAAACAAAACAAACAAACAAACAAAAAAACCCAAGCGTCGTTAACAGGGAAAACAGTTATGCTCCCTTTTTACCATGACAAACGCAAATGGGGTTGGTAAAATAATGAAAAATAGGTTTCGGCTCATAAATAGATACTTCTTTGCTGTAGGCTACTATTCCACTCTCCAGTAATGTATTCTTTGTTTGTCCTGAGGAAGAAACCGTTCTTGTTCATAGCACAGGCTTCGGCTTGATGTCGTGATTTCCTCAGCTTCCACTCCTTCGGGGTTTTTAAGGCTGCTTTGCTGTCGCCTCTCGTCATCCTTACGTCAATGTACAAAAACGGCCGACTATAAGAATTCTCTGAACTCTCCACGTCTACTGCTTAAACGAATGTTCCTGTTAACCGGCAGGTAATTCGTGCAGGGCGGGTATTTTGAAACCCCCCCCCCCCTCCTCCCCCACCTCATTTCTCAAAAAAAAAAAAAAAAAAAAAAAGTAAAAAAGAAAAAAGAAAGAAAAAAAAAACCTTTTTACTTTTTTTTGTGTTAAAAGCCATGTTGACCCATTTCTCTTGTCGCATAGAATCAGCGAGAGAGACATTTTTTAATAAGAGTGTTAATATCATCCTCGATCCGGATTCGTTTAGCTTTTCTAGGTTTTCATAAAGTGAATTGTTTCTCATGTCCGGATATTCAGCTGATTAATGGGTGAAGGGGACATACATGCTGGCCTACTGGAAATGACCTAGTTCCTCTTTGCTTTCTGTCCGTCTTCCTTGAATGACATGTCCGTGTTGGTTTCAAATATTCGTCATCAGCAAACGTTAACGTAACGTCGTATGACGCTTTAGCTAGACTTGACACATTCAAAGCATTTCTATCATGTGTACTGCATTTTCCCACAATTAGCGCTTATCTGCTATCACGTCGACAACATTTTCAAAGGTAGATTTATTTGTATAGTTCTTTTAAACATATGATTTGGTTGCGACGATAAACTCATTAAGTCTTATGTAGCTAGGCGTATGCTTCACGAGACATATTTTGTATATGGCTGATCTCAGTTCTGAATTTAGTAGCTTATCTATTTACAGCAACGTGGTATCTGATTGGTAGAAACAGGATTAATGATCCCGAAATAATGGAAATTCACACACACACACACACACACACACACACGCGCGCGCGCGCGCCCCCGCGCGCGCGCGCACACACATTCATTCCTACATAGCAAAAACAACAACAACAACAACAAACAAAACAAAACAAAAAAAAACAACAACAACAACAAACCAAAAACCCACCTGTGTAATAAGTATGGTCTTACATTTTCAAACAATTAGAGAGAGAGAGAGAGAGAGAGAGAGAGAGAGAGAGAGAGAGAGACTTTTCGACACTTTGATATTTTATTGTCATTACCAAAGAGGTCTTTTGACAAGGGGGGAGAGGTAACAGAACAATAACATTTCTCTCTTCCTTTCCTGCAAACAAATAGTACACTTTCATTCCTAGTGTGTATCAAATCCAAGGTTAACGAAAACAAATAAATTCGTAACATTTCGTTCTGTCCTCACGCACAGGAGTAATGCAGTAAGGTTAAAAAACAAAACAAACAAACAAACAAACAAAAAACACACACACACAAACAAAGAAAAAAACAAACAAACAAACAAAAAAACTTAAGACTGACTCGACCATCCACTCAATCAAATGATGACATTGTATTTTACTGATCTCTTCCACATGCGATGAATGATAATATTCATTCAGATATCTCTTATAATGTATTATCTTAAATTTCACTATCCTTCTTCAGTCTAATTTTCATTGCTTCCGCGATGAATTTCGCAACTGATTTAATTACAAGTTCATCATCTGATGATAACACGACAGCGACATTTTGTCTTTTCGCTATATCTAACTGGAAAAATGAACAATTTGTCCGCACTTCATTATAAGCAGTACAGTGGAACAGAAAGTGTTCTTCGTCATCAATGATATGTCTACATGCAGGACAAGGAGATTCTGTGGATGTTTCACATTCAAACCATCTTTTGTTCGCATTAAAACCTAAAGTTCTCAACCTAAATCTTGCGTAATTTATTCTGTGCCATTTATCTGTTATGACATTGAGAAACTTTTCAGAATGAAACACATTCTTAAATGAGAAAAACCAGCGATATTTTTCTTTACTTTCCATATCTGAGTGCCAATTCTGTTTAAAAGAACAAATAAGCCTGTCTTTAAATTCCGCAATGAACTGTTGCTCATTTCCTACTTCCTGGGTCATCCACACTATTCCAAAACCCTGTTCTGAAAGGACTTTCTTTACTTTATGAGCCCAGTTTTCTTTACCTTTTTCCGTTTCTAGAAGCATCATATCATAGGCTTGCCTGCTCAAACGGGACTTGGGTAGCTTCAAGATCTTCAACCAGTACTTAATACATTTCACAAATGTACTTATATACAAAGGGTATCTGCCCATTTCTCCATATAAAACGGTGTTGGATGAATGAATAGGTACCTGAAGGAAACGCTTTATAGCATACGTATGTACTTTTTCCATCTGCGAATTTTCAGGTAAGCCCCAAATTTCAGCTGCATATGTAAGAAGAGGTTTTATATGTGTATCAAACATTTTCCAAAATATACTACAGTCTGTACAATTCAGTTTTCTCAGGGATTTCAGAATTTCAATAGTAACTTTTTTCCCTTTTCTCAGAGATTCTTCCCATGCGTAACGGAAAGTTAATTTGGTTGAAAATGTCATTCCAAGATATTTATATGAATTAACTACTTGAACATCTGCATTTCCATAAGACCATTTTTCATACACTGATAGGTGGCCACCCATTCTAAAGACCACTATATTCGTCTTATCCAAGTTAACTGATAAACCTAAGCGGTCTGCTTCTTCTTTCAATACATTTAGTTGGTTTTGCAAACCTACAACTGTTCCGGACAGAAGAACAACATCATCAGCATACAGTAATAAAACTAATTCAACTGCTCCAGGTATCATCTGGATACCATGTCTTCCCTTGCGGGACAATTCCACCGCCAGTTCGTTTATGAAAAAAAGAAAACAACTGTGGACTCAACAAGCATCCTTGTTTTACTCCATTTGGACAATCAAAATAATCTGAATACTCACTCTTCACACGCACACATGCGAGCACTGAGTTGTAGACCCCTCTAATAACCATGTACAATTTACTATGAACACCACTTTTACGGAGTACATTCCACAGAGCATTCCGATTTACCGAGTCAAAGGCCTTCTTGAAATCTACAAATGCAATGTAAAGCTTCGATTTGCAGAGTAGATGTTTCTGAATCAAAGAATATAGTGTAAATATATGGTCTATGGTGCTGTAACTGATTCTAAAACCTGCTTGTTCTTTCACTAATTTTTCTTCAGTTTCAGCCCATTCAGTTAATCTTGCATTTAGTATGTAAGAGAGAGAGAGAGAGAGAGAGAGAGAGAGAGAGAGAGATTGTCGTCAGAATACTTATCATCATGAGTGACGCAACTGCGTTAATGACGAAAAAGTATCATGTGTCACTTTGCATGAAATACATCATATGTGCAGAGACACACACTCTCTTCTTCTTTCTTTGAGTGTCCACCTTCATCGAGTTGAAGATTCTGACACTTTTGTGTGTATGACCATTTTTTTATCCCGCCTTTAAGGCAGCCATACTCCAACTTCGGGGAAGGTGCATGCTATGTGTAACGTGTCATCCATTCCAACGGCCTAACTGGCATTCTCTTCCGAAAATTGGTGATGGGATTTTACGTGTGTGCAAGATGTTGTGCGTGCGTTCACACACGGAACCTCGGTTTATAGTCACATTCGAAGGACTGTATGGGGAATGGAGTCAGAACCAATGTTAACTCCGAGGGAAAAATCCCCCTGTCCCGAAATTCGAACCCGTAGCCTCAGGATCACGAGTCCGGCGCTCTACTGAGCTATTCCGGCCCCCTCTATCAGTTCCATCCTGTTTTCTTCAAACAATGCAAATGTGCGCACGCGCGCATCACGCACGTTTACAGACAGACAACAACAACACACACACACACACACACACACACACACACACGCGCGCGCGCGCACCACCACACACACACACACACACACACACACACACACACACACACAAATCTATTTATATGTCTCTAAGTCTTAGCCACGAGATGCTCTTCTTAAATTCTCTCATGTTAGTCATTTGTTTATCCATCAGTTTTAAATCATGCGTAGTGTGGTCTGGAAACTTAGCAGATGTGGTGTAGCGTATATGGACTAGTCCGCACGCAGTGAGCAATGACGCCTTCTTGAGGAAAGTGAAACTAACTATCTATCTATCTGTCTGTCTGTATTTGTCTGTCTGTCGCACACACGCATGCACGCACACAGAGACAGATAGACAGACACACACACACATGTATGTATGTACATATGCATGTATGTGTGTAGAGAGAGGACCATTAAAAGCCTCGGAGGAGAGAAAGAAGGGGGGGGGGGGGGGTGGGGGGTGAGGGGGAGGGGGCATAAAAGGGGAGAGAGATAAAGAAGTGGAATAGAGAGCCAAACAATTTTGCTGGAACAGATTCTCATCTTGAGTGATGACATCTCTCTCTCTCTCTCCTCTCTCTCTCTCTCTCTCTCTCTCTCTCTCTCTCTCTCTCTCTCTCTCTCTCTCTCTCTCTTCTCTCTCTCTCTCTCTCTCTCTCTCTCTCTCTCTTCTCTCTCTCTCTCTCTCTCTCTCTCTCTCTCTCTCTCTCTCTCTCTAACAAACAACAAACAAACAAACATCTTTAGAATACTCGTGAGTTAGAACCATACCTCAATGTAAAAATATATATCGGTATTTCATGAGTGTATTGGCTAGATTTAGATTTGGTGTTTCTGACATTGCTCGCCATCATTTCAGGTATTCCAGCCTGCTGACGTTGTTTTACTACCTACGATCTCAGAAGCAAACTTATCCAACCAATGTATTTTACCGTACCATGTCATTTTACTGTTGTCGACAAGGAAAAAAACCCAATTCTAATCTGGCCGCATGTATATATCTATGAAGCACAAAAAGACTGTAAGCTGATATATATATATATATATTATTTTTTTGGATTATGTACATTTTCATCAGTGTCGTGAATATGTTGAATATTTCTTATTGATTTATTTTGTTTGATTGTGTAGATGACCCTTTAGTATTGGACCTTAGCCTTGAAACCGAATAAACATTCGTATTCGTATTCTGTCTCTGTCTCTGTCTGTCTGTCAGTCTCTGTCTCCGTCCCTGTCTCTGTCTGTCTGTTTGTCTGTCTCTCTGTCTCTTTCTATCAGATCTCATGTGTATTCTTTTACACAGGTCGTTTAATGTGGGAATTAATATGCACTCGAGAACGATGGTACACGTGTGTGCGTTGAGGAGCGGAGAGAGAAAGGAGGAGGCCAGGTATTTGAAAAAAATGATGATCCGGAGAGGGAGTGTGTCCATATCCATATGTGCATTATGTATAACGTGCATCGAGACTCGAGACGCCTTTTCGTCATTAACGCGGCTGTCATCATGCGAATGTATTTATGATGATATAGGCTACCCTAGCCCTTTTATTCAGTTAGTGTTATCCCTGATGATGCAGCCATGTGCAGTGAAATATTTGATAATAAATCTACTTCAGCCGGGGAATTTGGCTGTCGTTTGATTTTCTGTTCTTGGTACGATTGTCGTCTGATAGAATTAAAACGGATTTTTGTTGTGGTTAGTGCAGAGTGTTTTCCATGCATTGAATATGCCACACACACACACACGCGCGCGCGCGCACACGCACACGCACGCACACGCACACACACACACACACACACACACACACACAAAACAACAACACAACCGCATGCACATGCACACACACACACACGACACAGCACAGCACACAC
Source organism: Conus canariensis (assembly GCA_033310375.1). Classification (NCBI taxonomy): domain Eukaryota; kingdom Metazoa; phylum Mollusca; class Gastropoda; order Neogastropoda; family Conidae; genus Conus; species Conus canariensis. The sequence goes on from CM065715.1 coordinate 77,910,430, forward strand.
ACACACGACACAC
>CM065715.1:77917942-77927942 GCA_033310375.1 Conus canariensis
TGCGGAATTACCCGCAAAATTCTTGTCTTGTGACGTAATTTCAGCACTATTTATAACTTTTGCGCTCAGTTCTAAAAATAGGAAGACCTCACTTCCATTGGCAACTGCCGATTCGTTTCGATCGCTTGGACACTGTTTTTGTTTTTTGTTTGTTGTTGTTGTTGTTGTTGTTGCGTAGTGTGTGTGTGTGTGTGTGTGTGTGTGTGTGTGTGTGTGTGTGTGTGTGTGTGTGTGTGTGTGTGTGTGAGAGAGAGAGAGAGTTTGTGTGTTCGAGTGTTTTTCTGTGTGAAACGAGTGCACGCGCACATGTGTGTGTGTGTGTGTGTGTGTGTGTGTGTGTGTGTGTGTGTGTGTGTGTGTGTGTGTGGTCTTGCATGCGTGCATATGTATGTATATACGCATGTGTGTGTGTGTGTGTGTGTGTGTGTGTGTGTGTGTGTGTGTGTGTGTGTGTTGTGAGGGGGGTGGGTGCGGGGTGGGAGGGGTTCGTGCGTGCGTGCGTGCATTTACGTGCATGCATGCGTGCGTTCTTGTGTGTGTGTGTGTGTGTGTGTGTGTGTGTGTGTGTGTGTGTGTGTGTGTGTGTGCGTGCGTGTGTGCGTGCGCGCGTGCGTGCGTGCTTGCGTGTATGACTGCGCCCACGTGTGTTTGTCCATATGTGTGTGTGTGTGTGTGTGTGTGTGTGTGTGTGTGTGTGTGTGTGTGTGTGTGTCCTTACTCACCCACCCACATACTGGCATGCCTATGCAGACAGGAACCAAGGTCCATCTGCCACAAACAACCCTGGTGATGACCTGAGGATGGAGAGGAGCCGACTGGCCACTTTCTGGCAGTGTGCCTGGGTACCGCTGTCTGGAGTGTGGGTGATACAGCTGGCAGCGGCTGGCTTCTATTGTCCGGACAAAGACAGTCCAGTGATAAGGTCAGATTATGTGGATGACAGTTGGCCCTGTATGCGCGCCTCGTTGCATACAGTGTGTGTGTGTGTGTGTGTGTGTGTGTGTGTGTGTGTGTGTGTGTGTGTGTGTGTGTGTGTAAGTGAGTGAGTGTATGTGTTTGTGTGTGTGCTTGTGTGCGCGTGTGTGTGTGTGAGTGCGCGCGCGCCTATCCGGCTTCCAGTCCACGCTTCGTGATTTGTTCTGTCTTTAATTGGCATGTTCGATATCTAAATAGAATTACACACACACACACACACACACACACACACACACACACCACGCACGCACGCACGCACGCACGCACGCACGCACGCACACACACACACACACACACATACACACACACACGTACATATGTACGAGCGCGCGTGTATGTGTGTGTGTGTGTGAGCATCTCTCTCTCTCTCTCTCTCTCTCTCTCTCTCTCTCTGTTGCTGTGTAAATCGTAGCTGCATGGCATTAACACATGAGCCCTGACGTGTCCTGACAGATGCGTTTTTTGCCACGTGGAGGTGGCGATTGGCCAGTTCCGGCAGAGACCAGTGTGGGAGGTGCACCGCGACCTGTCCCCTTCCTGCTCCCTGCTGACGGGAAAGGCCCGGAACCAGTCGGTGCATGAGCAGAGCCTGAGAGGAAACCTGAAGTACATACAGGCTTGGTTTGGTGCCGGAGCCGGCGTGGATCCCCAGGGCCATCAAGGAGAACCAGCTCCCAGAACTGACGGAGGAGGCACGACAGAGCTTAGGGGTGCTGCCGCTCCACCTGATCACCTGTCATGGACTCAGCTGAACTCTGCTGGACCTTCGCCTAGCTACTCTTCCCATGGCCTTGCTTCAGCAGCGACGTCTGTTTCCCGTCCACCCCGAACAGAGCGGGTAGAGAAGCTGCAGGTTCTTCTGAGGGGCCTTCTTCCACAGTCAACACCAGCGGGGCTCAGGCTTTCGTCACTCCCGCATCAGCACTCTCCCAGTCCACGCAGACAGGGACGGGGAACACCACAGGTGACTCTTCTTCCCCAAGAGGGACAAATGAACATCCTGGCCAACAGATCTCCGGTCAGGGTCAAGGGACAGAACCGTCACGCCAACCGGGACCTCGGACTTCCGAACTCGCACGTGCTCAGAATGCTGCCAATGCGGGCGCACCGGCTAACACAGGGAACCCACAGACTTACCAGACTGCGCGTCCAGAAGAACGAAGCCAGGAGAGAACGGGGCCGGGAGGTGGACCTGCAGGCTCGGACCCTTCTTCACAGTCAGCGTCGACCAACGAGTCAGTGCGGCAGGTGGTGACCTATGCCCAGCTGGGCATTTACACGCAGGAACCGAAGCGCCCTGACCTAGCCACAGTCGGGTCACGTGTCAGGACCTACAGCAACTGGCCGCACGAGGCAACCCACTCCCCTCAGGAGATGGCTGAAGCTGGCTTTTACTTTGTGGGTAAGTCCTGTTCTTCTGCTGTGATCCACTTCCGTACTCGTTTATTCGTTTCTTTTGGTCATTGATTCTCAGTCATATTCATATTAGATTATATATTGCTGGTAGCTGTGTGCTGGAAATTCATCGAACCATACGAAAAAGAACTGTACGATGGAAATTTATAGAACCACATGAAAAAGAACTGTACGACGGAAATTCATAGAACCACATGAAAAAGAACTGTACGACGAAAATTCATAGAACCACATGAAAAAGAACTGTACGACGAAAATTCATAGAACCACATGAAAAAGAACTGTACGACGAAAATTCATAGAACCATATGAAAAAGAACTGTACGACGAAAATTCATAGAACCACATGAAAAAGAACTGTACGACGGAAATTCATAGATCCATATGAAAAAAAAAACGTATGATGGAAATTTATAGAGCCACATGAAAAAGAAGACAGCTGGTTTTCTCTCTCTCTGTCTCTGTCTGTCTGTCTCTCTTTGTGCATTTCGTTTCAGCTTCTCAAGCTTGTTCTTTGGAATGTGGTGCTGAAAAATTGAGCACAGGATAATCGAAAAATTCCTTTGTATATCATCATTTTTGCACTTGGTAGACAAATATCTTTATGAACCATGTCGCTTTACACGTGAAGACAAAAAAGAAAAAAAGAGAGGAGATTTTGGGGGCTATAAAATGGGATGAAACGTACGTCGGTGGGGGAAACCACCAATACGTTTAAATAATTACCTAATTCGCTGCGCATTGGTGTACACTCATGTTCAGTCTGCTCACCCCTCCCTCTCTCTGTCTGTCTGTGTCTGTCTGTGTCTGTGTCTCTCTTTCTCTCTGTCTCTGTCTCTCTCTGTCTGTCTGTCTATGTTTGTGTCTTTCTCTCTGTCTCTGTCTGTCTGTCTGTCTCTCTCAATGCGAGCACGTGCACATGTGCACTTGCCACGTGCGTGTGGTGTGCCCTGAACTGGCTCAGTTTGGTCGGTTGGACTGTAAGTGTAGTGAAAGTGAAACTAAAACGACAGCGTCAGCCGCGCCCAATTAATAGAGCAGTGTGTGTCTTGTTTCCAGGTGTGGACGATCTTGTACGTTGCTTCTACTGCAAAGGCGGCTTGAAGTCCTGGTCCAGGTCCCTGCGACCCTGGGTGGAGCATGCGCACTTCTACCCGCACTGTCCTTTCGTGGGTCAGGTCAAGGGTCAGGAGTTCATTGACGTTGTGCAGGAGCTGAAAGAGAGACCGGAAGTATGTTGTGATTAGGCCTCTGTCTGTTGTCTGTCTTCATATCTCTATCTGTCTGTCTGTCTGTCTATCTATCTATCTGCCTATCTATCTATCTATCTATCTATCTATCTATCTATCTATCTATCTATCTATCTATCTATAACTACATCTACCATCTATCTGTCTATCTATCTATCTGTATATGTGAGTGTGTGTGTGCGTGCGCTCGCGCGCGCGCGTTTGTGTGTGTGTGTGTGTGTGTGTGTGTATGTGTGTGTGTGTGTGTGTGTGTGTGTGTGTGTGTGTGTGTGTGTGTGTGTGTGAGAGAGAGAGAGAGAGAGAGAGAGAGAGAGAGAGAGAGAGAGAGAGAGAGAGAGAGAGAAAGAATTTGCTCTGCGGCTTTTTGTGTGTGAACGAATTAAATTCAATCATTGTCCGGAATGGAAACGCACTCCTCCGTACGTGTCCTATGCATGCATGCTCTCTCACAATGAAGAGAGGGTCTCAACGTTTTGTTCCTAAGAACATAATAATGTCTATTATGGTTTAGGACGCGTTTTTTTTTTTTTTCCCACTGGCACTATTTCTTTTCTCAATGTTTCTGTGTTTTTCTGTCTTTTTCCTTCTTTCGTTTTGAATTGACTTCTTTGTTTGCATGCTGTCGGTTTGTTTCAGATTTCTGATGCTAGATTCGAAGAAGAGTTGAGGAGAAGGCAGTCTGATGTATCTGGTAAAGGTGAGAATTATCATCGTCATCTCTAGCATCATCGACATCTATGCTGCGCTCATCATCGTCTTTTCCATTGTTGAAATATCAAGCCTGTTGCAGCAGTGACTTTGTTTTGGATTATCAAGAGTACCTGAAATCTCGCTCGCATGAACTCTCTCTCTCTCTCTCTCTCTCTCTCTCTCTCTCTCTCTCTCGCTCTCTCTCTCTCACTCTCTCTTTCTCTCTCTCACTCTCTGTCTCTCACTGTGTGTGTGTGTGTGTGTGTGTGTGTGTGTGTGTGTGTGTGTGTATGTGTGTGTGTGTGTGTGTGTGTGTGTGTGAGTGTGTGTGTGAGTGTGTGCAATTCTACTCTTGTCGCTAAGTCATTATCAAAACTTTCCTTTAATTTGAATACTGAAATCGACGAGGCTGACTTTTCCTCCTATGGCTATGTTTTCGGGTAAACAACAGGTCAACAAACGAATGCACGAAACTCGCCTTCTCTTGCGAAGGGACAACATTCTGTGTATAACAGACAACAATTCCCTGGCACTCAGCTTGGCGGCGACTGTTCGGGTCATATCATTCTCATGCTTCTGCGATTCCAGGAAAGGAGACGACAATGCCAGGCACTGTCCAAGGAGCAGCGGGAGCACTGGCACTGGAAGGGATGGAAGTGGATGTCCAGGAAGGGGATGAGGTTGACGAGCAGGCGATTGAGACTCGCCTGCGCAAAGCGTCTGAAGGTATATCCTCAGGGTCTGCCTGGTTGACAATGCCTGTCCGTTAGCTCGACTGTCTCTCTCTCTCTCTCTCTCTCTCTCTCTCTCTCTCTCTCTCTCTCTCTCTCTCCTCTCCTCTCTCTCTTTCCGTCTAGCTCTGTCTCTTCTGTGTCCGTCTCCGTCCTTCTCTCTCTCTGTTATTTCTCCCTCTCATTGCTCCCTTCCCTCACCCGCTTCTCCCACGATGTATTCCGTTATTCTTTCCATCTCGCTCATCGTTCCTTTCATGTGATGGCATGTCCAGGTACTACCTGCAGCATGATAGGCCGTAGTTTCGCAGATAACTTTTGTCAGGCAGGTTCTTTTCGGCTGGCTAGGGTAGAAGAATTCCTGAATTCTTGCGCTCACACACGCGCGCTCACACACACACACACACACACACACACACACACACACACACACACACACACACACACACACACACACTCACACACACTCTCACACACACACACATGCACGCACGCACGCACACACGTATCATAGAATAATAATCTAATGTAGTATATGATATGCAATATATAGGTATGTTATTTCATGTATTACCTTAAATTGATATTCTCAGATCTGAGAGAGAGAGAGAGAGAGAGAGAGAGAGAGAGAGAGAGAGAGAGAGAGAGAGAGAGGAGAGATCTGATGACACAGATAGACATGGTAGAAACAGGTAGGCTGGTAAGCTGTAATGACTAGATTGAAAAAAAAAATTAAAACTTTAAGTTTCTATTGTAAAAGACCATTCGACCACATAGAGCCTTTTTAAGGCTGACAGACTCATGCATGAAAAATGTCAGGTGCTGAACAGTCCAGATCATCCACCCAAGCTGTCTGTCTGTCTATCTATCTATCTGTCTGTCTGTCTGTCTGTCTGTCTGTCTGTCTGCCTGTCTATCTATGTAAGTCGTAGCCATGAGACCATCTTCTTAAGTTCTGTCATCTTTGTCATTGATTCATTCATTCATCAGTTTTAAATCAAGCGCAGTGTGGTCTCGAAACTTAGCGGATATGCTGTAGCGTATATGGACTAGTCCGCACGCAGTGACACCTCCTTGAGGAAACTGAAACTATCTATCTATCTAACAATCTATCTAACAATCTGTCTAACAATCTATCTATCTATCTATCTATCTATCTATCTATCTATCTATCTATCTATCTATCTATCTATCTCTGTCGATCGGTATGTCTGTCTGTCTGTCTACCTGCCTGCCTGCCTGCCTGCCTGCCTACGTACGTACGTACGTACGTATGTATGTATGTATGTATGTATAAAGTGTACGCATGCATGTCTGTATGTATGAACGCGGTGACAGCCCTGGTATGGTCCTTTGCGGTCGGCTGGGCTAAAAGCAACATTACCTTACCTTACCTATATATGTATCTGTCTGTCTATCTATCTATCTACCTATGTATCTATAACCCTGAAAGAAAAACACCTACAACAACAAACAAAAGTAATCAGTGACATGTTAGCCAAACTATTCACATTTCAAAAGGAAACTAGGCATTTGAAACTAGGCTTGTTGATAGCACCAGACACTCACTCTGACTTTTTATGTCCACATTTAAAAATTAAAATCGTAAACATTAATGGAAAAACTCTTAAAAACCACACCAACAATTTATAGAAGAAAGCCACAAGGTCAGACAGATAACTGCAGAATAAGCTAGTAGAATCCATCCTGGACAATGTGTACAATGTTGTACCGCTTGATGGTCAAATAAGAAAGAAAAACAGCCCTGATGTGGCCCCTTGCGGTCGGCTGGGCTATAAGCAACATTATCTTATCTTATCTTAAGAAAGAAAAAAAAAAAGAAAAAAAAAAGGAATGTTCTAAATCGTTACAAAGAAAGTAAAACAGATTCCAGAACAAAGATAGAAAAATGGTCCACAAAGGCAGCAAAACGGTAAACGATTAATTTGCATTTAAAACACAACTGAAATAAATTTGAAGTGAAACGTCTTTGTGCATTTTTTTTTTTTTTTTTTTTTTTTTTGATGTCTAGAACTGGAGAACGCCAACCAGGAGATCACCGACCAAAGGATTTGCAAGATCTGTCAGATGGAAGACGTCAGTATCCTCTTCCTGCCCTGCGGCCATCTTGTTTCCTGTTCGCAGTGCGCGCCTGCGCTTCGCACATGCGCAGTATGCCGCCAGAGAGTGAAAGGTCGCGTCAGAGTCTTGGACGACAAACGCTGTATGGATGCAGGATCTACGCACCGATCGACCATGATGACGGATACATGGTGAATCTTTTTTTGTTTGTTTGTTTTTGTTTTTCGTATATTGCCAAGCTTTAACGGAATGGAAGAATGTGATGCAATTTTTACCTGTAATTCACCGGAGTATGTGTTACTATTTTACCTGTAATTCACCAAAGAATGCGTACAGGTTTTACTTGTAATTCAGTGGAGAATGTGTTGCAGTTTTACTTCTACTTCACCGAAGAATGTGGTGCAGTTTTAGTAGTATATATTGAGAAGAATATGATGCAGTTTTAACCGTAATTCGCTGAAGAATGTAAGTCAATTTTTCCAGGAACATCACTAAAGAATGTAATGCTTTTTTTACCCGTAAATCTCACAGGAATGTGTTACAGTTTTACCTGTAATATCAATAAAGAATGTATTGCAGTTTTAAATGTAATTCACTGAAGAATGTGGTGCAGTTTTACCAGTAATATCACGAAAGAATGTGATGCAGTTTTACATGTAATTCACTGAAAACGTAATGCGAGTTTACCTGTATTTCACTGAAGTATGTGGTGCAGTTTTTTCTGCAGTTCACTGAAAAAGGTGGTGCAATTTTACCAGTAATATCTGGAAAGAATGTAATGCAGTTTTACCTGTAATTCATTGAAGAATGTGATGCATTTTCACCTGAAGAATGTGGTGCAATTTTACCTGTGATTCACAGAAGAAAGTGGTACGGTTTTTAACCATTTTTTTTTTTTTTACAAAAGAATATGGTGCAGTTTTACCTGTAATTCACCAATGAATGTGGTACAATTTTACCGGTGTTTCATAGAAGAAAGTGGCGCAATTTTACCTGAAACGCAGTGACGACTGCGGAGCAGTTTACGTGTATTTGACAGAAGAATGTGTTGTAGTTTTACCTGTATTTCACTGAAGAAAGTAGCACAGTTTTACTGAAGAATGAGAGCAGTTTCACAAGCATCTCACTAAAAAAAATTGATGCATTTTTATCTGTTTTTGACTGAATCTATGGTGTAATTTTACTAGTATATCACTGAAGATTGTGTTGTATTTTTACGTGTCTTTCACTAAAGCATTTAGTGCAATTTTACCAGTTTTTAGCCACAAAAAAAGGATCCAGTTTTAACAGTATTTCAATAATTTGGTGCGGAATTGGCAACATTTTACGGTGGAATAAAATGCAGGTTGAACAATCGTTTATTGAAGAATGTAATGCGGGTTTACCAGTTGTTAACTGGAGAAGGTAATGCAGGTATACCGTTTTTTCATATCAAAGAATGCAAAGAATTTGATACAGATTTATCAATCGTTCACTGAAAAGTATGATGCGGGTTTGCCAATCTTATACTGAAGAATGTGATGCAGGTTTGCCAATCGTATGCTGAAGAATGTGATGCAGGTTTGCCAATCGTATACTGAAGTATGTTATGCAGCTTTGCCAATCTTTTACTGAAGTGTTATGCAGATTTGCCAATCTTTTACTGAAGAATGTAATGCAGGTTTGCCAATCTGTTTCTGAAGTATCATGTAGGTTTGTCAGTCTTATACTGAAGAATGTGATGTAGGTTTGCCAATCTTATACTGAAGAATGTAGTGCAGATTTGCCAATCTTTACTAAAGAATGTGATGCAGGTTTGCCAGTCTTTTACTGAAGAATGTGATGCAGGTTTGCCAATCTTTTACTGAAGAATGTGATGCAGGTTTGCCAATCTTTACTAAAGAATGTGATGCAGGTTTGCCAATCTTTTACTGAAGCAGGTTTGCCAATCTTTTACTGAAGAATGTGATGCAGCTTCACCTGTCCTATACAATGTGATGCAGGTTTACCCGTCTTACAGAATGTGTTGCAGTTTTACCTGTCTTATACGATGTGATGCAGCTTTGTCGCTCTTTCATTGACGAATGTGATAATTGCAATACCTGTGATATGTTCCTAAACAGAGTTTCTCATTACCACTGAATTTTACTGTACATGTTGTCACCACATTCGTCCCATTAATCATGATTTAAGCAAAGACACGCACGTATAAGCATTTGGGAAAGGGGGAAAAGGGTGTTGGGGGTGAACTTATAGGATACAGGAGGAGGGTTAAGAGGAGAAGGAGGAGGAGGAGGAGGAGGGAGAGAGAGAGAGAGAGAGAGAGAGAGAAGAGAGAGAGAGAGAGAGAGAGAGAGAGAGAGAGAGAGAGCGAGAGAAACTTTACATATAAACTATGATGGTGATGAAATTTATTTTAATGACACATCCCTTCACCCCCCCCCCCCCCCCCCGCCACCTCTCCTTCCTCCCTTCCCCCTTCCTTGGTCACTCGCAGATTATAGCAGATATTGAATGCACTTTACCAATGAAAGTTTGTCACTGACTTTAGAAAAAAGAAGAAAGAAAGGAACAAGAAACAAGATAAAACTATAATCTTGATTCATTGTTCTATCATTGCAATCTTATCCTTGTTCACATTTGTTTTCTTTCGTGTTAAATTTTGTCGCTGCATCACATGATTACAATAAAGTCTGGCACCAATGTGTTCCCAGAATGTTCCGGTGTACACAGACATACCAGTGACATTCTAATCCCTCTGGGAAGCCTGCTCCGCTCATTGAGTTAGGCACTTTCCAGGTCTTGTCCGTGACTCCTTTCCCTCCTCTCCCTCCGCCCACCATTACTCTCTCTCCTCCCCACACCGCCCCACCCTCC
>CM065715.1:77935442-77937942 GCA_033310375.1 Conus canariensis
CGTTCAGTTCTGCCGCATTCCTTCTCTTCATACTCCTCCCCCGTCCCTCCTATTCCCCTTCCCTCTCTCCTCGTCCTCCCCTCCCCCCCCCCCCCCCCCGCTAAAAAAAAAACAAAAAAAAACCCCACCACCACCACCACCGCAATATCATGGAATTCATGGAATAACAAAAGATAATCCAACAACGTGATTAACAGAAATACACCCTGATGTCACGAAATAAGAAAAACTGCACAGTATCTTGAATGAAAAAAAATTGGAATAAACACACACACACACACACACACACCACACACACACACACACACACACACACACACACACACACACACACACACTCAATTTCATGGAATAGCAAAACAAAGAGACAACAGTTTCTGAATATAATGAAAACAACAACACAATGTCTCAGAATACTTGAAAAAAAAAACATGTTAATGTCCTCGAATAATTAATAAACAAACAAACAAGAAAAAAAGGAAAACAAAAGGGTGGGGTGGGATGAGGGGGTGGGGTGGGGCCGAATCTCTTGGTGAGAAACACATGTTTTAGAATAACAATAGCAACAAAGTGTTTTGGGGTAAAACCAAATAAAAAACCAAAACAAAACACACAAACAAACACATACAATGTCTCAGAATAGAAATTAACAAATCACAATGAATTGGCATTCAACACACAGACAGACAGACAGACAGACAGACAGACAGACAGACAGACAGACACACACACACACACACACACACACACACACACACACACACACACACACGCACACACACACACAATTATCGAGAATAACAAAAATAACACAAAAAGCCAAACAAATCACAAATGAACGTACTCTTGGTGTTCTTTATTCAAATGTTCTTAACACATCGGTCAAATCCAACATGTAAAATCATAACTGCATGGAACCCCACTAGTACTGACACCTAGATTACAATATCTAAAAAACAAAAATCTGTTTCAAATCCAACAAAATGTGAACACTGACAATAAGAGTACACTGCATGTGTAATGTTACAAAGGCATATACAGTGACAGTTGTACGATAATTCCTGTCTAAATGTGACCAGTACATGGGCATGGTTGAAGGTAGAAATACAGTTTTATAAGATTTAAATGAGACCTGATGTTTGGCGAATCTGTTAACATAAGGTTGTATACATATGTGCATGACTGTACATAAACATAGAAACACACACACACACACACACACACACACACACACACACACACGCACACACACACTCACAGAAAGAGAGAGAGAGAGAGAGAGAGAGAGAGAGAGAGAGAGAGAGAGAGAGAGAGAGAGAGAGCGAGCGAGCGAGCCAGACAGACAGAGACGGAGAGAGAGAGACAGAGACAGAGACAAAGGACACACACACACACACACACACACACACACACACACACACACACACACACACACACACACACGCACACACATGCGCCTACACACAACTTACACACATCCTAATACATTGTCAAAATTCTAACATGTTGTCCAAATCTTGATACATTGTCAAAAACTTAATACAATGTCCATACATATCCTGATAGATAGTCCAACTCCTAATACATTGTCCAAACCCTCAAACACTGTCAAATTACAAAACACTATCCAAATCATAATCCTTCTTCTTCTTCTTCTTCTTCTTCTCTCCCTTGACTCTGTGAAGATTTACTGGGGCGCCACACAGGTCTGATCACCACCGATTATCATATATTGTCCAAATCATAGTACACGTTGTCCAGATCATACCGCAATATTCACATGCTTTTGCATACTGACAACACAAAAACGACGACAACAACAACAACAACAACAACAAAAAACACCGGCAAGTGCGTCTCCCCATTTTGAATCACTTTATATTTGCTATAAAGGCAAGTGTATATGCAGTAAGGCACAGTAGGTTCCGACTTGTATTATAGACCAGACAATTGGCTCCAGTCTCTTTTCAGACTGAGGATGTGTCTACACTAAACCTATTTCTGCACTGCTAGCTGTCGCCTTAACTGCCAGACAAGATATTCACACGTATCTTTAATTTAAAGCTTCTTCACAAATTGTGATATTTCATGAACCCCCTTCCCCCTCCCTCCCCTTTCTTCATCCCTCCCATGTCTCCTCCCCTTCCCCACCCTCCCGGCAAAAGGCGCTAAAACAATTGCTACCACATGAGATATTAAACAAGAACACAAATCATAATGTGTGACCAACATGGATCATGAAATATATTTTGTCCAGCATCATACAGTACAGAGCAAATCACAACTTGCATTATTTACAAGATATTGCCCCGCCGACTAAAGGCAAACAGCTCCCTAGTAATTGTGATGTTGTGTAGATCTGGTGTGTTCCACGAGTTCACGGGACTTTTGGCCAGTGGGACAGAAAACAGGTATTTGTATTTATAGAAATGTGATCAGCACTAAAAACGGTTTCAAAACTTATCCATCTTGGGAATGACTGGCGTAAATCTCAGGTAAG
>CM065715.1:77942942-77945442 GCA_033310375.1 Conus canariensis
GTAAGGAAAAAACGATTGTTCAGTATCGCTTGACTGTGACTGGGAACATGAGACTCAAACATGAATATAAAGCGTTGCCAAACTTAAATGCCGCAGTCCTGATGATAAGGTCTGCTTGAGCGTGGAATCAAGACAAGAGTGACTGAGTGGCTAAAAAAGCACAGCCATGTACAGAAATACCCCTGCAAGAAAAGATAATTAAATAACGAAAAGAAGCTCTGAATAATGTTGAACTTCTGTCAGCAGATTATCATCTCCTATAGGCGAGGTGGGGGGGGGGGGGGGGGGGGGGGGAGATAAATAATGACTAGCCAAAATCACTAACAAGTATAAGTAATTCGCATCCTGAATATGCTCGATAAAAAAAGAAAAGAAACTGAAGCAGTGACAATTAGTTATCACAACAAGGCACCTTTGAGCTTGGGCAAGTAGAGATGGCGGAGTCCCATCACGGGAGTGGTGTCCCTTGAGGTCAAGGCCACCACTAGAGCGTACTCGTGACCCTGGATGCGGTAGGTGTGATTGCCCCGAATCACCTCCAGACTGGTCAGCGGGATGCGCTCCACCTGGCGGTCACACATAGCACGTGCTGTTCACACTGACCACAACAACCATCACAAGAGGGGAGGGAGGGGTGTAGTGTGTGTTTGTGTGTGGGTGGGGATAGGTGGGGCTGGGGGTTAGGGTGGGGGTGGGGGGCTGGCGATGCCTCAAAGGGCCAGTGGATAAGTAAGTACACTTCATTTGCAGTCAAATTGAGGGCCGGAATAGCTCTGGGGGCCGGAATAGCTCAGTTGGTAGAGCGCCAGACTCGTGATCCTGGGGTTGCAGGTTCGAATTTCGGTACAGGGGGATTTTTCCCTCGGAGTTAACCTTGGTTCTGACTCCATTCCCCATATAGTCCTTCGAATGAGACTATAAACCGAGGTTCCGTGTGTGAACGCACGCACAACATCTTGCACACACGTAAAATCCCATCATCAACTTTCGGAAGAGAAGGCCAGTTTGGCCGTTGGTATGGATGACACGTTACACATAGCATGCACCCTGTGTGAGAAATGGAAAGAATGAAGAAAATAAGGTAACTGAGTGAACGATATTGACCGGGTGACACGGGAAACGACTGAATGATGCGCCGGCAGGCAGTTCTTCAGTCGGCACTACCTAGGTAGGCAGCCCGTTGTGTAAACGAGAGTATTATATTATGTGTAAAGCGCTTAGAGCCCTAATCTTTAGAGAATAGGCGCTATAAAAATTAACATTATTATGATTATTAAATGTGGCGAGTTCGAAGCGTCCAGGACAGAAATACCACTATCACTTGTCTGAATGTGTTGTCATTCTGGTGGTTTCCGTGTAGAAGTCAACAGTTCCACCTCACTCCCCCCCCCCCCCCCCCCACCACACACACGCACACAACCATACCGTCCTTCCCTCTCTCCTGTGATGGTTATCCCCGTCTGTCAGGTCTGATGAAGAAGGTGGATGTTGTTATTTGACTTGCATGCCACCTAGATCCAGCTTAGTCAGCAACTGGAGAGAACCTGGCTTCCAAACCACAGTCCTCGCCATAGAGGTTGTGGCAAAACGGTTTGTAGGCACATCTGCCTCTGACTTGATAAAACAACTCTCAAGATTCATAAAGACCAAAGGCCCTTAGAATGGGGCTATACCTTATGATCCACGTCGCATATTGACACCTGTCTTCATCATGTTACATAAACACTTCGCTTCTGGAATGCAGGTAAATAGCCAATTGTTTCACAGTATTTTCATTAGATGATGGCATTAACAAGACTAATTTGAAGCGACAGGGATACACGAAATATTTTCGTGGTATGAAATGCTCCCTGAGGTCTCTTAATGTTGGTCAAGTTAGTACAAAATGGACTTCATCTTCTTTCGAAGTTTGGCATCATGGACAAATAATTAGATTTCTTTCACATAATTGTCTATAACGAATATGATGAGTAGCAATATCAGACACACCAAATCTGAACTGGTTATAATACGCTTTAGACGTTTGTCCATCTAAATCAAACCAAGCTGTCATCATCACTTGCAACAAGTCCAAATCTTAGGGTGCACCTGAAAGGAAAGAGGCTAACACCCTTCCGCCATTCGCCGTGGGCACACACGCCTAACAACATATACATTGAAACGATCATGACCACAACAAAAATCTGTGTTGAGAGAGAGAGAGAGAGAGAGAGAGAGAGAGAGAGAGAGAGAGGGCGGGGGGTGGGGGGGGGGGGGGGACGAAACGAAACAAAACGAAATTTGATTTTACCAGGGTAATTAAATAAACGAATATGATTATTTTTTTTCCACCCAGCCTTGGAGAGAGAGAGAGAGAGAGAGAGAGAGAGAGGAGAGAGAGAGAGAGAGAGAGAGAGAGAGAGTGTGTGTGTGTGTGTTTGTGTGTGAGTTAATGAGAGTGGCACTGGAGAAAAAGAGGGGCTAAATGGTGTAAATGAGGGTACGGGGGATGGTGGAGGGT
>CM065715.1:77952942-77955442 GCA_033310375.1 Conus canariensis
TGCTCGACTATGTGTATGTGACGTTCTCTCCTCTCTCTCTCTCTCTCTCTCTCTCTGGGCGCGCGCGTGTGTGTGAGAATGCGTACATGTAGGAGAGGAACGTGTGTGTGTGTGTGTGTGATTCATTTAACGTCTTTCCACTAATCGTGATATTAGACGATAAAAAAAAAAAAAAAAAAAAAAAAAGAAAAGAAAAGGAGTGTGTAAGAGAAGAAGACTAGTGCATGACTGAAAGTTATAGAGTTCCAAGTATGCATGCATGTATGTGTGAAAGTGTGTGCACATATGGTGCTTAGACGGTTATTTAAAATATATGTGATTAAAGGAATAAGTATATAACTACACTATTAGAAATAATAAACAAAACAGAAAAAAAAAACATATATATAACAACAACAAAATCAGTGAACACTCCCACCCCACCCCACCCACTCCCTTCCTTTCCTTCCCTCTCTATCCTCTCCCCATCCCTCCCTCCCCCTCCATCACTTTTATATTAAAAAAGAAAAAAAAAATCAGATACTGTAGTGACCAACTGGACTGATATCTAAACTTAAAAAAAAAAAAAATCTTAGGTTAAAGCTGGTGAATTGAATATAATGTGCGACTTATTTTGCAACAAAACTGGAATAAAAGTATTTACAAGTTCTTACGTGTGTGCTTATGCTTGTGCACGCACACGTATGTGTGCGTGTGCGTGTGCGCGTGTGTGTTTTACATATGCAAGTGTGTTTGAGTATGTGTGTGTGCATATGTGTGTGCTTATATGAGTGCTTATATGAATAATAATGGTAATTACAAAGCACTTAAATTTTTCAAAAAAGTTTCAAAGGAAAAAAAAAAATTAACAAAACTAATCAATTTAACAATCATCAAGGCACAGAACCGTAACCTTTCTCTGTCCTTGTCACTTTTAAGCTTTGTACATTATTCCATCTTCCCTCCCCACACTTATGCCCGCCCCACATACAACAAAAAAGGAACCCATAAATACTTCCCCAATGGAGTGCGCTCTAAGCATACAAAAAACTCATATGTTAGAGCTTGTGACTCAAAGATGGCCTGTGCACTATTTTGTCTCAATACTGGAATCATTTTTTTCATGTCTTGACATGTAACAATATGTTCACGTGTTATTTTCTTTTTACATAAACACACTATGTTTTTAACATATTTTGTTTTAAAAGCATCAAGTTTCCACCTATACATCAACGAAAGTATATTTTTATTTAAACTAAAGTTATGTTGAATGATTTTAATATCAAAAGTATCAAACTGATTTTGATTGTCATGTTCTATCATTCTATCTTTGAAAGTTTTCAAAATATGTGTTTTAACTAGATTGCACTGCTCATGTACCGATAAGGCTAGTTTAAGATATTCAGAACCAGAGATATGTTTTGCTCCACATTTAGCTGCCCTATCTACTTTATCGTTATAATAAAGGGAACAGTGTGAAGGAATCCAACAAAAGGATAACTGGGTGCCTCCTTCAATAAGCATGTGGATCAAACAGCTTACCTCAATAATCATTTCAGGCCTAGTATGCAAATGAAAATCTTTTAGCGCCTGAAGGACTGATTTTGAATCTACACAAAACAGAGCTTGAAATATTGTTTTGGGGAAATTTAAAAGATAATTCAAAGCCATGAGTATTGCTGTTAATTCAGCTGTGAATATGGATATGTTACATCCAATGTAAAAAGATTTCTCCACCCTCAAGTCTGGGATTAAGAATGCACAACCCGTTTGCTTACCAATACATGAACCATCTGTGTATATTTTTAACTGGTTAGTGTATTTCTCGTCAATATGACACTTAGTATAACTTGTTAGCATATTGATATTTTCATCTTTTTTGATGTTGGTGTGATCAATATCAAAATGGGCTTTTTTAAGTTCCCAGGGTGGAATAGGACAAAAAGATGGTCTGGGAGAGAAAGCTTCCTTTTCTAAAGAAACCCCAGAATCTGAAAGTATTTTTGATGTATAAGTTGCTATAGTTATTTGAGAAGTTATAGACTTTGCTCTTTTCGGAAAATCAAAATCTGATCTCATTTTAATTTCTGATTTGATATGTGTTTTTCTAGCTGTACTTTTAATGACAAATTTACAACATGTTAAATCTCTATAATCATCTAGAGGAAGTACCTGGGCTTCATAATATGTACGTGACGATGATGTGTGCACAGGAAGTCCAAGGGCTAATTTCAATGCCTTACATTCAATACTTTGCAGTTTTTGTAATAGATATTTAGGCGCATTGAAGAATATTTCTTGGGCATAAGTTACTTTTGATCTCATTAAAGATTTACATAGAGTAATCAATGTAGCTGGATCTTGCCCCCACTTTTCTTTAGAAATAATTTTCAGAAAGTTTAATGTTTTTCTCGCTTCTGTTAATAAATATTCGATATGAAAGTTCCATGATAATTTAGATGTAAAATAAACTCCTAGAAATTTAATCTCTGTTACGTACTTAAGAGGAGTATCATCCAAT
>CM065715.1:77960442-77965442 GCA_033310375.1 Conus canariensis
CGATCCAATGATAGCATCACTGACAATGTTTTTTTCCCCCACCTTTTTTTTGCGCCATAGGTTAACCTCAAATGACCTCGTAGGCACTGAAACTCCTGAGTTAATCAAACATGTGTGCTTTTGCTGTTCGTCCTAAACAACACACACACACACACACACACACACACACACACACACACACACACACACACACTATCTAAACGCATCTGAAACAACAACACCGTTGTCAATAATAACGCGCCTTAATTTATGGTAACCTTGAAGGGTAGAAAACTTGAGCAATATCGTCTGCTTCATAGAGGCTATGAGCTCACCCCGATAAGGAAAAAGCACTGATGGCGATCATAATTTGAATGAAGCTCTAGAGATACGACAGGTCTACAAATCTTCGAGCGGCGCAAAAAAAAAAAAAAAAAAAAAAAAAATGAAAACCCAAACTGCTGCCTGTTTAAACAATTAATACAAAAATCAGTGCCGAGTTCGTCTGTGACCGATTCCTGACTTGAGCATCTGACAGCGCGACGCTAGTTTTCAGCTCTCATGCCGAGAGTTATACGTGGTAATATTTCCCAAGCATCTCTCATTTCATGCACGAAAAAACAAGGTCTTGACGCGCGCAAAAGTGACAGGGGGAGGGAGTGGGATGGAGAGAGGAGATGGGGAGGGAGAAGAGGAAAAAACACAGTTGTACAATTAATAACGCTTTCTTTTAAAAAAAGAAACATTCTACTGTCCACTTGAATTTAAAAAAAAGAAAGAAAACGTATGGCAGAAAGCTAAAGATTTATAACTCCTTCGATTATCATATCCCCCCCCCCCCCCCTCTACCCAAGACGTTTCGCATGTAGCCTAAGTACGGATTTTCGACGTTGAGCCCTTCCCAAATATAGTCTCTTTAAAACGAAGAAAAGGGCCTACTGATGCATCATTCTGCATTAAGAAGAATGTAACAATTTGCTACATTTGTTACTTTTTTCGTGCAACACGACAACAATGGCGAAATGGGACATTTTTATGGATAACACGTCTGAAAATTGTAATATTGTTACCGTTTCTTTTAAGTGGCGACCGCTGCAGTGTCACATTCATTTTTATGTTGTTATCATGCGTGGGAGGGGGATGGGGCTTTTAGTGACAGAGACAGGGTTGGGGGTAAGGGCGGAAATATGCTGGTGGTGTTGGAGGGGGTGGGGGGAGAGGTAGTCAAAGAGATGGACAATGAACAAAAGCCATTGTTAATCTACCTAAAAAATTGTTCGGGATTTTTTCCACTCGGGAACATGATCTGTTACTTCACACCCGTGGGATGTGAGTCTAATGTTGTATTTGACAGATTATGCAGTTGATTGAAACTCTACTGCAGTTCTTTTGTAGTGTAAAATTTCCAGCTTCGACTTCGGGTGCGCTGCAGTATTGATAGCTGTTCTTCTGGTGTGTGTGTGTGTGTGTGTGTGTGTGTGTGTGTGTGTGTGTGTGTGGTGTACGCGTACGTGCGTGCGTGTGTGTGCGTGCGTGCGTGCGTGCGTGCGCGCGCGCGCGCGCGCGCGTGTGTGTATGTGTTAGAGAGAGAGAGAGAGAGAGAAGAGAGAGAGAAGAGAGACAGAGAGAGAGAGAGAGCAGAGAGAGAGAGAGAGAGAGTGCTCGAGTTGCTTGCGCGTGTTTGTGCGTATGTGTATGTGGATGATTCAAATTTAACGTCTAGACACCAATATGTTCTTGATTTCTACCCCCTTGCTTCCTTTGTTAATTCATTGGTAATAAAGGATCTTGAATATGCAATCTTAAAATACGCAACCTGCTGGTAGAAACATACAACATAATTGTACGCGATTCTTCATCTTGTACGAAACTGAATCATTTGGTCAACAGAATGAATGATCTTCACCTTTTAGAGTTACCTGTAAATGCTGACAAGTATACCATGACGTCTTTTTTTTTTCCCCCAGGGACATCTTTTTAAATTTGAAAACGAAAAGATCACAGAACAATTGCGCAACGCAGTTGATTGACACTCGTTAGAATATTTCAACCCGTTCAGTCACGTTGACAAAGATTCGTCAGCGTACACGTTCATTCAGTTCGTTGGTGCGGGCTATGCGAACGATATGTTAAAAAAAGAGAGGGGTGTGGGGTGGGGTGGAGGTGAGGGGTAATGTCACAATCTTCTTAATTTGAAGCAGACTTTCCTTTTCAAACACCCATTCAGTAATTACATCTGACTGTTACCAAGGTTACAAGGCGCACACTTTTTTTCACTGCCTGGCTATGACATCACTTCGCGCAACTTCGATTGGGAAATATACGAGAATCACGATACTTTAATAATAGACAAGGTTCTCCGCTTCACCAATCGTAAAGCTGACATTACCATATGAAAAGGTTCCCGAACGTTTAAAGTTCATGGCAAATACCCGGGAAGAGGAAGAGCTGAAGGAAAAACAGAAGGTCAAAGGGGTGGCAAAAACAGAGACAGAGTTTTCGATCGTGTTCCAAATGTGCCTAAAAAAAAATCGGGTGGGCGAATGATCGATGTCTGGATCGAATGGCGCCATGGTTGTCTCTTGCGATTCTTCTCTTTTTTTTTTCCGTTCGAAATAGAGGGAACATCAAAACACATTAGGATCACGAAGTTTGTGATGCATTTTGTGTCTTGAAATAACGAGAAGAAAAGAACGAACAAGAAAGGCAGTTACCTGTGTGACTCACGCAAGCTGCTTCTGAACTCGACAGACAGGTGAAGGGCAAAGGGTAGGTGGGACAAATGGGGAGGTACAGAGCAATGCAGATCTTGTTTCCCTAATCCAATCATCTCCTTATTGGACTAGTTTTACTGCTTTCTCACATCAGCGTGTTATCTACAGTGTAGCAGTTTTAGCACTATAATGCTTAAATGACGGGAAATGGTCAAACAGCGACGCATATTTCAAGTGCTCATGATGACGAAACGCCTCAAATTCCCCCACCCCTCCGCATTCCACCTTCTTCTTTAAAGATGCTTGCCTCTTCTCTTAATGTATGGCAACCGATATCGCTGAACTGCTATTGTTTGACAAATACATCCTTTCATATATGATGTTTTGTTTTTTTCAAAACAGCTGATTTTCATGTTTACACATAAGATGTGAGGCACAAACATTTTACAGCAGATTCCATGAAAATCTTGTTCAGAGATGTTCCGCCTGATGCGATCTTTGAATTCTTGAAAGAGATTTTTCATCGGATCTGAGATTTTACAGTGAAAAGATTTTTTTTTAACAAAATTTCGGGTGGGATTTTAGAAGATGTATTTTAAAGAGTTGTGTGAATGAATGATTTGTGAGTTGATTTTAACGTGATGAAAGCCCTCATATGGCCCTTTGCGGTCGGCTGGGCTATAAGCAACATTACCTTACCTTACCTTAGTATAAATATGTCTGGTAGCTGCAGCAGCACATAGCTGACCAACAAAGATATTCCATCTGCAGAGAATGCGAGGCTGCCACTATAGTACTTAAATAGCAGACTGACTTTGATGGATTCCTACCGTTCCTCTATACTAACAACTCACATAATATCTCAGTTAGCCTATGCTCCCCCCCCTCCACCACCCATTGCCCCACCTCCTCCGGCCCACTGCTGTCCTTATCTTGCCCGTGTCTTCTTTCCTTTTCCCATCTACTGTTAACAAAGACAGCAACAGTGCCCTGACCTTGACATCAGCGAGCGTATTACGGATCTGCCACGCACAGCACCCCATAGCCCTGCTCCCCTTCCCCCTCCCCACCTTCCTACGCTCTCACACCCTCACCTACATACTCTCTCCTTTCTTTTTCCTTATTTCTCCTTTCACCCACCCACTCACCCTTTAGTCTACTTGCACTCCTTACCATCTTTGGGATCCTTAAGGGCTGTTTTAATGGTAACGAATTCTTTGGGATCCTTGAAGGCTGTTTCAATGGTGACGTTTTCTAAATATGCGTCATCATCAATATTGAACGCTATGACATTTTATTTGACGTGCATAGATAACGTCTTATTTGCTGGGTTGACATATCTATTTCGGATTTGACCAGAAACAGAGCTAACTTTTATTGTTGTTGTTGTTCTGGCAACAAGGTAAACTTCACCATGTATTCAGTTTTCTGTATAGATTTGTGAATGTTGAAACTTATCACACACACACACAACACACACACACGCACACACACACACACACACACACACGAACGCACGCAACGCACACCACACACACACACACACACACACACACACACACACGCACACACACACACACACACGTACACTCCCCCCCTCCCCCCCCCCCCCCCCCACACACACCATCCTTTCCAAACAACAACAAAAATGATAACAATAATGCACTAGAATTCCTTTCGTGAAGTCCGTATCGTCGATCATGCTATTTTGTTCCCATCGTGGCTGCCCACAAACAGACCTGTTCCATTCATGTCATTTATAGCACAGCGGACCATTAGGGCCCTATCAGACTTGTCATCTCGTCAGTCAGTTTCTTACATAGCTGCACGGAAAAATGAACATAGGCACACGTTAAGGACAGATTAAGAAAACAAACAAACAAACAAACAAACCAAAACCATGCCAGACTTGCTTGAATTCTTCCATAAAATATTAGACCCCACGAAAAATATTTACCTCTTTCAAGAACTCAATCACAAATGGTGGAACATCTCTGGTTCATCATCATCATCATTCTTATTCTTGTACCATTAATTTTCCTTTTCTAAAATTATGACGATCGTTTTAATGTGTACCCTCCCCCTCCGGCTTCTCTCTTCTCTTTCCATTGCGTACTTTTAGCTTTTCACCCACGCCACACTTCGCACCAAGACTGATTTGTTCGTCCTTTGTTTCCATCGTTTTGAATGTTACTTGCCCTGCGTGAAGAAGACCCATAGGTCGAAACGCGCAGTGTCTGTTTTGTGGTGTGTTTGTTCCTTCGTTTTGCAGCTCAGTATTACATTTTTCCTTTATGTTTTTGGGCA
>CM065715.1:77970442-77992942 GCA_033310375.1 Conus canariensis
TATTATGAAAGGAAGCGTAGAGTACAGCCCTGTCATATAGTCTCAGACCGAAATGGAAATCCCTAGCATCATCTTAATCATCCTCATTCTCATCGATCAGCATAAAAAAAGTCTCAAATTCTGTGGCCCTTCATGTTCTGCTCTCATGGTGACCTCAGTTTCGATGTCCTCTCCAAGTCTGTGGCCTTGGTCTGGTTCCGTTGGGGTCACCGGTATCGGCGAGTCCATGGGGGCGCCCTCCGGAGGGAGAGCTCACTCACGTCGGCTCCGCGACTAAGCAATTATTGTCGTCAGTAGGGGGCTTAGTAGGTGGTGTCCTGCGTATGTTAGATCAGAACAGGCGCCACTGAACACCACCGAAGTGACCCGGCAGCAGTGCAGTGTCTCCTCCGGTGGGTTGCCTCTTGACGACTTGACATTGACTGCTCCCTGTGGATTGCCGGTGCCGGAGCTGCGGCGGGGCCGACCGGGCGGTGGCTGTGGACGGGGTGTCGGAATGAGCGGCGTGGGTGCACTGCCTCTGAGGTGGCGCAGAGGTTGGGACAGCAAAAAACAAAACAAAACAAAAAAACAAACAAAAACAAAAACACGGGTATTGACAGAGAAAAAAAGACAGGTGATGAGTCAAACAGGTTATTCTTTGTTTTTCTTCAGTGCAAAAAAACAAAAACAAAAACAAAAACAAAGAAAATTAAAAAATCCAGGATCCTGCAGAAATATAGTGGAATTTCCCTCTGTCGCTGTCTGTATGTCTGTCTGTCTGTCTGTCTGTCTCTCTCTCTCTCTCTACTCTCTCTCTCTCTCTCTCTCTCTCTCTCTCTCCTCTCTCTCTCTCTCAGCTAAGTATCCCTAAAGGGGTTATTTTTTACAGACCGAATCTCATTAACCACCCCAAAGAATCGTACAGTAGGATGGCCAGTTTAACTCTGTCTGCACCTATCTTTGTATCCAGACAAAATCGAATTAAGAAATTAGCCAGTCCAACAATGTCACATGTGTGTGACTGAACATCTGGAACATGGGGGTGATTTTGTATCTTGCACACCTCGGACTGTTCCATTCCGCCGTTGAAACTGAATCTATGTCGCTTCCCCAAACCAACCTTCCATCCCACCCCTTCCCTACCCTGCCCCCCCCTCTCTAGTCTGTCTGTCTGTCTGTCTGTCTGTCTGTCTGTCTGTCTGTCTGTCTGTCTCTCTCTCTCTGGAGACATTCTTTACAGAAAGAATTCAGTTGCATGAGAGAATTACACCACGTTAAGCTTGTTTATATTTGATGTGGTGTATTTTTGGGAATTGTTGTTGTTTATTTGTTTATTTGCTTTTCATTACAAGTTAACAAAATGTCAAACTAACACAAATATTTATTGCATATGAAAAGCCCAGTTGAGGAAGACAGAGAGATGCATCTCTGAGATGTTCAAAGTTCCTTACCAGCACTGCACTACAAGAGATATCTGTATCTCTTGGGCTTGGCTAGCATCAGGATATGTTATAGAAATAAACATAGAGTACAGCTCTGTCATACAGTCTCAAGACCAGAATCAAAATCTGTATCATCTTCATCACCCTCATCCTCGTCGATCATCACATAAAAATGTAAGACATCCTATGATCTTTCATGCCCTGTTCTCATGGTGACTTCAGTTTCGATTTTCTCTCCACATCTAAGCCCTTGGTGAGTTTCTGTCAACGCCACCGATACAGACAAATTCATGGGGACTGTCGTTGGACGGACGTGGTGGTACCACTCACGCTAGCTCCGCGACTGGGCAAATGCTGTCGTGAGTAAGGGGTTGAATATGTGGTGTCCTGCGAACGTTGGATCAGAACAGGCACCACTGAACACCTCCGAAGTGATTCGGCAGCGGTGCAGTATCTCCTTTGGCGGGTGCTTCATGATGACTTGACACTGACTGCTTCTTGTGCATTGCTGGTGCCGGGACTGTGGTGGGACAGGTTGTGAGTGCGGATGGGGAGCCGGAAAGGTTGATGCCATTGAAGTGTCATGGAAAATGAGACAGAAGAAAAAAAAAAAAAGAAAATTAAAAGAAAAAAAGTGATGTTTTACATAAACAGTGCGACAAACATTAAATCACACTGCGCCATGCGCAGGCATAACGTCTGTCTGATCACAATTCTTCCAGTAATTTGAAACGTTACATTTTGACAACAGTCTTGAAGACACGCCAGGGAAGTTATCCTAACGGACAAACTCACGCCTATCTGTCGTCTTTGTCCATTACAAAGTGATACCTGATGACTGTTATCTCATTTCGCGAGGATGTGTTCTAGACACTTCAAATGAACTTACGGAAGCATAATACACCTAAAAAAAAAGTCGCAGCACCCTGGAGCCATCGAAAGCAAGTATTGCCACCGGTTTGCAGCCAAATGTCTTTCAACTGTACAATTCTCAAACTGCATAATTTCCTTGATCGTGTTCAAACATTAGACATTCGACATTAAAAATGCAATACACTTATATATATATATATATATATATATATATATATATATATATATATATATATATTGAGAACAAGAGAAACAGTGCTAGAAAGAAAAAAATGAAAAGCATTAACACAAAAAAAAAAGAAAAAAAAAAACAAAACCGTTTAGAAAACGGATAAATGATTAAAACAAAAACATTTTGGGCTAATAAAGATAGCAATAAAACTGCTCCATGGATACAAACTGAGAAAAACACAATCAAACTACAAATGGGGAAAAAACTATCCCATATGAAGTATTCAGTCTTTCCACCACTCTTCTTGGGATTCTTGAAGTGTATATTGATTCACACGTGAGACGTTAAGGCCCGTCTCTCTTGTTACACCATGAACCCTCCACAGAAGTGTGTGCTGTTCCAGAAGACTTTTTTTTCTGCGTACGCAGGCTGATACTTCTGCGGACACTCCCTGTATAGACAGGCAAGGATTAATCCCATCTACCCAACAAAAGGAGTGGAGTCTTGTGTGTGTGGCCGTTTTTTTTTTTTATCCCGCCATTAAAGCAGCCGTACTCCAACTTCGCGGAAGGTGCATGCTATGTGTAACGTGTTATCCATGCCAACGGCCAAACTGGCCTTCTCTTCCCAAAGTTGGTGATGGGATTTTACGTGTATGCGTGCGTTCACACACGGAACGTCGGTTTATAATCTCATTCGAAGAGCTGTATGGGAAATGGAGTCAGAACCAATGTTAACTCCAAGGGAAAAATCCCCCTGTACCGAAACGGCCCGGCTGAAATTCGAACCCGCAACCCCAGGATCACCAAGATTACGAGTCCGGCGCTCTACCACTGAAGACATTGAACACTCCAGCCTTTCACCCTCCCCCATTTGGCCTCCCCCCGCCCTCTCTCTCTCTCTCTCTCGGTATGTTTGTCTTAGACAAGGAAATGTCAACTTTAATCGTCTTTAGATATTCATCTGTAAGAAAAAAAAGCTGCGACACATATTCAAACTCAAAGAGAGAGAGAGAGAGAGAGAGAGAGAGAGAGAGAGAGAGAGAGAGAGAGAGAGAGAGAGAGATGATCAAGCTAGCCATCGTCTTTATCCCTTCCTTCTTCAAGATTTCCAAGCGTGCAAGGAAAATGCAAGGAAATGTTATTGAAGCCAGCATCACACTAGTCATTCATGCCACACGTCTTCCCCATTTGGACAGATTGGCTCTCATTCCGCAGTGCCATTTAACGAGGACGGATCTCACACAAACTGCGTGACTTGTAAATCCGCGATTTGATCCGGGCTTCGAACGCCTATTAAGTGTAATGTTTGAGCCAGCATCAAGGACAGGAAGAAAAGGACAATGGAGGGTTGGAATTCAGTCTGTGTTTACTGGTGTAAAGGAGAGGAAAGGGAAAAAAAGATTATGTACTATAGTGCATGTGCAGTAGCGCGCGCGCGCACGTGTGTGTGTGTGTGTGTGTGTGTGTGTGTGTGTGTGTGTGTGTGTGTGGTGTGTGGTGTGTGTGTTTGTGTGTGTGTGCGTGTGTGCATGCGTGAGTAAGTGCATACGTGCGTGCATACGCGCGCGCATGTGTGTGTGTGTGTGTGTGTGTGTGTGTGTGTGTGTGTGTGTGTGTGTGCATGTGTGTGTGCGTGCGCGCGCGCGTGTGTGTGTGTGTGTGTGCGCATGTGTGCGTGTGCTGCTTACACAAAAGTATAGGCATGCGTGTCTCTGTCCACATGCCCCTTCCTGCTTCATATTCCAAAATGTCAAGGTGGCAGTGAAATTTGTTGATGCAGTTGTGAAATACACACATCTGATGGCTTCACTATCTCACACAAGAAAAGTACAAGGTCAGATAAGTCTGCTGCATTTTTTTTTACCGCACAGATCATGAAGCTTTGTCACCTATTGAGCAGTGAGACGACCATGACGTCTTCCATGTCACAAGACATGAACAGGCTTACTGCCTCTTATTTGGTCACGGGAGGATTTTCCAGAAAGTTCTGAGATAAGAGGAACTTATGAAGTGACGAAATAATTCTATACGTCGTATTAATGGCCACTTTCGTCATTGTATACAAAGGTATGTTCAATAACACCCAGCCTTTGGATTTTAAACTGCAAGGCAAACTAAGCGTATATGGTCAGGGTGACCACGTTTCTCCCGGCAGTATTGAACTAAGCAGTCGTACTTTTAGATTCTGTATGACTTTTGAAAAGTGTACCTTTGGTAGAATGGCTTTAGTTTCACTTTCATCAAAGAGGTGTCACCGCTTGCAGACTAGTCTACTTACATACACCACATCAGGGTGACCACGTTTCTCCCGGCAGTATTGAGCTAAGCAGTCGCACTTTTAGTGCAATGATTCTGTATGACTTTTGAAAAGTGTACCTTTGGTAGAATGGCTTTAGTTTCACTTTCATCAAAGAGGTGTCACTGCTTGCAGACTAGTCTACTTACATACACCACATCTGTCGAGTTTCGAGACCAGACTGCACACAATTTAGAGCTCATCAGTGAGTGAATTAATCAATACAATGAGATAATTTAAGAAAGTCTCATGGCTACGACGTAGCAGATGTCTGACCTGCAGATGAACCCAACGCGCTGGTCAGACCGTGGGCAAAAGATGGGCTTGCAGAAAATAATAACAGTAAGTAAGCCTGAATATTTGCTGTCGATGGTTTAAGAGTTTGTCTGTGTTGTTGAAGCCTTTCTAAGCCACAGCTTTCAGATAATCAAAATAATGTTAGCTTGGTTACCGAGGACTAAGTAACCATGGCGAAGCTACTGAGCAGGGACAGTCCCAGAATAACATGTCAGAAGATGCAGCCGGAACAGGACATTTCGTTGGGTGCTTGATCAGCATAGCGTCAGTAAACATTGCGCCCATTTGGTCGCTCACACTTCGCTGAACAGCTTAAGGGGGTTAAAGTAGAATGATGACGTCATATGCCACGGAAATGTAATGGGAGACGTTCAATCGCATCTGGGAGTTCCTAACTGGTGACAAAACATTATTCTTTCACTATGATCTGGAAACAAGCAATAGTGGACTGTGTCAGTCTTCCCAAATGAGAATCCACCTGTTAACTTCAATTGATCAAAGAGTGCTGGCAGGCAAATAGTGACGAATTTCTTCTCCAAATCTAGCAGTTTAGCCATATCATATTTTAAAGGAATGAAGACGTTGACCTCCAACTAGTTTATCAAGCACTGTTGTGTGGTAACCATTGCCTACCAGAGATCTTGGAAAAACGGTGCAAGTGCTGCCCACGTGCAGGTACCCATGACCTGCTGCACCACCACGACAATGCCAGAGCTTGCACTGCATCAGCAACTCTTAAATTCTTGGCTAAAAACAACGAGAACCTGCTCATTAAACCATCTAAGTCGACAGATCTGCCCCCTCCCCTCCCTTCTCCCCCTAATGACTGGTTTCTGTTCCTCTTGGTCCAGAAACAGTTGCAGAAGAAGTTCCAGACCTCTCAAGGTGTCTGAGCTCCAACAAGGGCCTGAGCTCCATCACACCCCTGTCAATGTGATCACGTGCCTTCGACAAGTGGTTTGAGAGGATGACCAAGAACATCAGGGCTGAGGAAGGATGTTTCTAAGACCTGGATAAATCTGCTTGCCGGTATCTTGCAACTTACTAAAAAGCCCTTGTATGCCTGTAAATCTGTACCCAACACTGTTACTACATACATGAAGTTTCAAAATAGTGTGACTGCTGGCGGAAATTGAAACGTAAGAGCAAAATTAAAATTACTGAGCCGCCAAACCAGTCTAACAAACAAATTACGAAACAGACGAAACGTGTTTTGACCTATTTGGTTTGTTCAAGCAGGACATTAACATTCAAAACATTGAAAACAAAGGACGCACAATCAGTCACCTATCTCTTCGATGTCAGAGAGAACGTGGTCTCGGTTGAAAAACAAAAATTCCGAATGGGAATTAAAGAACAAGAAGAAAGAGCTTGAAGGAAGATGATAATATTAAAATGCTGCTGCTGCTGCAGTTATTACTGCTCCTGCGGCTGCTGATAATGACAATGATGATGATGGTGATGCTGCTGCTACTGCTGCTGATAACAATGATAATAATAATAACAACAATAAGAATGATAATAACAATAATAATTATTGTAATAGTAAAGATGATGATAATGATGGTGATGATGACGACGACGATGACGACGACGAGGACGACAAGGACGACAAGGACAAGGACAAGGACAACGGACGACAACAACAATGGTCCTCCTCCTCCTCCTCCTCCTCCTCCTCATTATTAATATAGAAGAAGAAGAAGGAGGAGCAGGAGGAATAGAAGGAGGAGGAGGAGGACGAAGGGGAGGAGGACGAGGAGGAGGAGGAGTGGGAGGAGAAGAAGAAGGAAAAGAAAAGTTGAAACAACAACAATAGCAACAACCACAACAACAACAAGAACAGCAATAATAATAATAATGATTAGAATAATAGTCACAATAATACTGATAATGATAATAATAATAGTATAATTCATAACAGTGATATATGTACACACACATACACACACACACACAACACACACACACACACACACACAACACACACAACACATACACACACACATACACACACGCAGAGTAAGATTGTTTGGTCATGTGATCGTATCAGTTGTCCGAGTTCTTCATTTATTGTAAGACTAGACAAAAATGTGATTAATGACGTCATGAAATTGGCGTTGTTTTATTGCTTGTTAATCAGGGTTCATGACTGTTGCTTGTGGAGCAACGGAACAAGAAAGAAATGTCTGACCTTTTGCCCTTTTGTGCCCGATCTTGAAATGCATTTCACGTTTCAGTGACAGCTTTCTCAATGGGAGGGACACACAACACACACACACACACACACACACACACAAACGTGTGCGCGCATACACACGCACACACACATACGCGCGCGCATAAACACACACACACTCACACGCACTCTCTCTCTCTCTGAACCCCCCTTCCCCCCGTTTCCCTTTTCCCACATACACAGATCCAGGCACACACACACACACACACACACACACACACACACACACACACACACCTCTCTCTCTCTCTCTCTCTCAAACCCCCTTTCTCCCGTTCCCTCCCCCCCCCCCAACACAACACACACAACGTGCGCGCGCATACACACGCACACACACATACGCGCGCGCGCGCATAACACACACCACGCACTCACAACACAACACACACACACACACACACCACTCTCTCTCGAACCCCCTTCCCCCCTTTCCTCTTTCCCCATACACCGATTCCCTTCACACTTCCACACACACACACACACACACACACACACACACACACACACACACACACACACCCACGCGCGCGCGCGCACGCAGTTAATTACAACAAAGATCATGATTTCATTTTCCCCGATGCTCTCATTCCATAAACCATTCCCATCTCCCGGCCATAAACAGCCCTTGATGCCAGTAAATGTTGACAGGACCAGAACAAGGGCTGTCCTCTTCCTCCTGCTCCAGATACCTGATCTGGCATCGCGCTTCATGGGCCGCCCGTATGGCCGGGTCAGACCACTGTTTTAGAATCAGGGCGGTCTCTGTGACATCCACATGCATTAATGGCGATGCAGCTCGAGTGCTATCTACGTGCAGAAGACATACATACGACCTGGTCTGTGACAATCATGTCGACTGGATTAGCATTTTCTTGCATCCGCAAGTGCGATTCGAAACTTGACGATGAACATCATAAAACGACGTGACAGAAAAATAAAGGTAAAAAGCGCTCCTGCTTATCTTTATTTTCATCAAAAAAGAAAACAAAGGTAAGAGGTTGATTGAAAGAAGATAGGGGGAAAACGGTGAAACGGAAGAGGGAAGGTGAAAAATCTAATAAGTTACCTTTTTTGAGTAGAAAAATCAGATGATCATGCATAAATAAAATGGTATGATTCTCCTAAAATGGTATAATTTTCCTGATGTGAGCATAACTTTTCTTGTAATCTGTGGATCTTTCCTCACCGTCACTGGGCCTTTTCTCAGAGTCGGCCAAAGGGCAGACAAGAAAAAGAAACACCTCCATGTACCAGTGGGACCCAGAGAAGTACTGTCCTCCGATGCCAAACCAACCAGCTAGGAGCATTCCTGGAGCATCCTCGTAAGCTTGCACCGTGTCCCCATAGCGCAGCGCAGGCATGCACAAGTCAGTTGAGACGTGTAGGGACATAACTGCTCCCTGGCAATGGGCATTATGTGATCATCGGACGCGGCATCTCACAGCTGATCGTGTCAAACTATCGAGTTTGAAGCACACACACAGTGGTTCACGAGTAGTCAGAAAACTTACGTGCAAGCAATAGAGCGACCACGCTGAACAGCTGACAAGATGAAACTGCCATACGTGCTCCCTGAGGGGGCAATGGAGCCAGTGAAGTGATTAGCTCATTGTGGAAAGGAACGGGACTTTAAAACAGGTTAAAAAGTAGGAAAGTGAGACGACATACTGCTCTTTACCCTTAAGACACGGTGTGTTTAAAAACATCACTGGTGATCAACCTGACAATGTACCATTTTTACAGTCCGTCTCCACGTTCTGTCGTTCTGCTTGTATTAGTGTAGCGCTGAATTTGTAGTCTTTCCCTCGTCTCCTGACTACCATTTTCTCTTTCGTGGGTGTACATGATAAACCTAAATTAACTGCGTAGAAAATGAAAAAAGATGAAACACACTGCAACGAAAGCGAAGAGTCGCTTAAAAAGCAAGTGTGTGTGTGTGTGTGTGTGTGTGTGTGTGTGTGTGTGTGTGTGTGTGTGTGTGTGTGTGCAAGCACTGCTGACGCACGGGTACCTATGGCCTTCTGCACCACCACAACAATACCAGGGCTTGCACTGCGACAGAACCTCTTGACTTCCTGGCCAAAAATAATGTGATATTGGTTCCTAATCCACCTTACTTTGAGGACATGTCCCCCCTCAACCCCCCACCCCTCCATGACTGGTTTCTGTTTCTCTTTGTCAAAAGTAGTTGAAAGGGAAGTTCCAGAGCCCCGAAGATGCCCGAGCCCTGTCGAGAGCGCGATCTTCATCATGTGGTTGCATGTCTTCGACAAATGGTTGAATGGATATCCAAGTGCATCAGAGCTCAGGCAGGATGCTTCATGAACCTGGACAAGTCTTCTGGCTCATAGGTA
The DNA here is from genome assembly GCA_033310375.1 of Conus canariensis. Taxonomy (NCBI): domain Eukaryota; kingdom Metazoa; phylum Mollusca; class Gastropoda; order Neogastropoda; family Conidae; genus Conus; species Conus canariensis. The sequence goes on from CM065715.1 coordinate 77,980,100, forward strand.
TTGTTACTAAGCCACATGTTAGAACTACTTGAACAGCCCTCGTAGGCCTGTGAATCTGCACTCAGCACTCATACTACATACAGTAGATTTCAAAGTAGGTTGACTCCAGGCGGAAACTGAACAATAAGAGCAATGTGAAATTACTGGGCAACTATATGAACTGAACGGACGAGTTACGAAACAGACACGTGTTTCGTCACACACACCGTCCGCCCACCCCCTGAAAAACAAACAAACAAACAAACAAACAAAAACAGCATTGAAAACAAAGGACATACAATCAGCCACCTACGTCTTCTATTTCAGTACAGAACGTGGTCTTGGGTTAAAAAAAGGAAACTTGCGGAATGGAGCTGAAGTAAGAGAGGGAAGAATTTGGAGGGGAGCGGGTATTATCAAAATAATGATGATGATGATAAAAAAGATATGATTATTATTGTTGTTGTTGTTGTCATTGTTGTGATTAACACTACTACTACTACTATTTCTACTACAAGAAATAATAACATAATTGTACAACAACAACAAAAATAATAATGATAATGTAATGTAATAATAGTAATAATAATATAGCAATATGCGAATAAGAGAGAGAGAGAGAGAGAGAGAGAGAGAGAGAGAGAGAGAGAGAGAGAGAGAGAGTTTCTTACAGCATAGTTGACCGCAAAGGGCCATATCAGGGATGTCAGTGCATTAGAAGAGGAAGAGGAAGCAACTAAACTAAATGTAGAATTGGTCTAATGAAACAGGATAGCACCCCTTTTAAAAATATTTGAAAATAAAATTATGTAAGTGAAATCAAAATGGTTTTCCTTCATTTTCCTTCTCTATAAGACTCACCTCAACGTTTGTTTGTACAGAAAACCGAGCTGGCCACAATGTATCCCGACCTGAAATTCTCTCTCTCTCTCTCTCTCTCTATATATATATATATATTTTGTTTTGTTTTGTTTTGTTAAAAAATATTTTTAAAAATGAAGTAGTAAAATCTACAAGCTTGTTTCAAGCCTTGCTATCATCAGGATGTCTTTTGGGGCACGCCAACGATCTTTTATGGCGTGCGGGACTTGATTTCAACTCGGTGCGTGCAGGCGGATCTCATTTGCTGCACGTGCGGCCTGTGGTTCTTGTTGGGGCCTGTTCAGGTGGAATGTGCTAGCAAAGATTTCCACTTGTGCCTGCAATTGTTTACAATTTCTACTTTTGTGTTCAGAGTTGCTAAGTGTGGTTTGCATAATATTAACCATTTTTCTGTGGAGCATAGATTGCATCTTTTTGAAATATTGTTGTATGGTGTTGCTCTTTTTATGATTTTCCATGATATGTTGTAGTCTATTTTTTTATCTTTGAGTCTCCAAATGTATTTACTCAGCTCTGTTTGATTTTTGTATTTTTCATTTTTGAATGACTGTTTGTGGTTTGCGTATCTGGTTTTGAAAGTGTTTTCAGTAATCCCTATATATGTTTCGTTTTCATTTTCTGATGTTACCGTAGCTTGGTATACAATATTGCTGTGAAGACATTTATTGCTCAGGGGGCACTGTTCTTTTTTAGTGCAGTTGCAAGATGTCCTTTCGGTACCCTTCTCTTTTATGTTGCTTTTCATTTTGTTAGATGAATCAATCATGTTTTTGAGGTTGGGCATACATGAGTATGACAGTTTAATGGTGTTTTTGTTGAATATTTTGGACAGTTTGTGTTCTTTTGGGAATGATGTTGCCAAGATTTTAAAGAATTCTTTTCCTACATTTGTTTTTACTTGTCCATCGTATGGTGGGTTGTACCATATGATCTTTCTTTTCCTATTTTTCTTAATTCTGTTCGTGTTGTTGTCTGGACTGTATTGTAGTTTGTAATTGTAACCACTTTTTTGTAATGCTTCTTGATATTCTGTTGCTGCATCATTGAATGCCTTTTCATTGCATGACAGGTTGGATAGTCTCTTGTTTATACCATTGGGTATTGTTTTTAGTATAGATGGTGGGTGGTTGCTTTTGATGTTTACGTAGACTGGTATGTCATTGGGTTTTTTGTATGGTTTGTACGCATGGTCATTGAGGTCTAATGTTATGTCTAGGTAATTCACTACTTTTTTGTTTGCTTCTATTGTGATTTTTAAGTTGTGGTTTTTAAAGATTTTACATAATTCTTTTTTCTTGTTTTCAATGGTTCTTGGATTGTTGTTTAATGCAGCGAGGCCATCATCTCTGTATAAACCAGCCTGTTTTCCAAGTTGTTTTTGGATGTTGGATAGCATGAATAGTCCGACTAGTTCACATGTTTCGGCACCATCATACGATCCCATGGTTACATCAAATGTGGAGTTTTTGGTCGTTTTTTTTAATCCAAGTTTCATTTTTGCTATGGAGTAAGGTTTTTTTTGGTGTGGAAAATAATATATATATATATATATATATATATTGCTCCCAGCTGGTTTGTTCGGCGGTTGAGGACAGTATGTATGTATGTATGTATGTATATATATATATACTAATGGGGACAATTTCTATAGCTCCCATCCTAACAACGTAGGCTACAGGGCGCTTTACAAGTTTTGACAATTCAACATCTAAAAAATATAAGCAGAAACACACACACACACACACACACACACACACACACACACACACACACACACACACACACACAATTCTGCGTTCACGAGTCATAAACAACCACACACACACGCATGCACGCACACAAAACACACTCTCTCTCTCTCGCACACACACACACACACACACACACACACACACACACACACATATATATATATATATATATAATGGTCTACACACACACACACACACACACACACACACACACACACACACACACACAAACACTCACTCACACACACACACACACACACACACTATATATATATATATATATATATATATAACATATGAACCCACACACAACACACCACACACACACACACACGCACACACACACACATACATACATAATATATATATAATATATATATATATATAATATATATATGTTTCTGTCTCCAGGTGATGACCCTGATCTTAAGCAAAAGTTCTGTCCTATCAGCAAAACTTCCAATGCCCGAGTAACCTGTCAACATTCTAACCCTTAGAAAGTCTCGCGAGATCTAATCCAGACTCCTGAGACATGAACACAACCGGGATACAATCAGGGTCATTAAAGATGCCAAGAACGGAGAACACGACAATCTCGTGAGGCACGAGAAGCACTCTGGAAAGCCTTTGGTTTAAGGCTAAGTCTCTGCTTTGAACATGTCATCACGTCTTCCTGGTTTGCACGAGAGTGGGGGGATCTCTCTAAGCCAGTCAAACTGTCCTTATTCCTTTACACACACGGATATGACCCGCACGTGGCGCGCCCGCGGTGTGTGTGTGTGTGTGTGTGTGTGTGTGTGTGTTTATATATACTGTTAGTTAGGCAGAATTATCTACCACTGCAGATATGAATGCTTATCTCCCCCTATTTCTTCAATCTAAGACATAAGAGCAAGCTTTGTTTATAATTGAATATCTTCTCTCTCTCTCTCTCTCTCTCTCTATATGTGTGTGTGTGTGTGTGTGTGTGTGTGTGTGTGTGTGTGTGTGTGTGTGTGTGTGTGTGTGTGTGAGTGCGCGTACGCGCGAGTAATACTATGTCTGCTCTATGTGTGTCTCTTTGTGTGTGTGTGTGTGTGTGTGTGTGTGTGTGTGTGTGTGTGTGTGCGTGTGTGTGTGTGTGTGTGTGTGTGTGTGTGTGTGTGTGTGTGTGTGTGTGTTCTTTAAATCTGCTCTTTTGTGTGTGTGTGTGTGTGTGTGTGTGTGTGTGTGTGTGTGTGTGTGTGCAATATCTATCTATCAATCTATCTGTTGTTGTTGTGTGTATGTTGAATTAGCTGACGCCTTTTTTTTTTCTGTAATGTATATTCTGGTTACTGTATATTCCCCTTTCTTCGTCTTTTCCTCCATCACTACCACCATCACCATCCCACCCTTTTTCCAACATTCCGCCATATTCCTTCCATGTGCTTCACTCCTTTTCTTAAATGTTTATAATTTTTCGTTGCTACGAAATTTACAGAACTCGTTTAGCAATCGTATTGACAGCTGTTTTCTTATACTGAGTTTTGTAAGATCTTATCATCCGTGTGGCCCTCTTGTCAGTGTTTACCTTTGAATCGTTATTTCACATTCTTTTTTCTCTTTTTTCGCCAGGGCCGAGTGAAAACAATCAGACTTATCTCATTATCCTGATTTACTAAGATTCGTCTTCTTCTTGTTCTCCTTCTTTCTTTCTTTCCTTCTTTCTTTCTTTCTTCTTTGTAAAGTTTACTCCCTTTGAGAGTAGGATAGATGAATACATAATGTTTTTAGTGCATGCATGCGCGCGCGCGTGCGTGCGCGCGTGCGTGCGTGCGTTGTGTGTGTGTGTGTGTGTGTGTGTGTGTGTGTGTGTGTGTGTGTGCGTGCGTGCGTGCTAGTGTGTGTGTGTTGTGTGTGTGTGTGTGTGTGTGTGTGTGTGTGTGTGTGTGTTGAAGAAACGGAGTAGTAGAGCTGATATAGGGGGAAGGGAAGGGGGTATGTAAAACGACGTAATGGGTTGGACGCATCTTTTTAATACAAGGAAAAGGCCAGTCGACTTTGCTAAAGTGGCTTTATGTACGTCTTTATAGCTAAAGTGATCTTGCTGGGATCAGGAATGAGTTTCACCCGCCAGTTGTCGCCATGTTACGAACTGTTTTATCTTCTCCTTTACACCCATATAAAAATCAATATTTCATCAATTAGGTCCGTTGCTATAAGCAGAAAATCTAGGTTTGTGGGAAACGTGTGAATCATTGGAACATTTCCTGTTTTCCTGTGAACAAATGGGTTTTATTTTCAACTAGAGTTGGGTTTTTTTTTTCCGAAAGTATAATAGAGACATAGCATTGAAGCGTGCAGTCGACCACACACCCTCGCAGGAGAAGAATATCGCAAGATGGGGGCCTGCTTCCTTCTGTTCCTCTTTGCCCTGCTTCTTTCTGTTTCTCTTTGCCCTTCTTCTTTCTGTTTCTCTTTGCCCTTCTTCTTTCTGTTCCTCTTTGCCCTTCTTCTTTCTGTTTCTCTATGCCCTTCTTCTTTCTGTTTCTCTATGCCCTGCTTCTTTCTGTTTCTCTTTGCCCTTCTTCTTTCTGTTCCTCTTTGCCCTTCTTCTTTCTGTTTCTCTATGCCCTTCTTCTTTCTGTTTCTCTATGCCCTTCTTCTTTCTGTTTCTCTTTGCCCTTCTTCTTTCTGTTTCTCTTTGCCCTTCTTCCTACTGTTCCTCTTTGCCCCGTTTCCTGATGTTCCTCTTTGCAAAGCTTCCCGCTGTTCCTCTTTGCCCTGCTTCTTGCTGTTCCTCTTTGCAAAGCTTCCCGCTGTTCCTCTTTGCCCTGCTTCTTGCTGTTCCTCTTTGCATAGCTTCCTGCTGTTCCTCTTTGCATACCTTCCTGCTGTTCGTCTTTGCATACCTTCCTGCTGTTCGTCTTTGCATACCTTCCTGCTGTTCGTCTTTGCATACCTTCCTGCTGTTCGTCTTTGCATACCTTCCTGCTGTTCCTCTTTGCATACCGTCCTGCTGTTCCTCTTTGCCTTCTTCCTGCTGTTCCTCTTTGCATACCTTCCTGCTGTTCCTCTTTGCATAGCTTGCTGCTTCCTTCAATTCCTCTGTGCCCTGTGTTCTTCTGTTCCTCTTTGTTCTACATCTCTCAATTCCTCTTCGCCCTGCTTCCCTCTATTCCTATTTGCCCTGCTTTCCGTTGTTCCTCTTTGCCCTGTTTCCTGCTATTTCTCTTTGCCCTGCTTCCTCCTGATCCTCTTTGCCCTGTTTCCTCCTGTTCCTCTTTGTCCTGCTTCCTCTTGTTACTCTTTGTCCTGCTTCCCTTTGTTCCTCTTTGCCCTGCTTCCTCCTGTTCCTCTTTGCCCTGTTTCCTCCTGTTCCTCTTTGTCCTGCTTCCTCCTGTACCTTTTTGTCCTGCTTCCTCCTGTTCCTCTTTGCCTCTTGCTTCCTCCTCTGTTCCTCCTTCTGTCCTGCTTCCTCCTGTTCCTCTTTGCCCTGCTTCCCTCTGTTCCTCTTTCCCCTGTTTCCTCCTGTTCCTCTTTGCCCCCTGTTTCCTCCTGTTCCTCTTGTGTCCTGCGTTCCTCGCCCTGTTCCTCTTTGCCCTGCTTCCCTCTGTTCCTCTTTGCCCTGCTTCTCCTCCTGTTCCTCTTTGCCCTGTTTCCCTCCTGTTCCTCTTGTCCTCTGCCTGCTTCCCCTGTTCCTCTTTGCCCTGCTTTTCCCTCTGTTCCTTCTTTGCCCTGCTTACTCCTGTTCCTCTTTGCTCCTTGTTTCCTCCTGTTCCTCTTTGCCCTGCTTCCTGCTGTTCCTCTTTGCCCTGCTTCCTCCTGTTCCTCTTTGCCCTGCTCCTCTGTTCCTCTTTGCCCTGCTTCCCTCTGTTCCTCTTTGCCCTGCTTCCTCCTGTTCCTTTTTGCCCTGCTTCCTCCTGTTCCTCTTTGCCCTGTTCTCTCCTCTGTTCCTCTTTTGCCCTGCTTCCTCTGTTCCTCTTGCCCTGCTTCCTCCTGTTCCCTCTTTGCCCTGCTTCCCTCTGTTTCCTCTTTGCCCTGCTTCCTCCGTTTCCTGTTTGCCCTGTTTCTCCTCCTGTTCCTCTTTGCCCTGCTTCCTCCTGTTCCTCTTTGCCCTGCTTCCCTCTGTTCCTCTTTGCCCTGCTTCCTCCTGTTCCTGTTTGCCCTGCTTACCTCCTGTTCCTCTTTGCCCTGCTTCCTTTCCTTGTTCCTCTTCTTTGCCTTGCTTCCCTCTGTTCCTCTTTGCCCTGCTTCCCTCTTTCCTCTTTGCCTCTGCTTTCCTCCCTGTTCCTCTTTGCCCTGCTTCCTCCTGTTCCTCTTTGCCCTGCTTCCTCCTCTGTTCCTCTTTGCCCTGCTTCCTCCTGTTCCTCTTTGCCCTGCTTCCCTCTGTTCCTCTTTGCCCTGCTTCCTCCTTGCCTGTTCCTCTTTGCCTCTTTCCTCCTGTTCCTCTTTGCCCTGCTTCCTCCTGTTCCTCTTTGCCCTGCTTACTCCTGTTCCTCTTTGCCCTGCTTCCTCCTGTTCCTCTTTGCCCTGCTTCCCCTGTTCCTGTTTGCCCTGCTTCCCTCTGTTCCTCTTTGTCCTGTTTCCTCCTGTTCCTCTTTGCCCTGCTTCCTCCTGTTCCTCTTTGCCCTGCTTCCCTCTGTTCCTCTTTGCCCTGCTTCCTCCTGTTCCTGTTTGCCCTGCTTCCCTCTGTTCCTCTTTGCCCTGCTTCCTCCTGTTCCTCTTTGCCCTGCTTCCCTCTGTTCCTCTTTGCCCTGCTTCCTCCTGTTCCTCTTTGCCCTGTTTCCCTCTGTTCCTCTTTGCCCTGCTTCCTGCTGTTCCTGTTTGCCCTGCTTCCCTCTGTTCCTCTTTGCCCTGCTTCCTCCTGTTCCTCTTTGCCCTGCTTCCCTCTGTTCCTCTTTGCCCTGCTTCCTCCTGTTCCTGTTTGCCCTGCTTCCTTCTGTTCCTGTTTGCCCTGCTTCCCTCTGTTCCTCTTTGCCCTGCTTCCCTCTGTTCCTCTTTGCCCTGCTTCCTCCTGTTCCTGTTTGCCCTGCTTCCTCCTGTTCCTCTTTGCCCTGCTTCCTCCTGTTCCTTTTGCCCTGCTTCCCTCTGTTCCTCTTTGCCCTGCTTCCTCCTGTTCCTCTTTGCCCTGTTTCCCCCCTGTTCCTGTTTGCCCTGCTTCCCCTGTTCCTGTTTGCCCTGCTTCCCTCTGTTCCTGTTTGCCCTGCTTCCTCCTGTTCCTGATTGCCCTGCTTCCCTCTGTTCCTCTTTGCCCTGCTTCCTCCTGTTCCTGTTTGCCCTGCTTCCCTCTTTTCCTCTTTGCCCTGCTTCCTCCTGTTCCTCTTTGCCCTGCTTCCCTCTGTTCCTCTTTGCCCTGCTTCCTCCTGTTCCTCTTTGCCCTGCTTCCCTCTGTTCCTGTTTGCCCTGTTTCCTCCTGTTCCTGTTTGCCCTGCTTCCTCCTGTTCCTCTTTGCCCTGCTTACTCCTGTTCCTTTTTGCCCTGCTTACTCCTGTTGGTCGAGCACACGCATACAGTTCGCTCTGCTGCTCTATGGGTCTCCGAGGTGGAGACCCATAGAGCAGCTGAGCGAACTGTATGCCTTAATATCCGTTGTCTTTGGCCTTAATATCCGTTGTCTTCCTTTCAGTTAGAATGAGGTATTCTAACTGAAAGGAAGACAACGGATATTAAGGCCAAAGATTATAGCACAGGATAAGTGTCTCGTTAAATTAAGCTTCTCCTAATTCACTCTTGTGATGTGATGTGACAGAACCGTTCACAGGTCACCAGGCACTTCGGGGCACCACAGTGACCGTTTGCCACGAGAGAATTGTTCATGGGCAGTGCTGTCCTCACAGGTGGTCAGTGAGGTCGAAGCACTGTTTGCACGAAGCTTTTGCGCGCGCGCGCGCGCGCGCGTGTGTGTGTTTATATGTGCCGCACGCAAGTGTGTGTGTGTGTGTGTGTGTGTGTGTGTGTGTGTGTGTGTGTGGTGTGTGTGTGTGTGTGTGTGTGTGCGGGCACGCACACACGTAAGTGTGCGTATGTGTGTGTTGTGTGTGTGTGTGTGTGTGTGTGTGTGTGTGTGTGTGTGTGTGTGTGTGTTTGTTGGTGTGTGCGAGCACGCGCGCGCGCGCGCGCGCGTGTGTGTGTGTGTGTGTGAGTGTGGGGTGTGTGTGTGTGTGTGTGTGTGTGTGTGTGTGTGTGTGCGCGCGCACAAAAAAAGGGAAGGTGATAATGCCTTTGCCTGCTCCTGAACCCCCACGCTCCGCTCCATTTCCATTTTTTGTTTAATCCAGCTCATGCATGCAATTCATTCGACGAGTAAAAAAAAAACACACACAACGTGCAATGTAAGTCTCACTTGTGAAAGGCGAAGGTACTTGCCCTCCTCTCCCTTTTTGTATATGGTTCTGTCCTTTCCTTTTCCCCATGACCCGCTTTTGATCTCTCACAACCTTCTTTTCCTTCTCCTCCTTCATCTTTGCCCAGCCCTCTATGCCCTTTTGCCCGTCCCTCTATGCCCTTTTGCCCATCCCTCTATGCCCTTTTGCCCATCCCTCTATGCCCTTTTGCCCATCCCTCTATGCCCTTTTGCCCATCCCCCACCTCCTCTCATTTTCCTTTAATTCAGCTCATGGCTGCGAATCATTTGTCGAGTGAAAGAAGACTAAGTTTATGTAATGTCTTCTTTTTCTCCCACACTCCCGTTTTTAGGTGGTTGTTGATCTACTAAACTCAGGATGGAGCTTGACAATACAAAGAAATTCTAAAGGAGAAGGGATTGTACAGGAGAAGAGATTCTAAAGCGGGATAGAGTATAAAAGAGAAAGAGGCTCTAAGGTAGAAAGAGATTATATAGAAGAAGGGATTGTAAAGATGAAAAGATTCCAAAGGAGGGGAGATTCCAAAAGAGAAATTCTAGAGGAAAAGAGAAGAGTCACTAAAGAAGAAGAGATTCTAAAGGAGGAGAATCTGTACAGAAGAGATTCTAAGGGAGGAGAATTCTGTAGAAGAGATTCTCAAGGAGGAAAGACTCTAAAGAAGAAGGGTTTCTTCAGGAGGAGAGATTCTGAAGAAGAGATCCTGAAAGAGAAGAGGTATTCAAGGAGCTGAATGATGTTCGCCGGTGTAACGTATGCCTTCCCCTAACACGCAGAGAAAGCAGTACTCGACTCCTGCCACCAATGACACTAACAGGTCTAGGACAGACTGTCCGAGTTCTTCATCAGTAAAGCGATCCTGCCTCTCTCGGGCGATGCATTAAGCGTGAGGTCAGATCAGGTGTCGGGGACAGGAGCAACAGGATGGACGTGGCCTGAGTGTTTTCTGTGTTTATTGGTATTAACGGCTGCCGGAATTCTGGAGATGGGGCTGGTTTGGGGGAAGAGAGAGGCAGGGAAAGTGATGTCATGAGATCTGTCTTCCTCTCTCTCTCATACGCGCGCGCGCGTGTGTGTGTGTGTGTGTGTGTGTGTGCACGTTCATGTATGTGGGTGTATGTGTATGTGTGTGTGCGCGCGCGTGTGTGCCTGTGTGTGTGTGTCTGTGTGTGCGCGCGCGCGCGCGTGTGTGCCTGTGTGTGTATGTATGTGTGTGTGTGTGTGTGTGTGTGTGTGTGTGTGTGTGTGTGTGTGTGTGTTCCACCTGTCTGTCTATATGTGTTTTTGTTGCAGAAAAGGGAAAGTGATGATGCAACTAAAGACTCGCCATTATAACTGTGAAAGCTATTTCCAAGTTCTCACACAAGAAATACGAAAGGTCATGACAGTCTGCCACAGTGTGTTTATCTCCCAGGTCATAAACCCTAATCACGAGTGGGAGAACAATGTGTGCTTCATGCTGTCAACAGCCATACTTCTTCAGCACGTACAAGGAATGTTTTTATACACTTTAATACATGCTGTGCCTTGCCCTTGCTCTTGTTTATGAAAACACACACACACACACACACACACACACACACACACACACACACACACACACACACACACACACACAGAGGCGCGCGCGCGCGCGCACGCACGCGCGCACTCACACACCCTTCATAACCAGAGATCCTATTTTCAGTTTCTTCATTTTTGTAACCTCATAAACCTGCCCTCCACATCAACAAACACATAGATCTTGATTCACACACACACACAGACACACAGACACACACACACACACACACACACAGACACACACACACACACACACACACACACACACACACACACACACACACACACACACACACACACACACACACACACATGCACATGCACATGTACACACACTCACACACACACACACACACCTTCACAACCACAGAGATCCCATTTTCACTTTCCCTAGTTTTTGTAAGCCCACAAACCAGCCGTCCACACCAATAACCCCAGACAGGACTAGGACACCCTCCGTCCTGTTCCTCCTCTCCCAGATACCTGATATGACATCACGCTGAACAGGCCGCCCGAATGGCCGGGTCACATCACTGATTTAGAATTCAGGCTGTCTCTGTGAGAACAACATAAAGAGTTGACGGCAACATGGCTTCAGCTCTACACTACTTCATATGGGGCTGGCCTGGCCTGTGGCTGACCAGTAACTGTCACGGTGGTTCTGTCACTGATCTTTATTAGTCTTATCGCCATTGAAGCATGATGGAGAGAGAAGGAATAAGAAAATGCTGGAGTTATACTTATTCAACCCTGCATAGCCCTCCCTGTGTCTCTGTCTGCCTCCCGTCTGTCAGTTAAATCTGTGTATGTCTGTCTGTCTGTCTGTTTCTCTGTCTGTCTGTTTGTCTGCCTGTCTCTCTCTCAAATTAGATTTATGTTACATTTTTTGTTGTCTTTCGGGTAAAACAGTCAATGGTGACACAAACTTCCACAAAAGTTTTGGCTACAGAGAGAACGAACGGACGAACGAACGAACGAAACGAACGAACGAACGAATGAACGAACGAAATGTTGTTTAATGAGGGAAAGGAATAAGCACAAGTCATGGCTTTTTTTCATCCAGCCCTCAAACAACAAGGGAAAAGTGTCTAAATATATGGAAGAAAACATTGCATAGAACTGCATATAAACTCATAAACAACAATGAACACAGAGCAATTGAGAATGATAGAATGCATAATGAAACTAGAGGAAGAGAGTGTGGGAGGGACGGAGGGACGGAGAGCGACAGAGAGAGAGGTGGGTGGGGACTTGGAAACACAGAATAAAGAGGTGGAGTCTCTGACACAAGAAGAGAGAGAGAGAGAGAGAGAGAGAGAGAGAGAGAGAGAGAGAGAGAGAGAGAGAGAGAGAGAGAGAGAGATGCGGGAACAATGTACACCTGATGGGGGATCATCCTGAGGTCAGAAACAGTGTGCAGCCGCGTGGAGATGTTTTGTTTCTAAGTTCGTCACAACATCCTGGAAGACGTCGGAATGGTTCATTCATAGTAACAAGGGAGAGAATTGGCTGCTGACGTCGCATAGCAGACGTCCTCTTCCTACAGGGTGACCAGGGTTGTCATGACTTGGGAGATAATGACGAAAGACCGATGTGCCTGACCTTTCTGCTGTTCCTTGGTCAAGGCCTTGAAATAGCAGACACATTTTGCTGACACTCGTCCTGAGATCCAAAACATGGTTCTGTCTTTCAATTAAGATAAAAATAAACAATCAGGAGAAGAAATGCAAAGAAAGGTGAAAAAGAAGTATCAAAAAAAAAAGAAGAAGGAGGAGGAGGGGAACAAGAAGAAGAAAGAAGAAGAAGAAGAAGAAGAAGAAGAAGAAGAAGGTGTAGAGGAAGAGGAAGAAGAGGAAAAAGAAGAAGAAGAAGAAGGAGAAGACGGATATGCGAACAAAAAGGACAAGAAAAAGTAGTAGTGGTAGTAGTAGTAGTAGTAGTAGAAGAGAGAAAGAGAGAACACACACACACACACACACACACACACACACACACACACACACACACACGTGCGTGCGTGTGTGCGTGTATGTGTGTGTGTGTGTGTGTGTGTGTGTGTGTGTGTGTGTGTGTGTGTGTGTGTGTGTGTTTCAGCCTCTCACAGCAACTGAATACTCACCTTTGAAATCTGAAAACAATTCTAAGCGTTTACAAATTTTACTCCAACAAATCTGAACCCTGCAATGCAATGGTTCTGAACCACATTACTCTCTCTCTCTCTCTCTCTCTCTCTCTCTCTCTCTCTCTCTCTCTCTCTCTCTCTCTCTCTCTCTCTCTCTAATACTTTAACTCTAACACTTGAATAGGAAAACAAAACTGGTAACTTTTGATATTTTTTACAG
>CM065715.1:78002942-78005442 GCA_033310375.1 Conus canariensis
CACAATTCAGAGGGCGTTACCTTTCGTGGGAGAGAAATGATGGCGGTGCAAAATTAAAGAAAACTATTTTACTGATCTTTTAGCTCTTAACCGCAACTTTTATATGGAAGTTGATGCAGCGATGTTCGTACGATTGGAAATTTTCATTTTCTGACTTTGTGGTCCTTGAGTACAAATGGAAGATGAAATAGACAAAAAAGCGGTATACAAAAAAGTGAAATATTTCTGGACCCTCGACTCTTCAGCGCATCCTTGACATTGACGATAAGGCAGAATAAATGAGTGGTGCACAACTGGAAAACATTCATTTTCTGACTTTTGGACCTTCGACACAACTTTTTAGTATGTGTCAGATGAAGTGGATTTATGACGGAAAGAAGCCGAATCTAAGACTAAACTGTTTCAGTTTCATTTTGTTTTCTTTTTATTGTTATATCAATCAGAATACGATATGCTCTTGGAAAATAAATGCTGATGTACTGAACCACTAGGTGACCTCTGACAATGGATCATCGACATATGGGTCCTCTTCAACCAGAACCAGTGCAAACAAACAATGCGAGTAATAAATAATCGGAGAAAATCAGAGTAGTCGCAAAAGTCTTTAATCACTATGAAAAGAAAAACCTCTGCGGAATTTCAAAGAAGATGCAGGAGTGGGTATAGCAGAACGAAAATAAGATGAAAAGGACGTTGTGACGAATAAATGTTAAATTCTCTGTTAGCAGTAGAAACCGTTAAGTTCCATTTCTACGCAGGACCATTTGCATACGACTGTATAGGATCGACTTTCGTCTTCTGAACTAAAATTCTTCCATTAACACATGGGGACAGTTGACTGCGGCTTAAGCATTCCATCCATGATTTCTAAGATAGCACACCGCCTATACTTTTGTGGTATTCTGAATACCATGAGGGAAACGCCGCAATCCAACAGACTCCCAAAGAGGCCAGTGGAGGATGAAAAAAGGAGATGGTAGCAAGCGATGTAAAGAAAGAAAATGCCAAATATAAGTCATGTATAATAAAAATGAACTAACACATTGAAGCCTACGCTCCAGGATCCAAAACAAATGAAAGGAAAATTACTCAGATTTAAGAGAACACTGTAAAAGGTAACAGTCACTCTGAATGAAAGCACGTGTCAAAGAATGACTGCTGGCGGAAGTCAATGACAAACATGGATGTTGAAGAACTGAGCCGCCAAACAGAGAACTGTAAGCGACGACCGACCGTGTCCGTCTTAATCAAGTGAAAGAAAAAAAAGTCTTTGGTCCTAAGCTCAACTTCAGTCACTTTTAAGCCTTCTGTAAAATATCTATGCGTTGATCATAATGAAACGCTATACATGGATACTCGGACACCCTCTGTCTGTCGCGGTTCACTCTTCCATGTGAGAAGATCGCTGCTATCTGGCCTCACCTCTCAGAAGAAAGTACAGCACAGCTAGTTTCATCCTTCGTCCTATACAGGTTAGACAACAGCAACGATGTTCTTTCCGGTCTTTCTTCTTCATCTCTCATTCAACTTCAGAAAGTTTAAAACAGTGCTGATAGACTTGTTCCTGAAAAAAAAAAGAAAGAAAACAAAATGAAAAAATAAGAGTAAGAAAGAAACGAGTCCACGTTTGTCCTCTCTTTAATATTTCCATTGGTTTCCCATCGAAGCTCGAACTGAGTATAAAATGGCTATGTTAACATTCAAATATTTCGATGATGCATTTCAACTTCTCTGTCTAAAAAAAACTTGCGTCTTATGTTCCTTCTAGCACTACTTGCTCTGGCAGTAAGAACTTCTCAAACTTCGAAAGTACAACTCAAAATTTGCTTGTCGAAGATCCTTTCGCTTTCAGTGTGCTAAAATAGGGAACAATCTACCTTGATTTCTTCGAGCCAGCCCATCCCTTTTTCCTTTTAAAAAGAACTTAAAAACGTATGTGTTAAAAACGTTGTATGTTAACACCTTTGCTTAACAACTTTTTTTGTGTGTGTGTGTGTGTGTGGGTGGGTGGGTGGGTGGGTGCGTGCGTGCGTGCGTGCGTGTGTGTGTGTGTGTGTGTGTGTGTGTGTGTGAGAAAGACTTTATTCTAGTGAGTTGTATGTATGAATGTCATGAGGCAGTACCTGACATGACTGTTCTCTGTGTGAGACAGAGCCTCAGATGACTGTTCTCTGCTTGAGGCAGTCCCGGAGATGACGGTTCTCTGTCTGAGGCAGTCCCTGAAATGACTGTTCTCAGTGTGAGGCAGTCCCTGAGATGACTGTTCTCTGTGTGAGGCAGTCCCTGAGATGACAGTCCTCTGTGTGAGGCAGTCTCTGAGATGACTGTCCTCTGTGTGAGGCAGTCTCTGAGATGGCTGTTCTCTGTGTGAGGCAGTCTCTGAGATGGCTGTTCTCTGTGTGAGGCAGTCTCTGAGATGACTGTCCTCTGTGTGAGGCAGTCTCTGAGATGACTGTCCTCTGTGTGAGGCAGTCCCTGAGATGACAGTCCTCTGTGTGAG
>CM065715.1:78020442-78042942 GCA_033310375.1 Conus canariensis
AGTATTTTGGTGAATGGGAGTTGGGTCTGTGAACCCAGTGTGATTTGCTTGTGTGGGGCAGGTTCAGCATCTGTGTGACCCAAAACAAAGGGAGAACAGTGAAATGGCCATGATGAATGTATGAATTGAAAAAAGTGTTTGATGTGAATTTTTTTGTGGAAGATTGTTGAGTGATATAAATATACATTGGCCAAAGAAAAAAAAAGGAGAGGAATGAAAAGTTAAAATCCCCACGCGCCGAAAGAAGTGTGGCGCGAAAGAAAGAAACAATTTTTGTTCTACCGGGGGAGAACTAGGAAATGGCAGTATGATTTGTTTTTATTGAAAGAAACGAGTCAGATATGTGGTTGCATGACGGGCACATGATTGTCTTTGCATGGAGTGTGTATGTCGAGACCATCGTGTGACGATAAACATGTATACCTCTTTTAGTTGTCGTGAGCTCTTTTACATGTCCAAAGAGCATGCCATACCTGGACCTCTGTGGCTCTTTTCACCTACTTTCATTCCGACTCAAATCTGTAAAAGACGAATGCAGAAGAGGACATTATTCAATGCGATATTCAACATTCGAACCTTAGAGTTGTACGCTGTTCCACATGATATGTGTATCTGTTTCGTTTTGCCGCATTTGACATACGTGATAACTCACTTTCACACATGATATGTGTATCTGTTTCGTTTTGCCGCATTTGACATACGTGATAACTCACTTTCACACATGATATGTGTATCTGTTTCGTTTTGCCGCATTTGACATACGTGATAACTCACTTTCACACATATTTCGGTTTACTGTCATGACCTACACCGCCTGTTAAGGTTTAGTAAGGTGAGGAAAAACTGCACGCTATTGGAGTTTGAACCAGGGATACTTCACCGGCTGAATACAGGTCTAGCCACCAGCCCCTACTGCTCCAAGCATCAATCACACACAGTCGTGTTATGTTTGTTAGCCTCATCCACATAGACGTTTAAAACAAATACTGATTCACAATCTGTCAGACGCTAGATATACGACCAGCCATTATTTTACTTTTCATCCATTTTACGTGACCGTAACCCCATATTGTTTTGATCTCAATTTCTGTATTTGTCTTGGAGCTAATCAGCAATGGTGAGGAAAATGGTAGGCAAAGTGTGCCATGTTCACAAGACGATTTACGATGACAGCAGCAGAGACGTGTAATATGTCACTGAGACTTGATACGCCATTTTATTGATTTGACACACTCAGATTTCAATTGACTTCTCTTTCCGGAGCAACAAACTTTCACTAATTAGACAGCTATAGTGGCTGTGCTGTGTGGCACCATGATCGTTCGTATTCTGACTGAAACAGAGAATGAAAATCACACGTGTTGTCACTTTCCCTATGTTCCAAAGAAAAGGGGAGAAAGAAACCGCTTGATTAGAATCGTGTTCATGTGCGATTTTGATGAAGACATTTTCTCTGAGGTCACTTTCATTTCATTAAAAAAAACCCAGTGTTCCTTATTACTTTTTTTGAAGAGACCATAAGAAGGATATCGGTGTGATTACATTTGGAAAGAAAAAAGGGTAAATCCGAAAAGCAGGCAAACACTGTCAGTTTTTTCATTTGTGAAATGTTGAAATTGTATGTACAGAAACTTGAAAGAAAATGAATAATTAAGAAAAAAAAACACTGTCAGTTTATGGGCCTTGCCGGTTCTGATCACGCACTTTTCGATTTTCCCCTCAAGGTGCACGCCCTCGGCCATGCGGCCTTAGAAGCCGATATTCCAGCAACACGACCATTGAGGAAAAATGAGATAATGGCGCCGCCGTTTTTAGACTGAACAGAGTGGCGGGTGATGCTGGCCTGTGTAATTACTGTGAAGAACCCACTGAACACGATCTGCTTAGCTCCGTGCAAGAACTTCTGCCACTGACAATGTCAATGTCCGCTTCAAGCCGTTGAGAAATAGTAAGTCGATGTTACCGTATGCGCACGTGTGTGTGTGTGTGTGTGTGTGTGTGTGTGTGTGTGTGTGTGTGTGTGTGTGTGTGTGTGTGTGTGTGTTCTATGGTGAGGAGGAAGGAGGGAAAGGGTGAGTATGTAGGGTAACTTGTTTAATTCATTCACTATGCATGAAGGTGTTTTAATTGTTGTGGTCATACTGCCTTGCGTGATCACTTTAAATTCTCATCTTCGTCATGATCAAAACAAACTGATTAATGTAAATCACTGTCTGCCTTCTCCTCCCCTTCCTCTGTTTCCTCATGATATCTCCCTCTCTCTGTCTCTCTCAGTGTATGTGTGTGTGTGTGTGTGTGTGTGTGTGTGTGTGTGTGTGTGTGTGTGTGTGTGTGTGTGTGTGAGTGTGTAAGTGAGTGGGGCGGGGGGGGGGGGGGTGTTGTAAGCGAATGCAAGTGTGCATGGGTATGTATGAATATGTTTACGTGTGTGTGTGTGTGTGTGTGTGTGTGTGTGTGTGTGTGTGTGTGTGTGTGTGTGTGTGTGTGTGTGCATGTATGTGTGTGTTGTATGTGTGTATGTACACGTGCGTGCGTGCATGCGCGCGCGCGTGCACGTGTGTATGTGTGTGTGTGTGTGTGTGTGAGTGTGTGTGTGTGTGTGTGTGTGTGTGTGTGTGTGAGTGTGTGTGTGTGTTTGTGTGTGTGTGTGTGTGTGTGTGTGTGTGTGTGTGTGTGTGTGTGTGCGCGCGCGCGCGCGCGCACGTGTGTGCGTGTTTATGTCATTTTTTCTTTGCAATTACTACAGACAACAGTACCTTACAATAAACCTTTTCTTTGAGTAAATGCACATTGTTGTAAATCTAAAACATACAGGTCCATGACGTATGGATCTTCTTTTCTTAATCACCCTGCTCACCACTTTGAGGAAGAAAAAGAATGAAAGAAAGCACGATTGAATAAGCGAAATGAAAAAGTATCAACTAACAAGCTAAAGAACAAATAAGAGTGGATGAGAGAGAGAGAGAGAGAGAGAGAGAGAGAGAGAGAGAGAGAGAGAGAGAGAGAGAGAGAGAGAGAGGAGACAGAGACAGAGACAGAGAGTATGAGTGAGTGAGTGAGTGAGAGCGATAGAAGAAAGAAGAAGAGAAGAAGAAGAAGAAGAAGAAGAAGAAGAAGAAGAAGAGAACAAACAGCTAAAAAAAAAGACAGAAAAAACAAACGAACGTCAGTCCACTGCGCACTTTTGCATTTTCTTCAGAAACAACTTCCTAACAATCCCCTCCTCTCTGCTTTTCACCCCACCTCTCTCCTTTCCACACGATCCAAGCATTGTTTTAACAGTGTTTATGTGCTCCCTGGCATTATGCAGAGATTGTCGACCTTGGAATTAATCTACGGATCAGCCAACAGCCCTGGTCTGTCTTCCAGCCTTGGTTTACCAGTTACGTGAACTCTGGAACTGGGTGCACGGTGGACAGCTAGCGTGTCTGGAAGCGGGGTTTCTGTAAGGAGAAGATAAGCATCAACGCACCATTGTTCTGTGTGGGAAGAGACTGTTTTGAATATTTTTGATGGGATGGGTGGGTTTTGTTATGCTTGGATATCTTTCGTGTGTCAGAAAAGAAGTGTTTAATTTGCATTTGTAAAACTAACAATTCAAATGTGCATATACGTCCAAACAACAACAAATCCAATAACAACAACAACCAACAATTTATGCATACGTATACAAATGACAGTTATAACAACAACAAAGCACTCTAATCAATTGTTAGGATATTGTAACAATAGAATCAGTCCACATGTATGTTAATGTAGCATGGAAGGTAGAAATTGTGCCCTTCTGTCTGTCTGTCTGTTGGCTGTCTGTCATACGTTTTGATGCTTTATGCTAAATCAGATTGCACGAAAGAGAGAACGAGAGTGGGAATTTGCCCAGGGGTTGGAGAGAGGGAAAGAAATAACGAAAGAAAGAAGAAGAAGAAGAAGAAGAAGAAGAAGAAGAAGAAGAAGAAAAAGAAGAAGAAGAAAGAAGAGAAGAAAGAAGAAGAAGAAGAAGAAGAAGAAGAAGAAGAAGAAGAGAGAGAGAGAGAGAGAGAGAGAGAGAGAGAGAGAGAGAGAGAGAGAGAGAGAGAGAGAGAGAGGAGAGAGAGAGAGAGAGAGAGAGGAGAGAGAGAGAGAGTACTTGTGAACGGGATGCCTGCATTCTGGTTTGTCATATGAAATGCTTATCTGTTTCACGTTTGCAGGTTGATCAAATTCTCTATCTCTTTCTCTTTTTTTCCTTAACTAACATTAAAGGTACACACAAAACGGGTGCACACTATTCGTTTATGGTCATTCAGGGCATCCATGTTTGACTTTTTAAAATCACAATTTGAACACCATGAATCACTTAGTTGTTTTGCATATATTCGTTTATGAACAATACAGCTACGATATTAATGGAACAATAAATATCAGAGAGGCGAAGGGGGGAAGATGTATAGTGAGAGATAAAGAGAATGCACGGGTAGGCAGGTGGTGATTTGAATGAAAGCGCGGATGAACAATGAACGGAGCAAGCAGAGACAGTATGAACTGAACAGACCAACAGACACAGGGAACGAATGATGTGAGCAGACCAACAAACGCAGGGATTGAATGAATGTACGTAGCAGACAGACAGACACAGGGATGAACTGAACAAACTCAGGGACAAAATGAACTGAACAAACTCAGGGACAAAATGAACTGAACAAACTCAGGGACAAAATGAACTGAACAAACTCAAGGACAAAATGAACTGAACAAACTCAGGGACAAAATGAACTGAACAGACAAACACATAAACGGAATGAATTGACTTTGAGAGACAGAAACAGGGAATGAGTGAATAGATCAGACAGGCAGACCTGGAGACTAAACGAACTGAACAACCACAACCACGAACTAAAAATGAGCAGATAAACACAGGGACCAAACTAAACAACTGAAGGGACAAACAGGGGGCTGAATGAACCTAGAAGACAGACATGGGGAACTGAACGAGCGGACAAACCAGGTGGTGAATGAAATGATGGAGACAGCAACACAGCCAGTGTTCAACGCGAAAGGATTCCTGGCTAATAGTGTCCTTTGTGTTGCGCCGGCCGTTGTTGAGGGCGAAGATAACATCGGTATTAATGGCTTCTTCTTGTCGTCTTCTTTGCTTCCCGGTCTGTCTCTCTATCTCCAGATTGAAAAATCATCATGATAAGAGTGACTGTCCTCTATGAACCGCTCTGTGTTGTGACATTACAACACACAGTTGTTGAGAAAACAGAGAGAGAGAGAGAGAGAGAGAGAGAGAGAGAGAGAGAGAGAGAGAGAGAGAGAGAGAGAGAGAGAGCGATCGGATCGAACGAATCTTTTTCATTGAGGGAAAAGAATAAGCGCATTAATGTTTCGTAACATCTTGTCCTTGGGGGGGGGGGGGGGGGGGGGGGGAAGACGCCATAAAGCAGTAAACACAAATGAGAAGTTAAAAACTAAGACGAAAAGAGAACTATTAAAGAAAAATCAACATGAAGTAAAAATCAAGCACCAAAATCAAGTTCAATGTAGAAAAAGATGTAAGTACACGAAGAGGATGTGAGAGAAGAGGTAGGGAGGGGACGGTGAAGAGGAGGGTGGGGGAGGGAGACGGGAGGGCAGGGAGAGGCGAGGAAAGGGTTAATGTTGGGGAGGGGGGGGGGGGGGGGGGGGGGAGAGGGGGACGTGGAAAGGATGGGGTTCAAAAGTAGGGAGGGGATAGAGAAAATGTTTGAAGCAAAACAAAGCAAAGGACGAGAGAGAGAGAGAGAGAGAGAGAGAGAGAGAGAGAGAGAGAGAGAGAGAGAGAGAGAGAGAGAGAGAGAGAGAGAGAGAGAAGACTCAAGACTCAAGACTCGAGATGATTTATTGATATTAGGCCTCAGCCCATCATGAAGGGAAATGTGAACATTTAACTGGATGAGAATTTACAACAGATTCAGATTGAAACTAATGATGATGTTAACTGTAATCATGTACACTTCAGTCAGTCACAACACCTCTTAGTTTAAATCCTTTATACAGAAACAAAGAAAGGTTACGTACATCTGGTATAGTCGAAGACACCAACAGACTCAAGAGAGAGAGAGAGAGAGAGAGAGAGAGAGAGAGAGAGACAGAGACAGAGACAGAGACAGAGAGACAGAGAGAGCTAGAGAGAGAGGTCATTTAGAAATGTCTAGACAGGGGTAAGAGAAAGATGGAAATATAGCAAGAAACAAAATAAACAAACGATTTTTGACATGTTTGATTTTTTTTTTTTTTTTTTTTTTGCGTGTGTGTGTCTTTATTCGGCAAAGGATAATATTTTTGCTGTCACATCTATCTTCTATAAAGAGGTGGAGGAATATATATGCCATGCATTAAGAATACTCCACTCCATACAGAAAACATTACAAACAATTTGAATATGGAAACAGTTACGTCCTGATGTTCACTGTCCCGAAATATCATTTCATAATTATGACATCATTCTGGTATCCTTTTTTTTTTTTTTTTGTCGTGAGACCTTTTCTTTATTTGTTTTTGTTTTTTTTTTATTGAACTTTTTTTTTTTTTTTTTTTTACATTTTCCGTGCACAATCAAAAATGACAGTATAGGAGATTGTACAAACAAAGGCAAATGAAAGCAACAAAAACAAAAAAGAAAACAAAACATTATTGAATGGAAAGGGCACTACAAGTAAACATCTAGACAGAAATGAACTGTAGCTTGAATACTAGATGGACAAGAATCTGTAGTTACATTGTAGTATTCTTGGTGACAGGCATGAATATTTATGTCTCATACACATTACAAGTATGGCAAAAAAAAAAAAAAAACCAAAAAAAAAACCAAAAGACAAACAAACAAGTAACGGCACGATGGGTTTGCTAGCTCGTTTCTTTATCTATTCAAAAAGTTTTTTGAAATAAAACCATTCTGTCTGAAAACTGTTATATCTCATATTTGTTAAAGAAATATACTTTTCAGTTTCATATTTATTCTTCAAGAAGGATTTAAAGTTGACATAGAGTGGTAAAGTTTCCACTGTTTTACATTTGAAGATGAAAAATTTTGCAAGGATTATAATATAATCAAGGACATGACTTGACTTTGTATTCTTTTCATATCCAAATAGCACAAACGTTTCGTTAAGCAAAAGGTTAAAGCTATTTTCTGTGCTGGAGTTGATACATGCTTCTAACTGTCCCCAAAAACGTCTTACATGTGGACATGCCCATAACATGTGATTAATACTGTCTCTCACATTTTTACAGAAAGAACAATCCTCAGAGTTAACAACATTCATGTTTGCAAGGATGACATTAGTTGCTAATATTCGGTGCAGAATTCTTATTTGGAACCATTTCAGTTTGATCTCTTGTATTTTCTTGGCCTTGATGAAAATATTTTTCCAGTTAAGCTCTCTTTTCATTTTTTCATTCCATCTTTTACAATTTTTGGGTTCTAATTTGTCCTTTAGCATATCATAATAAAACTTCGTTCCTTTTGGGATGGAATATATCAGTTGAAGCGTTTTGTGAGTCAATGCAATGGAATCGTTACTGTTAAGGGTTAGTCCTGTCTTGTTGATATAGCAACGTATAGCACCGACACATCCATTATAAGTGACAAAATCGACGTTAACACCATGTTTTTGTTTAAACTGATTCATAGTCAAAAAGGTTCCATCATCATTTAACAAATCTCTAATCAGAAAAATATCCTTGTCAGCCCATCTCTTGTAGTAAATGATTCTTTGACCTATCCTAATATTTGTATTATAGAAAATAGGTTCCAAAAGCAAATCACTTGTTGTTTCAATATTTACCTTTAAGCTAAATGTTTTATATGCTTCGAAGACATTGATCCAAAAATTGCTTAACATGTGTTTCTCAGCAGGTATTGATGGGCCCAATAAATCTAATTTAGCTATATTCGGATAAATTGTTGTGAGTAAACTTTTCCATTTGTGATTACTGTTTTTCAGTCTTCGAATCCAGCTGAGTTTTAATGCTGTTACTGCATCCTTAATATGAGGAATTCCAAGTCCACCTTCATTAATATTTCTTACAGCTACTTTCCTGTTGATTCTATCTTTTTTCCTACTCCAAACAAACTGAAACACTGAGATTTGTATTGATTCTATCAATTGATCAGGTGGATTTGGTAGCAACATCCATAGATAAGTAATTTTTGACAGAATTAAAGACTTGAGAACCGCTACTCTACCCAAAGGCGTTATGTTTCGCTTAAGCCATATCTTGTACAGTCTTCTAATTTCTGCAAATTTTTCGTTCAAATTAAAGTTCGTACAGTCAGTTAAATCATTAGTTAACCAGACACCAAGCACTTTGAATTTCGGGGGATTCCATTCAAAGTGTAAATGAGGCATAAATCGCTCTTGGGAATTGCATTTGTTTCCCAACCATATAGCCGCCGACTTTCCTGTATTAAGTTTTAAACCAGACTTTTTACCAAACATATCTAATGTGCTCAAAGCTTCTTCAAATGATACTTTTTTGTCATTTAAGAAAAGTTCAGTGTCGTCAGCAAACTGAGAAATTTTATAATCTATATCACCTATTTTAATTCCTTCTATTTTATTATTTTGACGTATCATGCAACCCAGGATTTCCACGCATAGGATAAACAAATATGGAGAGATAGGATCCCCTTGTCTACAACCCCTCCCAATTTGAAACCATTCAGAGATAATCCCATTAACACAAACTGCTGATTTAATGTCTCTATAAAAAGTACTAACCCACTGGCATATATCTGGACCAAAGCCAAATGCACGCATAACTTTTGACATAAACTTCCAGCTAACAGAATCAAAGGCTTTTTGAAAATCTAGGCATATAAGTAAACCAGGCATTTTACTCTTATTCAAATAATCAATTAAGTCATATATTAATCTTATGTTGTCACCTATAAAGCGGTTAGGCACAAAGCCTGACTGATCTTCGTTTATGATTGAAGGTAAGATGAGCTTAATTCTGTTAGCAATGCATGCAGACCCAATTTTATACGCCACATTTAATAATGATATTGGTCTCCAGTTATTTAATCTACTCCTATCCTTATCGGGTTTGGGTAAACAAACAATTAGACCCTCTTTTTGAGTAGACGATAGTTCTTGATTGCAAAATCCCTCATTTAACGATCTTACTATGAACGCCCCTAATTGACCCCAAAACACCTTGAAAAATTCAGCGGTGAATCCATCTGTACCAGGACTTTTATTATTTTTCATTTGTTTTAAAGCCTCACTAGCTTCATCTAAAGTTATCAGTCCCTCCATTAAGTCCTTTTCATCCGCTGTTATTGTAGGCAGGTTATTTACAAGTTCACTAATAACACTGTCTTCCACTTCCTTTTCCTCGTAAAGCTTTTCATAAAAATGTTTTACTTCTTTTATAATATCATTGGTTTCTTTTATTTCAATTCCATTATCAAGTACAATTTTACTCATACATTTACTAACATAATTTCTTTTCTCTAAACAACAAAAATACTTATTCACTTTTTCCCCTTCGGCCACCCATCGAGCCCTTGATCGCAACAACACTCCCTCCATTCTATGTGCTCTAATAGCGACCAGCCTATCTTTATCATCATGTAACTGCTGCTTTTCAATATTTGTTAAGCTTCTTTTTCTTTCTAACGTTTCAATGCTGCTTTCAAGCTGTCTCTCTATTTCGTTTTCATTGCGTTTTTTCATTGTTGCATAAGATATTGATTTAGCCCTAATTTTCATCAACAGTACATCAAGAAAGAGCTGGTCCGTTACCGTTAGCTGGATCTCGCTTTTATTTGCCTTTTGCAAATATTCTCTACTATAAGGTGCAGATGCATATTCTTCAATGACTTCCTGTATAGTTTGATTGATATCTTTTAAATATGCCTTATCTTTCAACAAAGAACTATTAAATTTCCACAAAAGGCGGTGTTTTGTTTGTTTGTTAAATGCCAATTCCAAAGTTATGATCGAATGGTCAGTTCTGTATCCTGGTTTAATGTCGGAATCAGACACATAGTTAGACAACAAGTCCGAAACTAAAAAGAAGTCTAGCCTACTTTGCCGAAATGGTGTATTTCGCCTCCATGTGTATCTTCTTAATTCTGGATTAAGTTCTCGCCATACGTCTACTAATCCCAGTTCCATTGTCAAAGCCTCAACTTCGTCTTTAGCTTTAATATTGTTGTAGTGTTTGTAATTACAGTAGTCTAAATGAAAATCCATTACAAGATTCCAGTCTCCCCCAATGATAATGTTCTCTGATCCTACCTCTCTAATCCTTTCTTTGAAATTAACATAAAAGTCGGGGTCATCACGATTAGGCCCGTATAAGCTAATGATTAAAAGGTCACGACCCATTATATCAATAGAGAGGAACAAATAGTTGCCTTCCAAATCTTTACATATTTTCTTCACCTTAAATTCAAAATTATTGTTTAACAGAATAGCAACCCCCCTTGAACTTGAATTATAGGAAGCAAAAAAACACTGGTATCCCCATTCTGCTCTTATGCAATTTTCTAGTTTTGGATCAAAATGAGTGTCTTGCAGTAGGTATACACAATAATTTTTGTTTTTGCAGAAGTGAAACACATCCCTTCTTTTCTGAGCATTACCCAGGCCTTGACAATTCATCGACATGATTTTGATTGTACAATTCAACATGAAAGTATGAAACGTAACTATCTGTAAACAATCTGAGGATCACTGATTAAAAACAAACGTGTGAATATTGTAGTGAACAAAAAAACAGTCCAAATTACAACAGATGAACTGGCAAGAGCAAAAAGTAATTACAGAATGATGCACTAAATGACCAATAACAGACGTTTCAATTGTATTAAACCTGCCACTTGGCTGTACAAAACAATTGTTCGTCAGACACACTGTAGTTGAATCGATCATTTCACCAAAGATACATGCCCAAAACGTACGCAATACAGAAAAATAATGAGAAATACTAACACAAAAACAAGAAATACAAAACATTTGTCAAAAAAGAATAAAAAGAGAGAAAAGGAAAAAAATTACTTTTCAACGACAAACGCCGCAAGGGAGCAAGGCTATACACGTGATTATTTTCCGGACTGGACAAATAAATATCGGAAATATCAGAGCTTTTATTTTGATATTTTCACACACACACACACACACACACACACACACACACACACACACACACACACACACACACACACTCACCCTCCACCCCCACACACGTACACTTCCACACACGCACACATGCACGCACATCCTGAAAAAGCACACAAACACACATATACATATGGATCACATACACACACACACACACACATACACGCACACACATACACGCACCCCCCCCCCCCTTCCACTCACACACGTAAACATACACGCACAGGTACACACGAACGGACGCTCACACACACACATACCCTCTCCGACACCTACAGGAATCACCATTCCCACTTTGTGTGCATACATATGCATATATACATACAAACGTCTGATAACATCAAGCCATCTTTCCAATCAAAGAGACAATCATGTAAGGTAGTTGTAAGACACGCAAATACTTGAACACTAAAGACTTTTCTTGCGGAACAATACACCATTATATGCCCCAAAGGAAAGACAAAGCCAAGTGCCTATACGCAAAAATACATGGACCCAAACACATAAATATCTACATAAACGTCGTCATTGGCCCAACATAAATATTTCAAAAAAAGCAATAAAACGAATGTTACCCCTTCCCCCCAAGTACACAAAACTCATGTACAATTTTGACATATTCGTTGATGAAACACATCATTGACAAACAACAGACAATCGCTCCACCGTCCCAAGGCACTGGCGGTGACACACACACACAAAAGCGGGGGAGGGGTGGGGAGGGGAGGAATGTGGAGGGAAGGGGAAATCAATTTCCTTGTCAATCAGAACAAACTGACGTTAAAAGGAGCCTTGTCATCCAGAATACATATGGACAAATCCATATTGGCCGGTTACCTTCCTCATCCTTTACGCTCATCTTTTTCCCCCCTTGAATAAATTCTTAAAGGAAAACAACAACAACAACAACAACAACAACAACCAACAACCGTGTTCACCTGCATTCAACGGTGAAAAAAGAGGAGAGCGGTGCGTGTGAGCGGGGTGGGGGCGGGGGTGGGGGGAATAGGGTTTGTGTGTGACTGAAGTGTTCATTTGTTATTCTTCAAACTTTTAGCGGAAAATCTGTCAACATATCAAAAACGTCCATCATGACGCGGCATACCTAAAAAACCGAAACTGAGCAAAAACCTCCCCCAAACCCGAAACCCAGCCAACCGAGCAGCGAAACTCGAAACCCAGCCAAACCGAGCCTCTTGTATAATTATTTTTTAATGGGAGACAGTTTGATAGAAAATTCGGCCTCACTAGGTTCCGACCCCCACCACCCGACCCCTCCAGGCCCCGGGCCACGAAGAGGGGCTCCCCCAGCCCCGGTCCCCAGGCGCACTCATCATAATATTTTTTTCTCTTCCTTTTTTCCCTTTTTTACCAGCGGACTTCTCCGTTCCATATCTATGGGAAGGGGGGTGGGTGGGGGGTGGGGAGGGTGGGGGGTATCTAACGGAAATCTTCACTTGTTCATCAGTTTTCTCTGGGAAAACGTCAATATTAACAAGGTCTACATTAATGATCTACTCAGTTTTGCCGAAAGCTTTTCTATTTAATACTCATGAGAAGGGGGGGGGGGGGGGGGGGGTATTCTCACTGAAATCATCACTAATCAATTTTTCTTTAGCTCTTTCTGGAAGAGTCTGTCAATATTATCACCAATATCTACCTTGATGATTTTATCGCTGTTCAGTTTTGCCAAAACTTTGCCGTTGGAAGTCCAAGCTGATTTTGTTGCCGAGTGGTCGGTTACCTTCTTTAGCAGCTGATAATTGAGCAGAGTGAGGTCCTCACTGATAGAGATCCCCGATCCCTTCAGTTTGCGCCTGGCGGACAACACCAGCCCTCGTTGCCGTCTGGATAGGAACCGGAGGATGATGGGCCGCGCCTTGCCCCCTGCCACCTTCTGACCCACCCGGTGCGCCAGGTCCACATCATGAGGGGAGAGGGAGGATACGCCCAACTTGGTTTGAAACACGCTCAGGCACTTGGTCACGCAATTCTCCGCCGTTTCGCCGTCGCTTTCTGGGATGCCGTACAGCCTCACGTTCCATGTTTGATTTTTATATACTCTACAAATGGATGATTAAACGACTGACAGAGTGAGAAGAAGGTTGGACATTTCCTTTGAAATATCCTTTTTATATTGTAGACAGACATAAGAGAACCAGGATACAGAAAGATCATATATACCGCGACCTGAGAATTGCATGAAAGCTATTCATTTTTCTCCCATTATGGCGAGAAGGATAATGACGACGACGACGTCGACGACAACGACGACGACGACGACGATGACGATGATGATGATGATGATGATGACAGTTGTGAAAATCAAAATAATAGTGATGAATATAACACTCACTGGGTTGAATATCATCATCATCATCATCATCATCGTCATCGTCATCGTCATCATCATCATCATCATCATCATCATCATCATCATCGCCGCCGCCGTCGTCGTCGTCATCATCATCATCATCATCATCATCATCATCATCGTCATCATCATCATCATCATCATCACTATCATTATTACTTTAATCATGATCATCATGATCATCACCATCATGGTCATGATCATGATCATGATCATCATCATCGTTTTATATTATAATTGTTGTTATTATTTTTTTTTTACTATAATTGTTGTTGTTGTCGTTATTGTTGTACGTTATCTTCTGAACATCCATTCCCCTCAAATAATCAAATGCATTCACACACAGGAAGACAGGTACAGACAAAGCACACACGCGCGCGGCCGCGTGCACATACGCACATGCACACACACATACATGCATGCACCCTCATATACATATGCACATACACATATATACATGCAAAGGCGTGGACGTGTGTGTATGGAGGAGCCTCCTCACGTAAGCTCACAGATCACACACGCACACAGGCATACACACATGCGTGCCTATACATGCACATATACGCGCGCGCGCACACACACACACACACACACACACACACACACACACACACACACACACACACACACACACAGAGACAGACACACACACACACACACACTCACTCACGGGGCCAACCCATCCTTGTACATACGCACACGCATATACATACATACACATGCAGACACATACCTGCCTGTGTGATGATGACGATGGATTCTCCCGTCGTGTCCAACATATGAGTAGGCAGGCAGATCATCTGCTGATGTGGGACCTCATATGGGAATGAAGACCAATTCTTGAGGCACAAAGTCTTCAACAGACGCTGCATGGAATGGAGTCCTGCAAGGATGAGCCCCATCTTCTCCGATTCCTCTTTTCCTGGATGGTGACTGCTCTGTTACGCTCAAATGTCTTTGTGTCCTGGGTACACACACGGAAACACACTAATACAACTATGATAGTGGCGCAAATGATGTCAGGTTGATACCCAAGGTCTGACCAGTGCGCTGGGTTAATCCGGGGGTGAGACATCTGGTAGGTCGTCTTAAATTCTTTTATCTTAGTTCTTAATTTCTCTATGTATAAATTGTAAATCTTGTCCCTTGTGGTTTCATAGCTAAGGAGATGTGGTGTCGCGAATATGGCACTAGTTTGCATGCAATGACATCTTGATGAAACTGAAACTGTTCTTGCCTCGTCCTTCTTCCTCTTTCTTCTTCCCATCCTTGAAAAGTATACAGTACAGCCTGGATATTGTATTTAATAAATCCCGTCCAAAAACACTGACCCTATTTCATTTTTGAAGTATGTGGTAAATACATATTCATTTATTTTTTACATAAATCTTAGGTCACCTGGATTAGCTGTCGTGATGTAACGTAATGGACGGGCTCCAAGTAATGGCGCCTGTTGTTTAAAGCAGTTTTCACATGTTCGCAGCATAAAGCAGTATTAGTGTTCATCTCAAAGTATAATTTTCTGCATAGTATTTAGCCAGGGATATTTCTTTTTGTTATTGTGGGCTCTTTTACGTATCCAAAGAGCTTTGCTGTACATGCATCCTCTTCTGCTTGACTGCTTTTACTCCAGATCAAAATCTTCCAATAAAAACAAATGGGCAACACGGAATCAAATGAAATTCTGCGATAAATCTAAACCTTCATATTGTCTTATTCACGTAATTTCCTGTTTTCTTTTGTTACCTTTTATGTACATTATTTTCACAGAGATTTTGGTTTATTGCCATTTTCTAAAGATTCATACCCAGACCACTTGCTGAGGTTTAGTGAAATAAAATCATTAAGCTTCTTGGGGGTCAAACCAGGCATCACCTCAATGTCCTAATACAGGTCTGGCCACTGGGCTTACTGCTTCAAGGGTCAGGCATGTACAGACGTGTTAGGTTTGTGCAGCAATTGCCATACACAGAGACATTTCAAAGAGCACGAATCAAAGAAACAAATCTACATTCTGTGAGAGTGAGAGATGATGTACGGCCATGAATTCTGACCTTTTTGTGGATTCACAAATTCCACTAAAAAATTAATAAACTTGCGAAGCTTCGATGAAACTGTTTTGTCTTGGTTCTAACCGCAGAGAGTAAGGAAAGGAGGCAAAGTGTACCACGTTCACAAGAAGATTTACGATGACAGCTGCAGGGACACGTGACGCGCCGTTTATTGAATTGACTCGCTTGGTATTCAACTGACTGCTCGTTCTAGGGCAATGAACTTTCAGTAAATAAACAGCTTAAATGGCTGAGTTGTGTGACGCCATGATATTTTGTATTCCAGAACACAGGGAATGGATATCATACGTCTTGTCTCTGTCGCTGTGTTCTCATGGAAAAATGGACAAAACTGCTAACACTTGATAAAGACTGTGTCCATGCACATATGTAATGAAAACATTTTCTCTGTGGTAACGTTCTGATTTACAAGAAGAACACGATCCATACTACCTTTTTTGGAGCGGGTGGGTGGGTTGGTGGAATGAGACCAAAAGAAAGAACTGGGTGTAGTTTCGTTGGGAAACACAGGGAAAAATTATGATGGCCAACAAACGTTGTTAGTTTATGTGCCTAGCAGGCTGTCATCACTAACTCATCGATTTTTCCCTCAGAGTGCGCGCCCTTGGCATGGCGCCCTCGGAAGCCAAGATTCGCACGACACGACTGCCGAGAAAAAATGAGATAACTGCGCCGCCGTTTTTAGACTGAACAGAGTGGCGGGTGATGCTGGCCTGTGTAATTACTGTGAAGAACCGACTGAACACGATCTGGTTAGCTCCGTGCAAGAACTTCTGACACTGACAAGGTCAATGCCTGCTTCCATCCATTTGGCGGCACTAAGCTTGGGTGAAAGGATATTAACGTTTTCTTTTAATGTATTAGTTTGGTGTTTCCGTGAGCGCGCTATCTCCTGCTTCAGTAACTGAATTTTCCTCCATTAATTTGAATCCCTGTTTTGTTTTCACCAGTGTAGTTTATTGGGTAAAGTGTAAGAAGGGAAGGTGGCATGGAGAGAAAATAAGGACAGAGAAGAGGAAGTCTCCCCTCCACCTCCCCTCCACATGTTTACATTTCCTTTCTAACAACTTTCTAACAGTTCCTTCCCCTCTCTCATACTCCCACACCCCTCTCTGATTCTTTCTTGATCAAAGCCCCTTGTTTTTACAGAGTTTATGTCCTCTCCGGAATTCTGCATGTCGTTAAAGGCCAGGGTTTTAAAGACTGGCGACTTTGGAATGAATCCGCGGATCAGCCAATAGCCCTGACCTTTCTTCCAGCCTTGGTTTACCAGTTATCTGAAATCTGGAACTGACGCACAATGGAAGAGAGAGAGAGAGAGAGAGAGAGAGAGAGAGAGAGAGAGAGAGAGAGAGAGCCTGTAAGCTTATATGTTGTGTGAAATATTTATTTCATCGATGTCATCTGCACATTGGTCAGATTCATCCTTTTTCTCCTTTCCTTTATACTGATGTTATTTCACATAAAACGTATCAGTTAATCATCAGTATTTTTGAATAACTTACTTTTCTTTAATGCTTTATTATGGAAAGACAATTACAATATCAGTGCGAAAAAAAATGAAGAAAGAGAGGGTGGTGGGGCTGTTGGGGGAAGGGCGGGGCTGGTGTACGCATGGAAAACACAAACTAATCATCAGACACAGGGAATGCATGCACTGAACAGACATACGGAATAAATGAACCGAACAGAAAGGATGAAAGAAGCTGAACAGACACACAATAAATGAACGTAATAAACTCAGCAGACAGACATAGGCACTGAATGAATTGAGCTCAAGGAGGTTAGAAGAACAGACAAACACAGGGATGACATGAACTGAGCAGACAAACACAGGGATGACATGAACTGAGCAGACAAACACAGGGATGACATGAACTGAGCAGACAAACACAGGGATGACATGAACTGAGCAGACAAACACAGGGACCGAATGAACCGAACACACACATGAACAGAATGAACGGAACGATTAAATGCAGGCGCTGAATGAACTAAACTGAGAAACACAGAGAGTGAATGAACAGAACAGACACAGATTGAGCAGACACACACAGGCAGTGAACGGGCAGACATACGAGGGAATGAGTGAAGTTATGGAGGAAGCAGAACAGCCAACGTTCAACGCGAAGGGATTCCTGACCAATGATGACCTCAGTGTTGTGACTCTGTGGCTAAGGGCGAAGATTACATGGGCTTCTACAGCTTCTTATTGTCGTCTTCTCTGTGTCCCTGTCTGTCTGTCATCAGATTAAAAGATCACCATGAACAAAGTGAAGGCTACTGTGACCCACACTGCGTTGTGACATTACAACAAATGGCAAAGGGAGAGAGGGAGAGAGAGAGAGAGAGAGAGAGAGAGAGAGAGAGAGAGAGAGAGAGAGAGAGAGAGGGGAGACATAGTCATAGACATTTTATTCATGAAGGCCTTAGCGAGAGAGAGAGAGAGAGAGAGAGAGAGAGAGAGAGAGAGAGAGAGAGAGAGAGAGAGAGAGAGAGAATATAACATGCAGGTATTTATGGATAGGTAAAGAGAAAAATGGAACACACACACACACACACACACAACACACACACACACACACACACACACACACACACACACACACACGGTGTTGAAAATCTATTTGATGTTCTATACCCTGAAAATACAGGTAAAACAGCTGACTCAGAAAGAATGGAGATCAAACTTTCCTTTAAAATGTTTCTTTCGAATCGTAAACAAGCACATAAGAGGAATCCAGCTTGCAGGACCTACAGAAGATGACTCTGTTCTCGCTTTTTCCCTTTTTTATTTTAGTCATTATGCATTCTCCTTGAAATAACGTCTAATAAAGGCATGGGTCAGACATCTGCTAAATCTCGTTTCTGGATATCGACTCCATTTTGGACAAAAGGAAGTGTTCATTGCGGCAGGAACAGTGAACAGCATATAACGAACAAGTACGATAACTCTTGTTCTCATGATGAGATAAGTATACGGCCAAAACATCCAAACTAATGCTGCTTGCGACAAGAAACAGCCAAGTACAAATGCTAGCACATAGCACACAGAACAAACAAGGAGACTAAAGACAAACAAAAACCCAAACTTGCCCATTTACATTTTTCCCGACACATGTGCATAGCAACAACAATGGGAGAAATGAACAAACAGAAATGAACATTTATTTAAGTCCAGCACAGCTTTTATGGGAGAAATGAACAAACAGAAATGAACATTTATTTAAGTCCAGCACAGCTTTTACGGGAGAAATGAACAAACAGAAATGAACATTTATTTTAGTCCAGCACAGCTTTTACGGGAGAAATGAACAAACAGAAATTAACATTCCTTTAAGTCCAGCACAGCTTTTATGGGAGAAATGAACAAATAGAAATTAACATTTATTTTAGTCTAGCACAGCTTTTATGGGAGAAATGAACAAACAGAAATTATTTATTTAAGTCTAGCACAGCTTTTTGTTCTTGATTAAGTCAAACTGAAGGCAAAGACGAACAAAACTATATTCAGGTAACCTTGATTTGATTGATATGAAAGGAAATCTTTCAACAACAAAAAAGGCAAGGAACAGTAAACAGTAAATAACGAACAAGTTGGGTAATTCTTATTCCCATGATGAGATTTGTATACGCCCATTAACTCCAAATGGATGCTGTTTACGACACCAAATCGCCAGCACAAATTCTGATGCAGTGCGCATAGAACAAGCAAGGAGAGATCCATTTCCACGTTTTGTTATTTATCTATCTAGAATACTTTTGAAAAATCTGAAATGAATCTGAAATCTGGACAGGTAGATGTGATATAGTCTACACGAATTATTTCTCATGCAGTGACGTCTCATGATGACGCTGAAACAGATTATGTGCAGCATGATGGCACTGTTATTGTTTACTGATTTGTTGTATGTCTGTGTGATCTCTTTTAAGATATTAAACATAAGATATCTTATTTGTTCCTCGCTAAAGTGGTGTGTGGTGGCATAGATAAGTAAATATTGAACAAACTAACATTTAAATAATCTAACTAACTCACTTTCATACAATCATACGCGCGCAAAATAACATCGCTGACAGCAGTAAGTTCCATTACTATTGAAATACACTGAAGCTCATATGCACAGACATGTCATTTACATTCACGATGGATTGAAAAAAAACAAAAAAAACTTTGATTATTAAAACGCGTGCGCGCACACACACACGCACGCACGCACGCACGCACACACACACACACACACACACACACACACACACACACACACACACACACACACACACACACACACACACATCAATATTAAAACTTCCGACCAGAAACCCTGTGACAGTAACATAAGTGAAATGAATACTATAAACCTTCTTCGAAGTAAAATATAGATAGATAAATAACAAATATCACAAACAGTAGGCTGCAATCAAATTTAGAAATCTATTAACTGTAAATGAAAACAATATCATGGAATCATATTTTGGGATCTGAACGTAACTAAAACAATGATAATAAATTCCAGAGCCATTGCTGTACAGTGTAAATAGTTCTAAAGAAAAAAAAAAAGAATAAATTAGTAAATAGAAATAAGGAAGGGGGTGGGGGTGGGGAAGTAGTGGAGCGAGGAGAGAGGGGAATGGAAAAATTGAGACGGGGAGGAGGGGGGGGGGGGGGGGGCAGGTGGTAAAAGGTGAAGGCTCAAGTAGGCTAACTGGCTCGGGTGAAGATGAGTGAAGACTGATGGCGAAAAGTCTTTGACAGAGGAGCCGGAAAGTGGTAAGGGGGGGGGGGGGGGGGAGGAGGGGAGGGCTCTGGAGTTTGGAGGGGAAGGGGGGAGTACCTGCTATATAAGGTGCATTTCAGACCATCGCATAGGCAGGGATAAGTGTTTTGCTTTTGAGGCTCTTTTAATTGTCTAAAGGACATGCTGTATACAGAGCCTTAGGTCCTTCCTCCTGGCGGATTTTATCGCAACTCTAAGTCTTCTGGAAGAAAAGAGAACGGTGAAGAGGAATCCATCAAGACTGTGACACTTGAATGTCATGTCCATCTTTTTTTCTGATTTACTATAGTTTCCTGTTTTGTTCCTTGGTTTTTATTGTTTTTGTTTTTTACATACATCAAAGGGCATTTTCACAAAGATGTCGGTTAATTGGCCATGTTGAAATAACTGGCGGCAAAATGAAGTGAGGTGAAGTGTTTAAGCTTCGTGGGGTTTGAACCAGGCATTACCTTGCTGCCTGAGTACAGGTCTGGTCACTGGGCCCACTGGTCTCACGTTTCGGCCACGATCAGTCCTGTTACGTTTGTGGAACAATTGTCACACGTAGGGAGGCATAAGATTTTAAAACAAAAGAAAAAAAAAACAGAAAAGAAAGGAGAAAACACCTCTGCAATCTGTTACACAAACGGATGGTATATACCCAGCAATTCTGACTTGTTTTGCAGTTTCACAAATTCCACGTTCACATGACGCATAGCTTTAGGACAGTGTTTGTGTTTGTCTTGGAGCTGATAACTAATGGCAAGGAAAGAAGGAAAAGGGTGCTGCATTCACAAGACGATCTACGACGACAGTAGCAGCGACGTGTTGTACATAAGTGACACGTGATTTAACATAATAAACTCATTAAACAATTCTAATGGTTGTGCCTGCATGGCACCATGTTGCTTTGCATTTTATCTAAACACAGGGATTGAAAATAAACACTTTTTGTCACTGTCCATAAGTTATTGTGCAAAGGGAGAAAAAGAAACTCTCATCAACTGATTGAAACTGGGTCGATGTATAAGTCTCAATAAATCATCTTCTCTGTTATCATATGTAATCATAAATTCGGCTCGAATGAGTTTCTTTTCAGGTGGAACCATAAAAAAGATATGTAGTTATATTTGAAAACGAAGGGAAAAGCTCTGGTGGTGGACACTAACACTCTTAATGATTTTTCCATCAGAGTGCATGGCCCTGGCTTGGCGGCCTTAGAAACCAAGAATCAAACAACACGAATTCCGAGAAAAAAGGGGAGATAATGCGCCAGCGTTTTTAGACTGAACAGAGTGGCGGGTGATGCTGGCATGTGTAATTACTGTGAGGAACCGACTGAACACGATCTGGCGAGCTCGGTGCAAGAACTTCTGTCTCTGACATCGTCAATGTCGGCTTCGAGTCATTCGGCAACATGTACTCGGGTGAAAGATCCAAATTTTCAATGAAATTCAAAACGGAATATTTACCCTTTTTTATGAACCAGTTTGATTGTTGCATAAGTGTGCTATCTACTGTTTTGACCACCAAACACACAAATGTGCATTTATGCATAGGCATGTGTATTCGTGCATGTGTGTGTGAGTGTGTGTGTGTGTGTGTGTGCGCGTGCGTGCATGCGTGTGTGTGCGTGCGTGAGTGTGTATGTGTGCTTGTGTGTGTGTGTGTGTGTGTGTGTGTGTGTGTGTGTGTGTGTGTGTGTGTGTGTGTATGCATGCGAACATGTGTGCGTGCGTCCATGCATACGTGCGTCCATGTATACGTGCATGCGTGTGTGAGTGCGTGTGTGCGTGCGTGCGTGCGTGCATGCGAGCGCGCGCGCGTATGTGTGTGTGTGAAATGTAGATATGTAGATGCAAGCTACGGATGATAATAACTTCGAATAAGTACTGTCTCAGAGTAAATACACATCGTAACCAAATATAAAACATGTAGATCAATGATGTATCATCTTGCTTTTCCACGTCCCTTGCTCATGGTTTAGCAAAAGAAAAAGAATAAAAACAACCAATGAATGAGTAAAGGACCGAAAAAGAACCACACACACACACACACACACACACACACACACACACACACACACACACACACACACACACAAAGAAGAATGATCGAACGAAACAAAAGAAGAGAAAAAA
>CM065715.1:78045442-78062942 GCA_033310375.1 Conus canariensis
AAACAGACAGGCAAACGGTAAGACATAAAGAGACAGAAGAGAAAAGACGAATCAGACAATGTTCAAACTCTTTTCTTTTTCTCTACTCTAAAAATACAGTATAAAACGACACTTTTAAACGAGGATCGAGGATCAATGATGGTTTTTTTTTCTTAATGAGATGTCGCTTTTGAATTGTAGATAGACAGATGACTCTGGGATAGGGAAAGACAATACACATACCATATCTCTGGCCTTTTCCCCCTACTTTTTGGCATTCTTTTAATCGTTATCTTTCCTCTTTTCCTTCTTTCAATTTTTTTTCTTTCTCTTCCTCTTTCTCCATGGTATGTTTTCTGTCCGCCTGTCCTTTTTTTCGAATCAAAGATTTCAAGTCATGAGACAGAAAAATCAGGTCCTAAACAGAGATGTAAGAGGAAATAAGAAGATTGAAAAGACTGGCACAGGCAAAAGCACAGGGTAGATTGAACTGAACAGGCAGGCGCAGGAAAGGAATGAAGTGAACGGACACAGGAGATGAACGAAGCGAGAAAGAGCAGACGGTGTATGGAGACAGTAAGCCAGTGTTCAACATGAAGGGATTCACAGCTAATAGTGTCTTAGTGCTGCATCAACTTGTTAGTGGCGAAGATTACATTGGATTTTACGGCTGCTTCATATCGTCTTCTCTGTCTCCCTGTCTGTTAATGTTAAAGGTCTTTTTTCTGCAATTCAAAACTGCAAAATAACCACTGACTAAGAAGAACGAATATGTGCTTTTTGCGTTTTAAAATATCACTTTTGAATTATGGACAGTCAGAATGTGACTCTCCGGGATGCAGACAGATTATAATGCATATCTTAAGGTAAGGTTCATCCACACTATGTTTTCTTCTGAATGTTTCACTTGTGTCTCTTCCTCTTACTCTTCCACTCCTCCTTCATCTTCTTCTTTTTTCTCTTCTTCTTCACCCCTTCTCCTTTTTGCTGCTCTTTTTTCTTATCTTTTTATTCTGCCCCCCCCCCCCTTCTTGTTCTTGCCCTCCTCTTCTCCGCCGTTCCCTTCTTTTGTGCTCTGCCCTTTTTCTCCTCGTTGTTATTCTAGTCCGCCTTTGAATCCCAGACCATTACATTTATTCCAATTGTCTCTGGGTTCAAGAATTTTCTGTTCAAAATGGGAAGAATCCGAGATTCTTCAGTTGTAAGGCAGTAAGACAATTGCTGTTCTGTTCATTTTACTTTCCACCATTTTCTTTGAACTCCTAGTCCGTTCTGCTTCATCTTTCACAGGGTTGGAGATTTTTTCCTACGAATTTGGAAGATCCCAAGATTGTTCGGTAGTAAGACGGTGGCATCTGATAGTACATTACTTCCGGCTTCCTTAATGTACTTTTCAGCTCTTCCCCACGTTTTCCCAGTTTAAAAAAATTGTAAAAAGTCAAGGTTATGCAATAATGAACTTTAAACTGATATGTTTTCTCATTTGACATATATCCTTTTTTGTCATGTTCTACACACATCATAGCACACGTTGGCAAAGATTTTGGTTAATTGCCATGTCTAAAAGACTGGCACCCGGACCATCTGCTGGGGTTCAGGGAAGAGAGGTAAAATTCTCAAACTACTTCAGTTTGAAAGGGGATACCTGGCTGCCTGGATACAGGTCTGTGCACTGGACCCACTGTTCCAAGCATAAGCCACGTGCAGACATGAGCTGCACTTACCACCAGCAGACAGACATTTCTGAAACGTAGCAGGAAACAAAAGGAATGCACCAGTTCAGAATTTATCAGGCTGATGGCTGATATATGACCATTTTTTTACGTTAAAAAGTGTCACATTTACATCACAAAATTCAGCATTTACATGACAACAATGCATGTGTCTGTGTTTGTCCTGACGCCAATATACCAGTGGTAAGGAAAGAAGGCAAAGTATGCTATGTTCACCAGACGATTTACGTTGGCAGGTTCTGAGACGTGTTATCTACGAGTGACACGTGATACGCCACTTTATTGAAGTGACAGGCTCGATTGATCAGCTCACTGCTCTTTCTGGAGTGATAAACTTTCACTAGTTAATTGCCTAAAGTGGTCGTGTTGTGTGCCAACATGATCCATATATTCTGACTGAAGATAAGGAATGAAAATTACTCCTCTTGTCATGAAGGAGGCGAGAAAGAAAAACGCTATGCATATTTGATGAAGACATTTTCTGTACACTTTCGCTTTTTCATTGAAAAGTATAATCCGTATACTTTGTGTGGTGACACAATTAGAATGATATGGGTGTAGTTACGTTTGGAAACGAAGGGATAAAAACTCTGGTGAGAGACAAATGCTGGTAGTTTATGGGCTTTGCGAGATCTTGTCACGCACTCTTCGATTTTCCCCTCAGAGTGTACGCCCCTAGCATGGCGGCCTTAGAAGCCGAGATTAAAACAACACGACTGCCGAGGAAAAATGAGATAATGGCGCCGTCGTTTTTAGACTGAACAGAGTGGCGGGTGATGCAGGCCTGTGTAATTACTGTGAAGAACCGACTGAACACGATCTGGTTAGCTCCGTGCAAGAACTTCTGCCACTGGTAATGTCAATGCCTGCTTCCAGCCATTTGGAGACACTAGATCCAGATTTTCAACAAACTTTAAAAGCATGCTATTATAAAACCCCCTTTTAATAACGCATGCAGTGACGCCTCCTTGTTGAAACTGAAACTGAAACTTATTGATCAGTTTTATTGTTTCTGTGAGTGTGTTATCTTCTGTTTCAGCTATTGATTTATTTTCTTGTGACTTCCTTGTTTTGTCTTTTACTAGTTCAGATCCTTGAGTAAAAGTTTCACAGAGGGGAAAGGGGCCAAACGCAACAAACCAAACTTCACGGAAGTTAGGTCGTAATTTCTCCACTCATGTCTGTACGAGTGAATCAGGGTGAAGTGAAAGGTTTTAGCCTCTTTACATTTTGCCCATTGCGATCAAACTTGGATGTTTTTTCCTCGCTCTTGTGTGTGTATATGGCTCTATGTATGTGTCTGTGCAGGCAAGCGTATGTATGTATGTGTGTGTGTGTGTGTGTGTGTGTGTGTGTGTGTGTGTGTGTGTGTGTGTGTGTGTGTGTGTGTGCAGGTAAGCACATGCCTCTGTGTGTGTGTGTGTGTGTGTGTGTGTGTGTGTGTGTGTGTGTGTGTGTGTGTGTGTTTGCATGCATGTGTGTGTAGAAGGGTAGAACTGAGAAGATTGGGAGTCAATGGGAATGGCGGGAAATAAATTGAAGTAGAATGTAAACAAGGAGAAAACTGTCACAGAGAGAAGCAAGGGAAATAATGATCAGAAGGACAGAAAGATACAGAGAAAGAATAAAAAGGATGTGTATGTGTGTGTGTATATATATATATATATATATATATATAAGAGAGAGAGAGAGAGAGAGAGAGAGAGAGAAAAGAGTAAAAAAAAATGACAGAGATAAAAAGAAAAGAAAGCAAAAGAGGAGGAAAGATATATAAACTGTTCAAAAAGGAGGAGAAAAGGGGGAAAGAGATGAAACGAGAATAATGAAAAGAATGGCGTGGGGAAAAGCACAGGGTACATTGTACTGGACAGACAGACACAAGGGATGAATGAACTAACCAGACAGACACAGAGGGTGAATGAGCTGAATAAGCAGACAGAGGCAGTAAGCCAATGTTCCGCATGAAGGGATTCATGGCTGATAGTGTCTCAGTGTTGCATAAGGCTTGCTGAGGGCAAAGATTACTTCGGATTTTATGGCTTCTTTATGTCGTCTTCTCTGTCATCCTGTCATCCTGTCTGTCTATCTATCACCGGATTAAACGATCACCAAAATCAAATGGAAGGCCACTGTAACCCACTCTATGAAGTGACATTAAAGCACACACAAGAGAGAGAGAGAGAGAGAGAGAGAGAGAGAGAGAGAGAGAGAGAGAAGTCACACATGTTTAGGTAGAACAGACTAAGATGAAAATATATTTTATGAAAATAAACGAAGAAACATGTAACGTTAAACTTTTTTCCCCAGTACTCCAAAAATGCAGGATAAAACTACTGACTCTTTAGAACGAATATCTTCTTTGTGCATCTTTTATATTGCTTCTGAATATGGATAGATAGAAAATGACTGGGATGCGGGAAGACATTATGCGTACCCTTAGGTTGGGTTCGTTCACTCTGTATTTGCTTCTTAATTTTTCACTTGTTACTCATCTTCTTTTCGCTTCTGCTCCTCCTCCATCTTCCTTTTATTTCTTCTTCTTCTCCTTTTTGATTCCTTTTTCCCCTATTTTTTCTGTTTCCTCTTCCTTCTTCTTTTCGCCCTCCTATTCTCCTTGCCCTTCCTTTGCTCTTTGCCCTTTTCTCCTCACATTTTTGTTTGCTGTGATCTCCCACAATTCCTTTCGACGTTGTTTTTATTTCCCACCATTCCCTTTGACTCTCAGTCTGTTCTGGTCCCTCTTTCAATGGGTTCGAGAATTTGTTCACCTTAATTTGGAAGATCTTGAGCTTGTTTGGTTGTAAGACGGTGGCATCAGATAGTATCATACTTCTGGCTTCCTCCAGGCAGTTTTCAGCTTTTTCTCGCAATTTCCTTGGCTAGAAATGTCAAAACTCAAAGCTATGTGATACCTGGCCCTTAAACTGACATGCTTTCTCATTTGACATGGATTTCATTTATTTTGCGTTATAGCATACTTTGGCAGGATTTCAATTTATGACCAGCACACGGATCATCTGACGAGGATTCGTGAAGTGAGTGAGGTGAAATTTTCAAGTTACTTTAGTTTGAACCAAGAATACCTGGCTGCCTGGAAACACATCTGTCCACTGGGCCCACTTCTCCAAGTGTCAGTCACATACAGTCATGAGCAGCGCTTGCCACAATCAGGCGGACATTTTTGAAATGGGAAAGAAAAGAAAGATACCAGTTCAGAATCTGTCAGACTGACGAATGATGTACAACTACTATTATTTTCAACTTCTGTTTGGTTTCATAACTTCACATGGTAACTCTGCGTGGCTTTGATAACAATGTCTGCGTTTGCCTTGGAGCTAATTTACTGGTCGTATGCAAGAAGGCAAAGTGTGCTATGTTAACATGACACGATTTATGATGACAGCTGTGGAGACGTGTTGTCTGCGAGTGACACGTGATACGTCATTTTATTGAACTGACACCTTGGTGTTCAGCTGACTGCTCTTTGCTGAACAATAATCATTCGCCAGTTAAACAGCTTAAGTGGCCATGTTGTGTGGCAATGTGATCCTCCATATTCTGACTGAATAGAAGGTATCAAAATCGCTCCTCTTGTCATGGGAAAGGGGAGAGAGAAATCCCCATTGATTGATTAAACCTTTGTCGATGGTCGCTTTTTAATTGGAAAACATGATTTGTGCTATTTTGTGGTGACACCATTGGAATGATATGGGTGTGGTTACGTTTGGAAATGAAGGGATAAAAACTCTGGAGACAGACAAATGCTGGTAGTTCATGGGCCCTGCGAGATCTTGTCACGCACTCTTCGATTTTCCTCTCAGAGTGTACGCCTCTAGCATGGCGGCCTTAGAAGCTGAGATTCAAACAACACGACTGCCGAGGAAAAATG
Source organism: Conus canariensis (assembly GCA_033310375.1). NCBI lineage: Eukaryota > Metazoa > Mollusca > Gastropoda > Neogastropoda > Conidae > Conus > Conus canariensis. Next base: position 78,051,044 of record CM065715.1, read on the forward strand.
AGATAATGGCGCCGCCGTTTTTGGACTGAAGAGAGTGGTGGGTGATGCAGGCCTGTGTAATTACTGTGAAGAACCCACTGAACACGATCTGGCGAGTTCGGTGCAAGAACTTCTGCCACTGACAACGTCAATGCCAGCTTCCAGACATTTGGCGATACTAAAACCGAACTTTCAACAAAATTTAAGAACAGGCCATTAACGCCTATTTAATGAACTGGTGTTGATTATTTCTGTGAGTGTCTCTCCCATTTCAGTGACGGGCTTTGTTTCGTTTTGTTTTCATTTTCTTGTCTTGTATCTTTTTTCCTTTTTACCCATTCAGATTCTTGAGTAATGTGTGAGAAGGGAAAGGGACATGTGAGTGTGATGGGGAAGGTAGCTGTGGTACCGGAAGAAACATGCTAAACTTCACAAAGTTAGGTGGTAATTTCTCCATCCAGGGGGTGTCTGTGAGTGCTGCAGAGTGAATTAGAGTGAAGTGAAAAATGTTGTATGCCCATCGCGGTTTAACTTGGAGGGTTTTTTTTCAGCATGCTTGTGTGTGTTTGGATGTATGCGTGCACGTGTGTCTGTATGTGCACGCATGCGCGCGCGTGTATGTATGTGTATATATATATATATATATATATATGTGTGTGTGTGTGTGTGTGTGTGTGTGTGTGTGTGTGTGGTCCTCGTCGTTGGGTGGTGATGAAAAACAACACTGGAATCCTTCTTTACAACATAACGATCTCAATACCCAACCCACCCAGTCCTCTCCCTCCCCTCCTCTTCTTCCCCCTGTCTACCAGGTTTCTCCAAGCTCAATGCTGCCAAAGTACCTTGAAGTCACCATCGTTCAAATGTGGCACACATGTAGTCATCTACGCCAGTGACAAAGACTTTTAGAATGAATACATCAAACAATTTTGAAATAGGTCAGGATGTTCATTCACCTATCTGCGGTTGGCACAGGTTATAGTTCTGAAGAAACATTGAACACGCGTCCTTATGTATGGAATCTGTTGAACAGCCTTGTCCAGTGAACTGTGAAGTCATCAACTTCTCTCCATTCGTCAGCCCCTCTGTCCACCCCTTCTCGCTCATACGCATCCACTTTTTTATTTTGCTGTAGAACTGGAGCTGTGAGATCTCACAGCTTAACAGCTGTGGTGCGGTGTGTTATGGACTACTTTGCACGCGGTGACGCCCCTTTAATGAAACTGAAACCTTAGATGTGTGTTTTCTTAGGGTTCAATTCCTCCTTTCCATGCCTGTTTCATCTTGCTTAGGAGCGATTTATAGCTTAAATGTTCACTTGACTTCCTGTATGGCTTTCATTTGGGGTTCGCTGCGGGAAGGAAGGGGTGAACGGTGAGAATGAGAGGGTTAATGGTGGTGTGAAAGGAGGGGGGGATGGTGTGTTGGATATTGAGGTTTCTTTGTTCGTCTCCCATGCAACTGTTTTAGTTAATTAATTAATTAATTGTTGTTGTGCCTTACGTGATCACTCTTATTACAGCTTCATCATGAAACAAAAAAGTGATATAATTCACCGTTTGCCTTACCGCTCTCCTCCCCCCCCCCCCCCCCCGCACACACAACACACGTACTGCCCTTTTCTAACTCCCACCCTTTGTTCCTCCTTCTTTGTCTATCTGTCTGTCTGTGTGCCTGTCTATTTGTGTGTCAGTGTGTGTGTGTGTGTGTGTGTGTGTGTGTGTGTGTGTGTGTGTGTGTGTGTGTTTGCGTGTGTGTGTGTGTGTGTGTGTGTGTGTGTGTGTGTGTGTGTGTGTGTGTGTGTGTGTGTGTTTGCGTGTGTGGTTGTGTGTGTGTGTGTGTGTGTGTGTGTGTGTGTGTGTGTGTGTTTGCGTGTGTGTGTGTTGTGTGTGTGTGTGTGTGTGTGTGTGTGTGTCCCTCTCTCTCAGTCATTCACTCTGTGTGTGTCTCTCTCTGTCACACTGTATCCTGTCTGTTTATCTCTATTTGTCCACATGCCTCTCCCCCACCCCCCTCTCTCTCTCCTGCCTGTGTGCAGCCTCTTACCTTTTCTCTTTTTCCGTGTGTTTTGATTTAAACAATAAACAATTAAATGTATGAGAGAGAGAGAGAGAGAGAGAGAGAGAGAGAGAGAGAGAGAGAGAGAGACGGGGGGTGGGGGGTGGGGGAAGAGTAGTTTTTTTTTCTCTCTTTCAATGGTACACTATCATATTTGTGTGTACTGTTTCCAATTATACAATATTCTGGCAATTCATGATTAAAAAAAATCTTTGCTGTTAATGCTATTGTGATTATTATCATTATAATTGTTGTTCTCGTCTTTTGTAAAGATGCTTTTATCACCTCCACCACCATCCTTCCCAAACAAGCACAACAATACAAACATAGAGCTCTGACGCCTTGATGCTTATCTTCTCCTTACAGAAACCCCGCTTCCAGACACGCTAGCTGTCCACCGTGCACCCAGTTCCAGAGTTCAGGTAACTGGTAAACCAAGGCTGGAAGACAGACCAGGGCTGTTGGCTGATCCGTGGATTAATTCCAAGGTCGCCAGTCTTTGAAACCCTGGCTTTTACCGACATGCAGAATTCTAGCGAAGACATAAACACTATTAAAACAAGGAGCTTGGATCGTGTGGGGAGGAAAAAGGGAGGTGTGTGTGTGTGTGTGTGTGTGTGGTGTGTGTGTGTGTGTGTGTGTGTGTGTGTGTGTGTGTGAGCATGCATGCGTGTGTGTGTGTGCATGTCTGTGCCTGTGCGCGCGCGCGTGTGTGTGTGCTTGTGTGTGTGCTAGGAAGCTGTTACAAAAGACAATGCAGAAACGCGTGGGAATGGACGATCTTTCCTTACGTTTCTCCCTCTCTGTTTTCTTTATATCTTTCTTCTTTCCCTTACATTTTAACATGTATTCTTTCTTTCGTTTGCTCTTTGATCTCTTTCTGTTCATTTTTACATTTCGCTTGTTCATTCAGTCTTTTTAGCATTCCTTCTTTTAACAGAATGCTTACCAGGGTGATGGAGAAAACGTATGTCCATAACTTACAGACTTTGACGGCTGGTAAGAATGTTCACACGCGCGCGCGCGCATGCTCTCCTCTCTCTCACACACACACACACACACACACACACACACACACACACACACACACACACACATGTATATATATATATATATCTGTCTCTGTCTCTGTGTGTGTGTCTCTCTCTCTCTCTCTCTCTCTCTCTCTCTCTCTGGGTCTTTGAGCCTTTCTCTCTCTCTCTCTCTCTGGATCTTTGAGTCTCTCTCTGTGTGTCTCTTGACAACATCTATCCTCCTTCACACACACACACACACGCGCCCCCCCCCCTTCCCACACACACAACACACACACACACACACACACACACACACACACACACACACACACACACACACGCCCCCCCTCCCCCAGACACACACACCATGCACCTACAGAAATACTAACACTCACGCCCTTGGACCATCCAAAGCCAGATCATGATGAGCAAAATGTGAACAACCTAAAACCTGTCACTCCATCCTTATCCACTCTAAACGACTCAGAGATACTGTCTGAAAAGAGAAAGTAAGTTTGAACTTTTTAAAAGTTTGTTTTGTTTCTTCTGTGGTACGCACTGCCTTCCTTCTCACGCTCACACAGCTCCACGCTAGTTAGGTGATTTCCCACAGCTCCTGTTACCAATCAGAGGGCAGTTTAAAAAAAGTCAACGAATCACATAGCTTGACTTATGTATGATTCAAGGAGGCAGAGATTTAAAAAAGAAGACAAAGTTTAAGTGGTCTGGTTTGTAATTAAGCTTGTTTCTGTTCAAAATCCACTTCGTTCCCAATACAAATAAATTCAAGGTTGCCTTCAATGGCTAATGGTAAAAAAGGAAATATTTTCTTATTATCTTCAACCATCATCTTAGTCCTCATCCCCAAACATAAGTAAGGTTCACTAATTGATAGTAATAGCCATTGAGAATTTTTTCTCTTGCCCCTTCTTCTTAAACCTTACTCAAGTAGATCTAGTTGCAAAGCGAGAGGACTGCAGGCGGAAATCTAAACAAATCTTAAATAAATGTTAGCGAACCGCCCAGAGAACGTGGACAAACGAGTTTCGTCTTGTGACTCGTTTGTCCACGTTCTCTGGGCGGTTCGCTAACATTTATTTAAGACTTACTCAAGTATCTAAACTGCTGAAAAAAGAAGCCCAAAGGTATCGATTATTGAAACGGGAGACAGCATTCTTGCAGAAACAATCAATTTGAGCCTTTAAAAAAGGTAATAATCTGCTTTTCTTTTCAAAATTTGGATCTGTCATCCAAGCATGGTGCTGCCAAATGGCTGGAAGCAGGCATTGACGTTGTCAGTGGCAGAAGTTCTTGCACGGAGCTAACAAGATCGTGTTCAGTCGGTTCTTCACAGTAATTACACAGGCCAGAATCACCCGCCACTCTGTTCAGTCTAAAAACGGCGGCGCCATTATCTCATTTTTTCTACGGCAGTCGTGTTGTTTGAATCTCAGCTTCCAAGGCTGCCTTGCTAGGGGCGCGCGCTTTGAAGGCAAAATCGATTAGCGTGTGACAAGAGTTGGCAAGGCCCATAAACTAACAGCGTTTGTCTGCCACCAGAGTTTTCCCCCTTTGCCTCCAAATGTAACCAGACTCACATCCTTCTGGTGGTGTCACAAAAAAGTAACATGTTTCACGTTTTGATCAAAGATGGATCTGAGAGAAATTTTCTTTGACTTGTGAACATGGACCTACTTTTAATCAATTGATAGAAGTTCTTTCCTTTTTCAATGAGAACAAGGAGGCTGCAACAGGACATTTGATTTTTATTCCTTGTCTTCAGATAGAATAAGAAGGATGATGGTGCCACTCAATCCAGCCACTTAAGCTGTGTGGTTAGCGAAGGCTTAATGCTCTGGAAAGAACAATCAGCTGAACACTGAGTGTGGCAATTAAAAATATAGCATATCATGTGTCACTTATGTATAACGCGTCTCTGCAGCAATCATCGCAAGTCATCTTGTAAATGTGGTACACTTTTCTTTTTTTCCTTATCATTTGCAGTTTGGTCCTAAACAGACACAGACATTGCCATCAAAGTCATGCAGCGTTATCATGTGAATGTTGAAAGTGTGAACAGTTGCTGGTCATCCATTATCCGTCCATCTGACAGATATTGGATCACATCTTTTTTCCTCTTAGTCGTCGGTTTAGATATGTACCTGCAAAAGATGATTCCTGCAAAAACTTAACACGATTGTGCGCAGCTGACTCTTGGACAGGAAGACCCAGTCGCTAGTCCTGCGATATCCTGGTTCAAACCGACGAGACCTTCAAGCTGTTAGCTCCCTTCACTAAACCTCTACAGGGCGTGTGGGTGCCACCAGTCTTTCAGACACGGTAGTCCACGGACAGCATCGTGAACATGTGATGTATTGAAAGTGAAAGGCCGCAAATTACAACAAAAAGTATGTCAACTGAGAAAGCATATGAGTCTAGGGTTCAAACTTGGCGTTGCCTTGACTGATTTCCTCTTCTCCATTCGCTTTTGCCAGAAGACTTTGAGTTGGAGCAAAAGCAGACAGGAAGAGAAACTGCGGCTCCGTGTACAGCCTGCTCTTTGGACAAGGAAAAGAGCACAGGACAACAAAAGGAGTTTCCCTGTCTACACCATACACAAAGGTCCACCTTGAACCGTGGAAAGTGACGCACATACATTGAATAAATCGTTTAGAATGATGCTGCCTCGAGCTGCACATACGATTATGGTAAACTGTTTCAGTGTTAACAAGTTCGCCTTACTGTTGTGGGGACTAGTCTGTCACTGCTGCATTGCACCCAAACCAGGAAGCCTGAGAATAAAAAAAAGCGAGAAATGAACACTTAGATATCAATAACCAAATGAAACATGAAAGTGGGGTCACTGTTCACAGACGAGACTTTGCAGGTGTCTGAGCCACGCCTCTATTACTCACTGTTCAATCTGATGACGAAAAATGGGAAGCAATGTCTTATCACAATCTTTTTTATGGATCCACCAAACTCCAATATTATTCTAGTTTAACTATTTTCCTTCTTTTTTCTTTCTTTTCCCTTTTCCTTTCCCTTTATTTATTTATTTATTTATTTATTATCTTTTATAAAAAAAAAGAGAGAAAAGGGGAAGAGAAAGGCAGATAGCAACCAGAAAAAGACAGCAAAGATTGTGGAGAAGGATGAAGAGAGAAAAAGAGGAGGAAGAAAATATGGAGAGAAGAAGAATGGGAATGAAGAAAATCATTCAGATGACATTAATTTTTCATTTGTTTGTTTGTTTGTTTACTTTATTTTGTTTTGCTTCATTTTTTTAGTTTTATATTTCTTACCATGTTTCCATTGTTCTCTTTTCCCATGTATATACATCTGACATTTTTTTCTGTCTGTCTGTCTGTCTGTCTCTTCCCCTATTTCTCTCTCTCTCTCTCTCTCTCTCTCTCTCTCTCTCTCTCTCTCTCTCTCTCTCTCTCCCCTCCCTCTTCAACTGCTGTGTGCTGTAATGTCAGGACACAGAACGGGTCACAGTGACCTTCACTTTGATCATGGTGATCTTTTAATCTGGTGACAGACAGACAGACAGACAGGGTGACAGAGAAGACGACAAGAAGAAGCCATAAAAGCCGTTGTAATCTTCGCCTCCAGCAAGACTGATGCAACACTGAAACACTATTAGCTGAGAACCTCTTCATCGGCTATTTTTACAGCCCCCATAACTTCACCTGGTCTGTCTGCCAGTTCAAGCCTTGTCTTTGTCTGTTCTGTCCATCTGTCTGTCTGCTCATTCGACCTCTGTGCTGGTCTATTCTCTTCGTTCAACCCCAGTGTTTATCCACTTCATTCAGTTCCAAGACTTGAAGACTTATTTAGTCCATGTGTTTGTCTGTTGAGTCAGTTCGGTGGCTAGGTTTCTATGCTTGTTTTATTCAGCCCTGTGGTCGTTCCTTCATTCAGCCCTGCGTCTGATCAGTTCATTCATTTCGTGTGTTGTCTGTTCAGTTCATTCCATCCCTGTTTCTGTCTGTTCACTCCCTCCCTGTGTTTGTTCAACTGGTTCAGTCCCTGTGTCTGGTCAGCTGATTTATTTCCTGTGTCTGTCTGTTCATTCATTCCTTGTGTCTGTAGGAATCATCCATTCCCTCTGTTCGTTCATTAATTTCGTGTGTCTGTTTGTTCATTCCCTGTGTCTGTCTGTTCATTCATTCCCCGTGTTTGTTCATTCATTCTCTGTGTCTGTTCATTCATTATCTGTGCTTGTTCATTCGTTCCCTGTTTGTCTGTTCATTAATTTCCTGTGTCTGTCTGCTCATTCATTCCCTGTGTCTGTTCACCTGTCTGTTAATTAATTTCCTATGTCTGTCCACGCGTTTCTGGTGTCTGTCTTTTTGTTCAGTACCCGTGTCTGTTTGATTTATGCGTTCGCTATGTTTGTTTATCAATTCCCTGCGTCAGTTTAATTTCATATTAATACCTACCTCACCCTCTTATTCCCCGATTCCTCTCCTTCCTTCCCCTTTTCAATACCTGTTGCTCATGGTGTTTAAAAATCAAAACAACAACACCCCTTTAGGATTCACAAATTTTTGTTTGGAAAAAAAAAAGGAAACACCGCGGACTAACAGACGACAGATGACGAACGTGCACGTTTCACAATATAATGACCACAGCCAGAGGTCAAAACATGAAAACAACTGTTGACCCACCGAGCCGTCAAATGAACACGTCAAACGTTAAGTAACAAGCTTCGACTTATTATTGGTTTCTTGAGTCTGGGCGACGACAACAACAAAATAGCAGAAATGAATATTTAGTGGGAAAAATCAAATTTGGGTGACAAATTCTCAGTGACTATTAAAATGATGTAAAGGGGATAGGTTTAGAAGGGGGAGAAGAGGAGGGAGGGGGATGAAAAAAAGATGACTTTGAGATGTAAATATCAAATCCTTTAGTAAGAGGACTGGGAATCCTTGAGTTCCACATTTTAAACAGTACCATTTCCTTGAGCCTGGCTGAAATAGGCTTTTGTCCCAAAGATGAGAACTCCTCAGTGAACCTTGTCTTCAGCAGCTGTGACACTCCTCACACGGTACCTAACGTAAAACACTCACCTGTAACTGTGCGGTGTTTCAATGCGGCGTGTGAAAAATCACAATCCAGTGAACTCCCAAGGGAGCTAATGGAGGACAGAAAAGGGGCATGAAAGAGAACAACGGAAAGAAATAAATTACCGGAAATTAATTTTAAATGATCAGAATAAAAGAACTTGCCTAGGCCTATGCTTGAAGATCCACAAGAAATGAGTCGTTCTGGTTCAGATCCAGAATCCTCACCCACCCCGTCCTCAGGTGTAATGTACTGTAACTGATCCGTTATGTCGTTTGGGACACTTTGATTATTTTGGAGCGGAGGGATTTTGGAACAATGGGGCAGGCCAGTTTCCAGTTACTGCCAGGTGGTGAGTTGGTGCGTGTGTCCTTTCCCTCCAGCCCTGGAGTGAATGTGGGCGTGGCACCAAATCCAATTTTGTATTACAGAATTGCATCACGATTTTGAAAGTTCATTCTTGGGACATATACCATCTTTCGAAAAGTTTTGTTAAAATCAGTTTGGTAGTTTTCGTGTAATTTTTCTAACAGACAGATTGAGTAATACGCAAGCTAAAGTAATTGAAAACATAACATAGAAATTTATGAGTAAAACAGTTCATGAAGCTATATAATACCCCCACACTGAACACTGTATCTATGGGAGCATACTAGCTTCAGAAACAGATAATAACTGTTTTCCCGGAAAAAAAATGCCTATTGTGCTTGAAGAAAATGGGTTTTAGCTGTTATCCTTGAGGACCACAACTGTCTTCCTTGGGACAATAGCTATTTTCCTCGTTTTCCTATCATAAGTGTTCTTGCTATTTTCCCAAGGAAAACAGTCATCATCGGTGTTCGCCCCAAAGATAACACCAGTGTTCCCCATTTTCGCGGGGAAAACAGTTATTATTCTCAAGGAAATCAGCGAAAATAGGAAAACAGTTATGTTCATTGGGATCACAACTAGTTTGCCGATCCCATTTACGCTTGTCATGTCAAACAGGGACCATAGCTGTTTTCCTGTTGATAACGTTTTCCTCACAATAGTCCCTTTTTTTTCCTAAGGAGAACAACGATAACACTTATTAGAGCAAGGAAAATAGTGAAAACGATTGCAGTCCTTAAGGAAAATAGGTAAAATAGTCTTTACCCTTGTAAACACAGGGAAAACAGTTCTAATCATTGGGGAAATGATCATAATCCTAGAGGAAAATAGGAAAATAGTCATTGCCCTTATGAAAACTGGGAAAACAGTCGTAATCCTTAGTAAAATAATCGTAATCTTGAAGGAAAATAGGTAAAATAGTCATTGCCCTTATGAAAACAGGTAAAACGGTTGTAATTCTCAGGAAAATGATTGTAGTCTGAAAGGAAAAGAGGGATAAATAGTCATTACACTTATAAAATCAGGGAAAACAGTTGTAATCCTTAGGAAAATAATTGCGATCCTAGGATAATAACTATTTTCTTTCTTTTCGTTTTTTTTCGCTTGAAGATGACAGCTGTTTTCAGAGGATAACAGCTGTTATCACCTCTAGACGCTAGTGTGTTCCCATACATACCACCAGTTATCTTCCCCTGCTTACAACCACCCCCGCACCACACCTCATCCTGCGCCATTTGAGTTGGCCAGCGACTGCAGACAGCAAAGTGGGCGGAGCTATAGTCTCATCTGCATAATCCATCTCTTGACGACACGCCCCGTGACCCTGGCTGCACGTTCACCAGTCAGCGACGACGCTTCACGCCCCGACTGTCAAAGGTCGCCTGTCGTAAATCACACCGTTGGAGCTGTCTTTGACACTTCTGACAATCTTCTGATGATTGATGACGCTTCTTTTATTGGTGTGTGTGTGTGTGTGTGTGTGTGTGTGTGGACTGTTCTTCCAACTGCTGTAAAGATCTACATGCGTTTTTAGTCCTGTGTAATGCAGTTCTGTTTTGGTTTTGTATTAGTTTTCCCATGCATTTATCCATCCATTTTCGGTATACCTAATGTACTGGGGGAGGGGGGGGGGAAGGGGGATGATTAACCACAAGCTGTTATTAATTAGGATAAATGTGACAGGTTCATGAAGGGAAAGAGGGGTGGAGGAAAAGTGGAGGGTGGGATGGGGTGGAGGGTAGGGGGGGGGGGGGGCATGACATGTTTGGTTATGGCTTGACAAGAACTGTGCTGATTATGACTGTTTTGCAAACTCGGTAACACTACGTCCTCTCAGTCTATGCTAAGGTCTGCTAAAACAATCAAGCAGTTTACTACTTTCAAAACGTATTAATTATACTTCAGACAACTTCCCATGGATCATATTTCATCTCCTCTGCCCTCCCCCCCCCTCCACTCTTTCCCTACTCGTCACCCCCATCTCCTGGTCTCCCCCTTATCTCCTCTCTCTCTCTTTCACATACGCACACACACGCACCATATTGTTGTGATATTTACAGATGATGCCATACATTATAGAAATGTGGGATAGCCATCGTTTCTGCCGAGCATTCAATATTTTGTTCAGCTGTTAAAAACAAATGCTTTATGTCAAGTCGTTCAACAGCTGGGAGTACAATTTTTTACGACTCTCGCTCTGGTTAATAGCTTTGCGTGTGTGTTCCTCACGTTACCAGTGATACTGGGGTCATTTTCATGTGCCTGTGTCTCCTTACGCATTCGGAGAGAGAGAGAGAGAGAGAGAGAGAGAGAGAGGAGAGAGAGAGAGAGAGAGAGAGAGAGAGAGAGAGAGAGAGTAAAATGGGTAAACTCAGTGACCATTGTATGCTATAACTTAAATATCGGTTAAAAAAAGAAAACAAATTAAAACAAAAACTATGAACCTAAACTTCCGATCATGCAAATTCTAACAAGACACATGCACACACAGGCGCGCGCGCGCGCGCGCGCACACACACACACACACACACACACACACACACACACACACACACACACACACACACACACACACACCTTTAATTGTATGTTCTTTGTTATGTGTGCTTCTTCTTTATACCTTGCATGTCAAACTGTCATTCTCTTGATCACATCCTGTTCGTCATCGTCTTTTCCCCTCCCTCCGTCGCCTCATGTCGTGCGAATAAAGGTACTCATGGGTAATATGTCCTGAGTATGACGTGGAATTATTGCAAAGATGGTGTGTGTGTGTGTGTGTGTGTGTGTGTGTGGTGTGTGTGTGTGTGTGTGTGTGCGTGTGTGTGTGCGTGCGTGCGCGCGCATGGTGTGTGTGTGTGTGTGTGTGTGTGTGTGTGTGTGTGTGTGTGGTGTGTGTGTGTGTGTGTGTGTGTGTGTGTGTGTGTGTGTGTGCGTGCGTGCACATGTGTGTGTGTGTTTGTGTTTGTGTGTGTGTGTGTGTGTGTGTGTGTGCGCGTGCGTGCGTGCGCATGTGTGTGTGTGTTTGTGTGTGTGTGTGTGTGTGTGTGTGTGTGTGTGTGTGTTTGTGTGTGTGTTTGTGTGTGTGTGTGTGTGTGTGTGTGTGTGTGTGTGTGTGTGTGGTGTGTGAATTAATCTTGTGTGGTTGACTATCTCTTGATGCCCTGTCTTATAATTTATTTACTGTCCCTCTTAGTTTGATTTCATTTCTTCTTCGTCATGTTGTCTTCTCTGTTCTCTTTCATTCTTATTTTTTATTTCGTCCGTTGCTTTCTTATTTTCTCCCTCCCTCCTCTTCCTCTTGTTCCTTCTCCTCTTTTTCCTTCTCCAGCTGTTTATACTCTTTCGCCTCCAGCTCCTTCTTCTGATGATCGTGACTCTTCCTCAATGACTGACCACACAGA
>CM065715.1:78067942-78072942 GCA_033310375.1 Conus canariensis
GAGGACGACGACAACGACAATGATGATGATGATGATGATAATGCTGATGATCACTATTACTGCTAGTGTCGTTATTGTCGTCGTTGTTGTTGTTGTTGCCGTTGTAGTCGTCGTTACTGCTCTCGTTATCATTATATTATGATTATTATCATCACTATCGTTATCAACATCATCATTCTCCTCCTCCTCCTCTCCTCCTCCTCCTTCTTCTTCTTTCTTTCTTTCTTCTTCGTATCAATATCACTATCCTTATCATTATTCTCATTCCATTTATTATTATTATTACTTTTGTTTATGTCATTATCATCATCATTGTTATTGTCATCATTATCATTGTTCTTGTCTTTTTGTTATTTTAATCATTATTATTTTAATTTTTCCAACTACTGTTATTGCTCATATCATTATTACTAGTGGTAGTAGATGTATTTCTATCTTCATTACTATCATCATCTTCATCATTATCATCATCATCAATATTGTAAACATCATCATCATCATCATCATCATCATCATCATCATCATCATCATCATCATCGTTAATGAAAAGGAATCATCATGATCACCATTACTATCATCATCATTATCTATTGTTCTGTGTCAGAGGACTGTGATTTCTGGTCAGACTGGAATTATTTTCGAGGGAGAGAAAACGTGCCAGCAAATACACAGGTCTGTTTTCTTTCAGGGTGGTTGAAACGATGTTAGATGTTTGACATACTTTCTTTGGTTTAAGACTGTGCAATCTGATTTTTAAAGAAGGTTGATGAGACAGTCATGACGATGATAATTGTTGCTGTTGTTGGTAGAGGCAGCAGTAAGTAGTTGTAGTAATTGTAGTAGTAGTAGCAATAGAAATAGTGGCAGTAGTAATAGAAGTAGTAGTAGTAGTGGTAGTCGTGGAAGTAGTAGTAGTTGTAGTAGCAGTAGTTGCTGTAGTAGTAGTAGTGGTGTTGATGGTGGTGGTGGTCGTAATAGTAGTAGTAGCAGATATATAACAGCAGCGGCAGTAGTATAGTAGTCGTCGTAATGGTAGTAGGAGTAGTAGTAGGAGTAGTAGTAGTAGTAGCAGTAGTAGTAGCAGTGGTAGTAGCAGTCGTAAAAGTAGTAGTAGTAGTTGTAGTAGTAGCAGTCATAGTGATGATAGCACCAGTAATAGTAAACAAGTAGTTGTAGTAGTAGTTGTTGTTGTAGCAGTAGCAGCAGCAGCAGCAGCAGCAACAGTAGTAGTACTAGTACTAGTATAGCAGTATTGCAAAATAACTTTGTGTGCTGTGTGCAAGTCTTCAATACTTGGCCCTCTCTGTTCAAAGTAATCGTGCTCTTAAAAAAAAAGTAAAGGAAACCAGTAGAGAGAAGCAAACACTTTTAGGACAGAAAACGGGACGGGCAGGAAGTGGGGTGGGAAGAAGTGGAGGCTGTCCAACAGACGAGGGATATAAGACAACGGGAAAGAAAGCGGAAGAGCCGGAAAACGGGGCAAAGGAGAGAGGGAGGGTAGCACGTTGATGGAATGTCATGACACAGACAAAGGAGGGGAGGAGGCTGGGAGGATCTCAAAACAAAAAGAAAAATGCAAATAAAGGGAAGAATGAAACAAAAAATGCATGGCCAGAAGAGAAAAAACGAAATACAACGAAACAAAACAAAACAAACTAGAAAGCTGTAGAACCTATAAATGTTACAGACTTTCCAAAAAAAGTAAAGAGAAAATGTTAAAAAGGAATTAAAAAAAACTATAAAAGTGTGTAAAATTGAAAACGAGGGAGAGGGATGAACGGAGAATGAATAATAAAAGAAGATTTAAAAAGCTAGTTGCAGAATGAAAAAAGCGGACAGACACTACACATAGCAAGTATGTAGGAAATCGAAAGAGTGTGAGGGGATTAGAAGGAAAAGTAGAATAAGAACAAGATGTAAAAGTAGACTACCACCAGCATTTCGGGAAGAAGCAGAAGCAGAAGAAGAAGAAGGAGGAGGAGGAGAAAAAGAAGATGAGGAGGAGGAGGAGGAGAAGGAGGAAGAGGAGGAGGAAGAAGTTGATGATGATGATAGACATGATGATAAAAAAAGAAAAAAACAAGGAAGGAGAGGAGAAAAGAAGGAGGAGAGGAGGAAGAAAGAGAAGAGAAGAGAAGAAAAAGAAGAAGAAGAAGAAGAAGAAGAAGATGATGATGAGGTGAGAAGGAGGAGAGAAGGAAAAAGGAAGAGGAGGAGGACGAGGAGGAGAAGGACGAAGATGAGGAGGAGGTGTAGGCGGAAGAAGGTGATGATGATCATGACCGTGGTGATGAAAGAAGAAGAAACAAAGAAAAACAAGGAAAGGAGGAGGAGGAGGAAAAGAAGAAGAAGAAGAAGAAGAAGAAGAACAAGAAACAAAAAGAAAAAACAAGATCAACAATAAGAAGATTGGAAGGAGCAATAGAAGAAGGAGAAAGAAAAGGAAAAAAAAAAACACAAGGAAAAGCAGATGAAGATAAGAAAGTCAGAAAAGAAAGTTGGGGAGTGATGAGAGTCAGACAGACAGACAGGGAGGCACAATACAACCAATCTATCAAACAGATAAACAATCATGACGAGATCCTGCTTTTGCAGCTTTGTCTCCTCTTCTGTCACTGTACCGGGGGCGTAATAGATCCTGTTTACCATAATGTTAAGTGTGTGTGTTGTGTGTGTGTGTGTGTGTGTGTGTGTGTGTGTGTGTGTGTGTGTGGGGTGTGTGTCCAAAGTATGAAAAAGACACAGCAATGCAGTCAGTAACTGTCTTCTTTCCGTTTCTAATCCACTGATTTCTATGCAAACAATGTACACGTTGTCTTTAAAGGCTGTAAAACAGACAGCAAATGTTACTGTTTTCTTTTCCTTCCTTCTTTTCACCCAGCACACGATGGACTGAAAGCACCTCCGATGAATGTGCATCATTGTTGGAATTAGGATGCAGACTGTTCTCTGCGAGAGTCTATGTTGGGCCAGTTGTCAATGGTTTAAGCCATCACCTCAATGGCATTCACGCAAGTCTCCATCCCCCTTCTTCTTCCCTCCCTCTCCCTCTCTTCTCCTTCTCCTCTTGCTTTCTCTTTCCCTTCCCTCACTTTCCCATCCCCCCCCCATCTGTCCTGGTTCTGTCTAGTCCACTCCCTCTTTTTCATACCGAGGGCGACTCTCTCTCTCTCTCTCTCTCTCTCTCTCTCTCTCTCTCTCCTCTGGGAGGATGAGACGCACTTTTTGTTTCATTGTAACGAATACAATACTATTCGTGGAAAAAGCTTGATTTATGAAAAAAATATTGCTAAAAATAAGGACACAGTTAGAGTGCTAAAATTGAACTACGACGGTGACTCGGTGAAATCTCTCGCAAGGTATACTGCAGAGGCGTTGAACATTCGAAATAAGAAGAATAACTCAAACCGAGGTGATTAAAAGATGCAACGAATTTTAAAGGAGACGGTAAGACATTTTAGTTTTGATTGTTAATGCATTGCGAATTCTTGAAGATATGTTATTCTGGATGGTCGGTATTCAGGCTTGTGGTGTTTGGAATGGTGCCTTGTTTTAAATCATGTTTGTTGTGGATTTACTGTTCACGTTACTTGCTTTTCGCTTTGCACGCCCATGTCTTCAGGCTGTATAGCTAATGACATTAAAAATGTTCAATACTCAGTGCTCTCTCCTCTCTCTCTCTCTCTCTCTCTCTCTCTCTCTCTCTCTCTCTCTCAATCATTACGTGTGTTCTCACTGTATTTACTGGTGTCTACAATTCCGTGATCTGGAATCCAATCGCGACGCACTTTCTTGCAATGTGTCTGTGATGTTTATTTCTAATTTTTGTGTATGCACAGTCCCCATCCCCTCCGTTCCCTACTTTGTGTGTGGGCTCTGTAAAGCTTATCACAATAAACCATCATTCATTCATTCTCTCTCAATCAAAAATAGATTTCTTTTACTAAAATGAATATATTCTTGGCGTCTCGAAATTGGGCAAAACTTATTTCCTATTTCTATTCATTCTCTTGTTTTTCCATTCTTGTCCTTTCTGTTGTACATTATTTTTTTTTGTCTTCTCCGGTGCAGTCCTCTTCGATTTAAAAATGAAATCTTAACGCACTATTTTCTCCTTCGCACCATCAACACCTACACATACACACTGTATCCTACTGTCCCACCCATTGCCCATCTCTCACCTCCCTCCCGCCAAAAAATGTTTTGTTTTATTTCATTTTTACCTCCATGAAGACCAATAGCCTCTCAGGTTGTCTGTGCCTTTTTGAGTGTGATTCTTTTTTATAACTGGGTGCTGAACTCTCAATGTACACCTCTATGTAGACCTCTGTGTGCGATAGATGATATATATAATATATATATATATATATATATATATATATATATATATATATATATATATATAGTAAAAGCACCGAAAATGCTTCCTCTCAGTATGCAGTTGAAACATCATTTGTGTTTAAAATTCCGACAGACTTTCTATTAATGCCTTTTTTTTCTTTTACAAAACTGAACAACTCTTCTGGCTTTCATTAATTCCTTCCTCTCTACCCACACATTGATCAAAAAATAAAACAAGCTTTTGTTACTCTGGATCATATATTTGGAACTCACTTCCAAAGAGTCTACAAAACATGAATACATTAAAACACTTTGAGAAACATTTGCATAAACGTTTTATGTCTCAATAATTTTATTACTTGAATAAAAATCGTACACGTCCATTATCAAATTCTTCTGTATGCCATAATTTGAATACACCGTCACGTGACTTACTTCATTGAAGTGCTCACCCCGACCCTCTCCCTTTTCCTCCCACTTTCCACCACTCTCTCTCTCTGTCTCTCTCTGTCTGTCTCTCTCTGTCTCTCTGTCTCTGTCTGTCTGTCTGTCTGTCTGTCTGTCTGTCTGTCTCTCTCTCTCTCTTTCTCTCTCTCTCGCCTCTCTCTCTCAGTTATGGGCCTTGGCCTAAAGTGAATAAACATTCGCATTCGCATTCT
>CM065715.1:78090442-78092942 GCA_033310375.1 Conus canariensis
TGTGTCTGTGTGTCTGTGTGTGAAGGGTTGAGAGACAGACAGACTGACAGACAGACAGACAGATAGGTAGGTTCGTGAGAGAGAGAGAGAGAGAGAGAGAGACAGACAGACAGACAGACAGACAGACAGACAGAGAGACAGAGAGGGAGACAGAGACAGAGAGAGACAGAGAGTCTAATCTAGTGGTTTTGGTTGCTTAAAAGTACAAGCAAAACCAGACTTGACAGAACCATAAACACTGACACGGTCATTCAACCCATCACCTATGTAAATATGTTGTCAAATGCTAAAAACTACAACTCTCTGAGATATACACTTTCAGTCATAATTTCAGTAGAACAAAGTTGACATTATCCGTAAAAAGAAGTAAGTTAGAATTCTTGTTTTTGCACGAAAGACTGCATTTAATTACAAATATTGCGACAGACACTGCCTATTGGGATCAAATCATTTTAATGCAGTTTCTGTTCACCAGGAGAAGGCAAACATCCCGCCGAAATACAGAACTAATAGAAACCATATACATATGGTACCAAACATCGAAAAGCAGGAATGAGTGTATTACATAACGGCAAAGCAAAAAAGCGAAACTATTTCAAATAATCAAATGTAAAGCAGCCTTCTTGTTCTACAGTAGGGAAAGGGAGAGGACCTTGAAACACCAAAGCAAAAAACAATAGGGCCTAATTATTATACAATGAACAAGTGTTGAATAACTTTGATGTATGATTTTTTTTTTTTTTTACAGAGAATTAACAAAAGTTTTAATAATCGCAAGCTAAAATATTTTTTGATCTGAAGAAAAGGAGTCAGCAGAAAACAATAACTTTGACATACGACTTTTACAGAGAATTAACAGAAGTTTTAATAATTGCAAGCTAAAATAATTTGGTATCAAGAAGTCTGAACAGAAAACTATTCAACTGTAAAAATAAGTCTTTGGTGCCTATTCTGGTCCAATATGCGCAGGACACCACCTACTATGCCCTCTCTTTTAACCGCGGAGCCGGCGTATGTGAGCTCTCTCTGCGGAAGGCGCCATCACGTCCGTGTAACGTCAGCCCCCATGAATTTGCTGATACCGGTGACCCCGACAGAATCACAACAAGACCATTGACGTGGAGAAGCAATCAAAACTGAGGTCAAAAGCAGGGCACAAAGGCCACAGAATTTGGAAGATTCTTTTTTTTTTTTTTTATTGCTGATCGATGAGGATGAGGATGCTACAGATTTCCATCCTGGTCTGAGACTGCATGACAGGGCTCTACTGCACGCTTAATATATCCCGGCGTCAACCAGGCTCGAGAGATACAAACACCTGCAATGTTGGTCAGGAAATTTGAGCAACACTCTCAGAGACGCGTCCATAAAGTGGATTCAACTTGACCGTGTGGTTCCAGTATTCCCAAATGAACACATAGGAAACTCATTTTTGTCCAGGAGCCGGTCGGGACAGAAAAATCCCATAAATGAATGGATCTGATAGGAATCGAAACGACGTCATCCCAGCCGAGAATCCGCGGCGCTAACGACTTTACCATGGCACCATGTAGTGGATGCTCGAGAATGAAAAATTAAGAATGGCAGTTGTTGTCTTTATTGGCATTATTATTACCCTAACACGTGACCTACGTCCTTCTGATACCCGATTTTTAAAAAAATTCTGTCTGTTCGTACCAAAACTTTTGATAAGTATTCCTTTGCCTATCAAGCCCCTTTCGTTTGATCATCATCATCAGCAACGAAAGAGCGGTAAGAGTAACCTAATTTAAGAGAAGAAAAAACACGTTACCGACAAATATTAAACAGATTAACTGCATTATGTTACTAAGAATCGGATACTTTTTCCTGTAGGCTGCGAAAAACTGTGAACTGGCTTTTTCAATCTTTTGTATATGCAGACGAATTTCTTTCCCTATCCAGTACTGGAAACACCAACAACAATTAACAATCAATTAGTCCCATGTTTCTAAACTCTTTTTAGCAACAAATAAGTTTAACAGGTTCGGCACGATAAACTGTTTTTGATATTCCTCGAGATCGTTGGTGGACGGAGTTTTGAAAGACCACACCACATTTCATACTTAGCACCAGCTGGCCTTCAAATGCTGGTTCCAGTCCGCAAATAATGCAGATTACGAACCAGTCCATAGATGTAGATGAAATAGTAAACACTACATTCAAAGGTGTCAAAACTGCATGCAACATCTAGGAATCAGGCTTCTCGCCTGCAAGCAAAACGTACATGCCTCCTCCCCTTTCCTCCCCAACACACACACATACAAACACACACACACACACACACACACACACACACACACACACACACACACACACACACACACACGCATACACACAAGCACACACACACGCACACTCTCTCTCTCTCTCTCTCTCTCTTCTCTCTCTCTCTCTCTCTCTCTTCTCTCTCATATAGTGCTGGGAGTAACATGATGCCAGACATATAACACTTTACTGCATACTCCATAAAAAAAATCCT
>CM065715.1:78100442-78105442 GCA_033310375.1 Conus canariensis
TACATTTGGAAACTTAAAGAAAAAAACATAGACTACAACATATCTTGGAAAATTTTAAAAAGAGCAGCATCATACAACAACATTTCAAAAAAATGCAATCTATGCCTAACAGAGAAATACATTATACTATGTAAACCACAGTTGGCAACTCTAAATGTTAGAACAGAAATGGTTAACAATTGCAGACACAGATGGAAGTTTCTATCAGCGAAAAAAACCAACACCTGAGAAACACATGTAGCACGGGAAAAAACAACAGCAAACCAGCTAGCTATATATATACGTGGCACTGGCAACACAAGCTCATCACATCCTGACGACCGCACAGCGTGAAACAAATTTGTAGATGTTTTTAGAAGCTTGATTTTAACTTGCTTTTAATGTAACAAATGTCGCTCCCACTGTGGTTGAGCACTGTTTTTAAGATTGCGCTGATCCTCAGTACCATTCTCTTAACCGCTCCATACGTTGAGCACTTTGAATCAGCAAATTTTAAAATGGAAAAAATCAACTTTAAACAATCCATCAAAAACATTCCGTTAGCTAAACCCCAGTGCTACATGAAGAAAATGATAGGACAAACGGAAAAATTCATCAAAAATATGAGATGGAAAGCATTTTTCTTTTTAAACCCCAACGCTAAAAAAGAGGATAAAAATACATACGACTTCAAGTCATGGCGAGTACCACCAGCCATTGAAGAAATGAAAACATTTGAAGAAAAAATGAGAAGAATGTTAGCCAACATAGATTTCAAAAAATCTAATAACAAATTTCAATCAGCGTTAGAAAAGGAAATTAAACAAATTCAAAATGACACCAAAATATTTGTGAAGGCGGATAAAACCAATAACTTTTACAAAATAGAACCTGAAGAGTACTCAAAACTCCTTGATAAAAATATCCAGAAAAATTACAGAAAGGCTGACAAGGCTACATATGATCACATCAGAAAGAAAGAAAAGGAACTTGTGCACCAAATGGACCTAAGTGACAGAGTAGAGACCACAGCAGCTAGAGAAGCCTTTATTACACTTAAAGACCACAAACCCAATTTCTTGAACAACCCAACATGTAGACTGATAAACCCTTCCAAATCTGAACTAGGGAAAATTAGTAAAAAAATCTTAGAGAAAACCATAAAAAACATAAAAGAAAACACTGAACTCAATCTCTGGAAAAACACATATGAAGTAATACAATGGTTCAAAAACCTCAATAAACAAGAAAATACAGTTTTTGTAACATTTGACATAGTAGAATTCTACCCATCTATAGATGAAAAGCTACTAACTAAAGCTATAAAATTTGCCAACAAGTACACAGAAATATCAGGGTCAGAAATGGAAATCATTTTCCACACAAAGAAAACTTTACTGCACAATAAAAATGAAACCTGGATTAAGAACACAAGCAGGAATTCAACTTTCGATGTCACAATGGGATCATACGATGGTGCCGAAACTTGCGAACTTGTCGGACTATTCATGTTATCCAATATTCAAAAAAAACTTGGAAAACAAACTGGACTGTACAGGGATGACGGCCTTGCCGCTCTGAATGACAACCCTAGAAACATTGAAAATAAGAAAAAAGAATTGTGTAAAATTTTCCACAACCAAAACTTAAAAATCACAATAGAAGCAAACAAAAAGATAGTGAACTATTTAGACATAACGTTAGACCTCAACCAACACACATATAAACCATACAAGAAACCAAATGACACGCCTGTTTATGTAAACATCAAAAGCAATCACCCACCCTCCATACTGAAAACAATACCCAAAAGCATAAATAAAAGACTATCCAATTTGTCATGTAACGAAACAGTATTCAACAACGCTACAGCTGAATACCAAGAGGCGTTACATACAAGTGGCTACAATTACAAACTAAGATACGATCCAGACAATGATACAAAAAGATGCAGAAAGAACAGGAAAAGGAATATCATATGGTACAATCCCCCATATGATGCAAGAGTTAAAACAAATGTAGGGAAAGAATTCTTTAAAATCTTGACATCATCTTTCCCAAAAGACCATAAATTATTCAAGATATTCAACAAAAACAACATCAAATTATCATATTCATGTATGCCAAACCTTAAAAATGCCATCGATTCAGCAAACAAAATGAAAAGCAGCACAGAAAAAAAGGAGGGTAACGAAAGGAAATCTTGTAACTGTACCAAAAAAGAACAGTGCCCCCTAAGCAACAAATGCCTTTATAACAACATTGTGTACCAAGCCACTGTAACATCAGAGAACGCAAAAGAATCATATGTAGGTATCACGGAAAACCAATTCAAAACTAGATATGCAAACCATAAACAATCATTCAACAAAGAAAGATACAAAAACCAAACAGAATTGAGTAAATACATTTGGAAACTTAAAGAAAAAAACATAGACTACAACATATCTTGGAAAATTTTAAAAAGAGCAGCATCATACAACAACATTTCAAAAAAATGCAATCTATGCCTAACAGAGAAATACATTATACTATGTAAACCACAGTTGGCAACTCTAAATGTTAGAACAGAAATGGTTAACAATTGCAGACACAGATGGAAGTTTCTATCAGCGAAAAAAACCAACACCTGAGAAACACATGTAGCACGGGAAAAAACAACAGCAAACCAGCTAGCTATATATATACGTGGCACTGGCAACACAAGCTCATCACATCCTGACGACCGCACAGCGTGAAACAAATTTGTAGATGTTTTTAGAAGCTTGATTTTAACTTGCTTTTAATGTAACAAATGTCGCTCCCACTGTGGTTGAGCACTGTTTTTAAGATTGCGCTGATCCTCAGTACCATTCTCTTAACCGCTCCATACGTTGAGCACTTTGAATCAGCAAATTTTAAAATGGAAAAAATCAACTTTAAACAATCCATCAAAAACATTCCGTTAGCTAAACCCCAGTGCTACATGAAGAAAATGATAGGACAAACGGAAAAATTCATCAAAAATATGAGATGGAAAGCATTTTTCTTTTTAAACCCCAACGCTAAAAAAGAGGATAAAAATACATACGACTTCAAGTCATGGCGAGTACCACCAGCCATTGAAGAAATGAAAACATTTGAAGAAAAAATGAGAAGAATGTTAGCCAACATAGATTTCAAAAAATCTAATAACAAATTTCAATCAGCGTTAGAAAAGGAAATTAAACAAATTCAAAATGACACCAAAATATTTGTGAAGGCGGATAAAACCAATAACTTTTACAAAATAGAACCTGAAGAGTACTCAAAACTCCTTGATAAAAATATCCAGAAAAATTACAGAAAGGCTGACAAGGCTACATATGATCACATCAGAAAGAAAGAAAAGGAACTTGTGCACCAAATGGACCTAAGTGACAGAGTAGAGACCACAGCAGCTAGAGAAGCCTTTATTACACTTAAAGACCACAAACCCAATTTCTTGAACAACCCAACATGTAGACTGATAAACCCTTCCAAATCTGAACTAGGGAAAATTAGTAAAAAAATCTTAGAGAAAACCATAAAAAACATAAAAGAAAACACTGAACTCAATCTCTGGAAAAACACATATGAAGTAATACAATGGTTCAAAAACCTCAATAAACAAGAAAATACAGTTTTTGTAACATTTGACATAGTAGAATTCTACCCATCTATAGATGAAAAGCTACTAACTAAAGCTATAAAATTTGCCAACAAGTACACAGAAATATCAGGGTCAGAAATGGAAATCATTTTCCACACAAAGAAAACTTTACTGCACAATAAAAATGAAACCTGGATTAAGAACACAAGCAGGAATTCAACTTTCGATGTCACAATGGGATCATACGATGGTGCCGAAACTTGCGAACTTGTCGGACTATTCATGTTATCCAATATTCAAAAAAAACTTGGAAAACAAACTGGACTGTACAGGGATGACGGCCTTGCCGCTCTGAATGACAACCCTAGAAACATTGAAAATAAGAAAAAAGAATTGTGTAAAATTTTCCACAACCAAAACTTAAAAATCACAATAGAAGCAAACAAAAAGATAGTGAACTATTTAGACATAACGTTAGACCTCAACCAACACACATATAAACCATACAAGAAACCAAATGACACGCCTGTTTATGTAAACATCAAAAGCAATCACCCACCCTCCATACTGAAAACAATACCCAAAAGCATAAATAAAAGACTATCCAATTTGTCATGTAACGAAACAGTATTCAACAACGCTACAGCTGAATACCAAGAGGCGTTACATACAAGTGGCTACAATTACAAACTAAGATACGATCCAGACAATGATACAAAAAGATGCAGAAAGAACAGGAAAAGGAATATCATATGGTACAATCCCCCATATGATGCAAGAGTTAAAACAAATGTAGGGAAAGAATTCTTTAAAATCTTGACATCATCTTTCCCAAAAGACCATAAATTATTCAAGATATTCAACAAAAACAACATCAAATTATCATATTCATGTATGCCAAACCTTAAAAATGCCATCGATTCAGCAAACAAAATGAAAAGCAGCACAGAAAAAAAGGAGGGTAACGAAAGGAAATCTTGTAACTGTACCAAAAAAGAACAGTGCCCCCTAAGCAACAAATGCCTTTATAACAACATTGTGTACCAAGCCACTGTAACATCAGAGAACGCAAAAGAATCATATGTAGGTATCACGGAAAACCAATTCAAAACTAGATATGCAAACCATAAACAATCATTCAACAAAGAAAGATACAAAAACCAAACAGAATTGAGTAAATACATTTGGAAACTTAAAGAAAAAAACATAGACTACAACATATCTTGGAAAATTTTAAAAAGAGCAGCATCATACAACAACATTTCAAAAAAATGCAATCTATGCCTAACAGAGAAATACATTATACTATGTAAACCACAGTTGGCAACTCTAAATGTTAGAACAGAAATGGTTAACAATTGCAGACACAGATGGAAGTTTCTATCAGCGAAAAAAAACCAACACCTGAGAA
>CM065715.1:78107942-78115442 GCA_033310375.1 Conus canariensis
ACACACACACACACACACACACACAAGCACGCACGCGCGCGCGCACGCACGCACGCACGCACACACACTCGAACAGAGAGAGAGAGAGAGAGAGAGAGAGAGAGAGAGAGAGAGAGGAGCAGCCATGTGCAAAAACACACATAAACGAATATTGAACATATTGAACACACACACACACATACACACGCGCGCGCGCGCACGCGCGCACGCACACACACACACACACGCACGCACACACGTGCGCGCACACACACACACACACACACACACACACACACACACACACACACACACACACACACAACACACACAGAGTTCCAGATACTGTATCATACTGTCTCTAAGCCCCCTCTCCTCCCCGTCCCACCCCCGTACTCTACCCCAGCCCCTTACTCACTACCTCCCACACCTCCTTCCCCATTTCGTCCCTCTGTGCACTATGATGAGACATGAACTTTGTCGATGATAAGACTTGGACTGTTAGATTAACATATAGACTCTTACAGTCATAACTTCAAGTCAACAAGTATCAGGCGAAATAAAGGTAAGAACATGAGCCATTTGCTGACTCTGGGTTGCGTTGTCAAACGGAGTGAACCTGAATCATTTCTTCCACGTGTCATGAACAGCAGGAAAGGCATGGCGAAAACTGCTTCTTGAAGATGCATTGCACCCATGAATGAGTAACAGTGAGAAGTGGTAACATTATATTTTAGTGTGCGTGGCGGAAAATGATAAAAGTGCATAATCAGAAAAGAATTCGTGATTGGTCTCTGGAAATTACAGACACCATTTCTCTTACTTACATTGACTGTTGAGCGTTGGTTTTTTTGTTTTTTTTAAATCTGGGTCTCTTTTATTTCTGTATTTCAACAGAAGTGTGAGGTTACGTACTTTGCCAACTCACGTCAATTTTTATAGCGACTGGCATTAATTAGCAGTGCCGTTTATATGTTGAGTTAGATGAGGGACATGTGTCCGTTGAGTTGAGGTCAGGAACGTGTGTTCGCATCACGTGATCCTTTAGTAAATTCAATAACGTGTGTCCTCTTGAATTCGTCATTTAATCAGGAACGTGTGTCCGCATAACGTCATCGATAAGTGAGGTCAGGAACGTGGATCCGCATTACGTCATCGTTAAATGAAGCCAGGAACATGGATCCGCATAACGTCATCGCTAAGTGAGGCCAGGAACGTGGATCCGCATAACGTCATCGCTAAGTGAGGCCAGGAACGTGGATCCGCATAACGTCATCGCTAAGTGAGACCAGGAACGTGGATCCGCATAACGTCATCGTTAAGTGAGGCCAGGAACGTGGATCCGCATAACGTCATCGTTAAGTGAGGCCAGGAAGGTGGATCCGCATAACGTATCGTTAAGTTAGGCCAGGAACGTGGATCCGCATACAAACAAATACACTCTGTAGGAGAAACATCAACAGGCCGACTGCAATGTGAAGAAAACCAGACCACAAAGGACATAACTAGACACTTCTCCCCTATCGTTATAGACTGAACAATTTTCATTAGGAAATATTTGTTTGTATCCAAAAGATAACACATTAAAACAGTTATTTGACAGAAAGGATTGTAGAGCAGGGAAGGGGTGGGGGTGGGGGGCTATAAAAAAAAGCTTCTTTTGCTTAATTGTTTGAACATTAAACATAAAAAAAAACCTGACTGCCCAGTGCGTTTACATAACAAGACTTGCATGTTGTATTTTCCCTTCTTTCAGTTTTATGAGTGAGGTGTCACTGCCTGCTAGACCTGCTAGACCCTGAAAACATCGTGCACAAGGTTTGCAGCTGAATCACTAATTTGATGAATAATTAACCCCCCCCCCCCAAAAAAAAAAAAAAAAAAAAAAAAAAAGACTGGGAAGAGAGTCTCAAGGGCAAGATTTAGCGTATTCCTGACTTATACATTCACCCAAAGCGCTAGTCAGGCCTGTTTTGCCTTGAAAGATCCCTGTGTCTACCAAATTCAGCTTCATGTTTAAGACACCTACATCTAAATCTAATAAATGCGAACGGTGTACATAGTGGGTAACCGTGTCTGTCTGTCTGTCTTGTCTGTCTGTCTGTCTGACTGACTGACTCTCTCTCTCTCTCTCTCTCTCTCTCTCTCTCTCTCTCTCTCTTTCTGTGTGAATGTGCCTTCTTGCAAAGTGTCCTAAGAAAGCTAGAGAAATCTGTCAAGGGCAGACCACTCTCCTGGCAAGGTTCCCACCACTTCTTTGCCCCTTCTTCCTGTTGCGCATGATCACAGGATGGACTTCCGTCATTGAGGCTATGCCTTTTCCCACCGTAATCGTTAAGGTTCAATTCTGTTAACTAGGCAGCTACAAAAGTGGACTGATATTTCAGTGTGTGTGTGTGTGTGTGTGTGGTGTGTGTGTGTGTGTGTGTGTGTGTGTGTGTGAGAGAAGAGAGTGGGAGAGAGAGAGAGGAGAGGAAGAGTTTGTGTGTCTGCGCGTGTTGCTTTGTATCATGAAGTTGCAGCTTCACAAAATCAAATGAACTCTTTCACCCCTAACCATCTGTTTCGAAATGCCGGTGCTTCTCAGCGGCAGCAGCTGATTTTCACAGAGTTTTTAAAAGCATTCATAACTTCATCATTTCTAGAGCAATTTTCAGGGTCGTTGTGGAAAACTCATCGCAGTTTAAAACCTGCGTCGTGTCTTCTCTCAACAATTAGGAGCTACCAATCAAAACAGCAACATCGCCTGAGTTGGGACAGGCATGCAGCATCAATGGTCAGTGTGGTTTAGCGTAACTGGCTCAGCCATGTCTTCATTCACAAAACGAGACAGTGCTGCACAGATAAGAGATTGAACAACCATAACCTTCAGGCTTAGGATGAATTCAGATAAACTTTCGTTCGGCACTTTCGTTCCGTAGGCAATGATAGATAATGAATTACAAATAACAAATTGATAAGACAATTATAGCAAATTGATAAGACAATTATAGCAAATTGATAAGACAATTATAGCAAATTCAAATGTAACAAGGGAAAAAGGTGAATATGTGAATAGACGTGAACGCAAGTAAACAATACATAAAATCGTAATATCGAAGACAAACAACAACATTACCTACCGACTGGGTTATTTCGGACGAGGCTTCTGCATGCAAATCTTTACCACCACAGAACATTAATTCTAAATGGATCACAGGACACGGGTACAACAGAATCCTACTTCCTCGACGGTGTGTGAGTTTTTTACATGATGCTGTCGTTTCGAGGATGAGATGTCAAAGATTTTTTTACTGTTTTAATCGAGAGGGAAAATGCAGAGCGGTCCTTACATTCTTCTGAGTAGTGTAAATCAGTGTGATGCCTTACATTCCGTAATATAATTATACATAGGAATCAATGTCAATGCCAGTTGATGAAAACGACGTGGATATGTAAAACAAACCAAAAGGAAAAATGTCTAAGGGCTAAAATTTCTTATAGTTGTGTTGTTCTAGTTTGTCTATTCTCTCATTTATCTAACTTAGAAAGAAGGATTGGAGGAGCATTTTATGATGCTGTTGCCTGGACAACATTGTTGAATAAACAGCGTTTTCCTTTTAAACAGACTTCTTCTCCCTTTGGACTAATGGCCAAAGTGCTCATCAAAACAACTTGAGTAATCCCAATCTTAGAGTGAGATAAAGTGTGAAGAAATGAGTAGAGTGGGTGGCTTTATCTGAAGAAAATGCCCTTGTGCCTTTTTTTCTTCTTCCTCGATTATTGTTAATCATATTTGCATTTTATTCCTATTCTGATTTTTTCGTTTCCATTTCACTTGTGCACAACTATTTTGCTCTTTATATGACTTGAAAATTTACGATGCGTGATACGTTGAAAGACTTTTACCACTTCTTCAGTTTGAAAAGAACATAATCCTGTTTGCGAACAATGAAGAAGTGATTTGACTGCCAGTTATTTTTTCTGCCCCCCGAAGTATTCCGGGATTATTCTAGGAACTCTAGAAAACTAAAGAATCAGCTTTTCCCATTTTCAGCCTGTCACGTTCACGTCGCGGTGGCGCCATTTGGAGAGAGGATTCTGAGAGCTGATGGGAGGCAGGAAATACAATGGGAACAGTTTTCCTCTATGTTCTTATTTGTTACTGAAATTTAGGGCCTTTCTTTCAGCCTTAATTTCATTGCATTCAGATCTCTCTCTCTCTCTCTCTCTCTCTCTCTCTCTCTCTCTCTCTCTCTCTCTCTCTCTCTCTCTCTCTCCCCTCTCTCCTCCTTAAACAGAGTGAATGATAATTGGTTACGTGAAGAGAAAATGTACACGAGCCTTCCGTTCACTTCCCGTGCCTTTGAGAGATGACGATCTGTAAAAAAAAAAAATAAAATAACTCAACTTGATCGCACAACTGCACAAAACTTAAAGATCAACTCAACTTTTATGCACAAACGCTCAAAACTGTTAGATTAACCCAGTTTTCGTAAACAAATATTTGACACGAAGAGCTTAATTCAATTCTAAACGCTCGGATGTTGAAAACTGAAAGGCTAACTCAACATTAATTGAGGAAAGACACCAGACTGCCAGGATACTTGCATAGATGATCGAGGGTAACAGTATAACTGAATTGTAGTCATACAGACGATCGAAGCTATAAGAATAAGTGAGTGTTATTTGTACAGCGGTTAGCATTACTTTGGCAAGTACTTTGGCGATCTTATACGCTATCATGACGCACTGCTTGGTTTGCATCCTTCCTTATTACAAGGACAAAAAGGCATCTCTCCGACCCGCAAACGTGTGATCCCATGCTGTTGGATTTATCTATCATCTTGTGTGTGTGTGTGTGTGTGTGTGTGTGTGTGTGTGTGGTGTGTGTGTGTGTGTGTGTATGCATATAAGTGTGTGTGTATGCATGTAAGTGTGTGTGTGTGTGTGTGTGTGTGTGGTTGTGTGTGTGTGTGTGTGTGTGTGTGTATGTGTGTGTTGTGTGTGTGTGTTTGTGTGTGTGTGTGTGTGTGTGTGTGTGTGTGTGTGTGTGTGTGTGTGTGTGTGTGTGTGTGTGGTTTCAAATTAATGTACAAACTGTTGGCACGATATTCTCATGTGTTCATTTATTTCATTGACCATTTATTTATTTATTTACTTATCTATTTATGTACTTATTTATTTATCTGTTTATTTGCTTCACAATTTTGTAATACCTCATTTGGCAATTTATCTGTGTATCTTCCCCAGTTGAACAGAAGATGAACTATTCCTATCGGAAAAGGGAATAATGCTATATCCCTCAGTTTGTCAATATTTCTGACTTTCGTGTTGTTGCCTGCAACTGCGTGATCCCCACTGCATCACAAAGACCCAATCTCGGTAACATCATTTCAGCAGCATTTACCCTCACCACTCTCAACCAGACCTTTACCGAGGTCTGTGTGCTAGTCCTTCAGTGTACACTGAGAGAAAGTATTGGGCGTGGGATGTGTGGCTTGATTATCTGATATTGTAAAAAGAGTCGATATTTCAAATTCATTATTATTATCATTATCATTTAGATTATATTATTATTATTATTATTATTATTATTTTATTATTATATCATTATTAATACTATCATTATCATACTATTGATCGTCATCATCATCATCATTATTATTATTATCATTATTATTATTATCATCATCATTATTCTTATTATTATCAGCATTACTTTTGTTATATTATCATTATCATTATTGTTGTTGTTGCTGCTGTTGTTGTTGTTATAGTTGTTTTCATTCTTCTTATTGCTATTATCATAACGTCCATCTTGCGCCGAATTTGACAAGATAAGTGATCGCTCGTTCTTCATTTCAGTTGTCCTGAATGTCTGTTATTTATCTTGCCTGAAGAAGACCTAAGAGGTCGAAACGCGTCGTGTTCTGCCTGTGATTCGTTTGTCCACGTTGTTTGGCGGAGTTATTTCAAACACTTTTAAAAAATGATTTTCCCCAGTAAAATGACGGAGTGTAAATAGGCAGGCGGCTATAGGGACCAGGTGACTAGAGGGATAGAGAGAGGAGAGGAGCGGGAAGAGGAGGTGGGGTGGGGACGAGAGGACCCGGAAGGGGAGGGTAGGACAGACACATTTGTGCAGAGGTAAATGTTAGCTAAGCGATGTGCTATCGAACCTTTGGAACATGACTACAACTAAAGATCAAAAGGGATGCGACTGTCATGTCTCCACAGCTAAGTCAGGATGTATCAGTACGGTTATTGATTGAATAATTGATTATCCTATTTATTTATTTCATTTACTTATTTATTTATCAATCTATCCATTTCTTTATTCACTTAGAATTATTAATTGATTCCTATAACAGTTATTAGTAAACGGTATTTTTTTTATTTGTTTATTTATTCATCTTCGTTCATTCATGTATTTACTTATCATTTATTTATTTATCATTTTCAATTGTTAATCAGTTACTTACATAGTTAGTTAGTGTGCTAGCTAACTAGTTAGTCACATCATGATCTCGCATCATAGATCAGTCCGCAGCAGCAGTACGTAGTAATCATCATCATCATTGTCGTCGTCGTCGTCGTCGCGTCGTCGTCGGTCGTCGTCGTCGTCGTCGTCCCTCATCATCGTCATCGATCACGTCATCATCATCATCATCATCATCATACTACTACTATATATTATTATTATTATTATCATTTACTGCTACTACTGCTACTACTACTACTACTACTACCACACCACCACCACCACCACCACTACTACTACTACTACTACTGCTACTACTATTATCATTATTATTATCATATTATCATAAATCTTGTCGAGTGATATCAGTACGGCGATTTAGTTAGTTGTTTATGTTGTTGATTTTCTTATTTATTTGTTAATGTGTTTATGTTTCTATCAGTATCATTATTATAAAAGTTATCATTATCATCATCATCATCGTAGTCGTCATCGTCGTCATCGTCGCCATCGTAGTCATCATCATCATCATCATCATCATCATCATCATCATCATCATCATCATCATCATCATATTTTTATTGTTGTTGTTGTTGTCGTTGTTGTTGTTGTTGTTGTTATCATTATTGTTATTATATAATTATTATTTTGATGTTGCTGTTGTCATCATCGTCGTTGTTGTTTGTTTTTGTTGATGTAATGAAGATTATTGTTCTTTCTTTAAAGATTGTTATCATCATATAACCATTGTTATTTTCTGTTAAGCTTGATGGTGACTACAACTGTGGTGATGTTGAATCAAACAGCAATAGGATTTAGTGAACAATGTCTCAAAGAAATCTCCTCTCTCTCTCTTCTCTCTCTCTCTCTCTCTCTCTCTCTCTCTCTCTCTCTCTCTCTCTCTCTCTAATTAGTCAGTCCCCCAAACGCAAGGTTATGTGAATGATTACATTTTTCTGAGGCTAGATGTGTTAGATTTCAGTGCTGGTGGTGTAATGATTTGCAAAAGACAACACGTGTTTTATATGATTGTAATGTTATTTGATTCAGGTTCATAG
>CM065715.1:78132942-78137942 GCA_033310375.1 Conus canariensis
GTCAGTGGGATGCTTTGTATACCGAGATGGAATGTACTTCTCCCGTAAATCATTCAAAGACCTGCAGTAAAACATAGCATGCATTTCATCTTCGAGGCCAGCATCACACAGAGGACATTTCAAATCATTTTGATGAACGGGAGCGTATCTCATTTTATGAGTACGTAATTCAGGGGCACCTATTCTAAACCTAATCAAAACATCTCTGATGTGTTTATTTTTAACAACTGTGAAATAAGATTCCAGCGACAGAGAAGATTTAAAAGAACGGTAAACACTAAATCTACTGCTTTTTTAAATGTGTTCTTGCCAGTTTTGACTATGACAGTCAACCAGTCTTTGCTTGAATGAGCTCAGGAATCCGTGCATGTTTTCTACGCCTTGATGCTCCCAAACAAAACCGAATCCAAATTTGAACAAAGTATCCCGAACCCGTGACGCCCAGCATACTTTACCTTGATCACACAATATCAAAAGCATATTATATGATTTACGCGGAAGTCTTGATGGATCCGTTCTTGTAAGTCTTAGCCAATACTTAATGCATGATAAGTAAGAAAATATGTATAAAGGATAACGTCCAGTCTCGCCATATATCATGTCATTTGGTATCCTTGGGCTAACATTCAACAGCTTTTTCAAAGCAAACATGTGCACTTTTTCTATTGTAGAAGATCCAGTTAGTCCCCAATTTCAGAGCCATATAGAAGGATAGGTTTTATTTGAGCATCAAATAACTTTAGAAAAATCTTGGCCAAAAAGTCACCCATCTTCCATAAAGTTTTGAATATATCAACAACACCTTTCTTGACTTTAGTCGCCATGTCTTCCAGAGCCCTAGAGAACGATAATCTGGTACTAAAAAACAACCCTAGGTATTTGTAAGAATTTACTACTTCCATTTGAAGGCCATTATATGTCCATGCCTCACGTCGAGAAATATAGCCACCATTCCTGAAAATGATTATTTTTGATTTGTCAAGATTGACATGTAAATCTAATTCAGATGCCTTAATTGCAAGAACATTGAGCTGGTTCTGAAGTCCAGCAACCGTGTTTGACAAAAGTACAATGTCATCCGCAAAAAGTAAAATAAACAGCTCAATCATGTCAGGGTTCAGTTGAATGCCGTGTCGTCCATTTTCAATTATTCCTGTGGCCAGTTTGTTAATGAACAGAGAAAAAAGTAGCGGACTGGTAACCTCGCCTTGTTTTAAGCCTTTGTAGCAAGTGAATGCTTCCGTCATCTTGATCCCACAGCATACTCGAACTTTTACAGTTTTATACATGCTTTGGATTGTCAATAACATTTTCCCTTTAATTCCAGATTTTCGCAATATAGGCCAAAGTTTTCCGTGTGAAATTAAATCGAAAGCCTTACGGAGGTCAATGAAAGCAACAAATAATTTCCTGTTTCTAAGTAGGTATTTTTGAACCATAGAAAAAAGAGTAAAAATGGGTTGAATCTAAAGGTCTGCTAGGAGAAATTCAAGCTGGTTTTCGGAAAGATCCTTCAACCATCGAAAAAAGAGTAAAAATGTGATCGATGGTTGAATGATCTTTCCGAAAACCAGCTTGAATTTCTCCTAGCAGACCTTTAGATTCAACCCATTTGGACAGTCTCTTATTGATTATGTAACTGTACAATTTACCACTTAAATTCAAAAGTGAAATGCCTCTACAGTTGTCAGGTTTGTGCAGATTACCCTTCTTATGCACAGGTTGTATGATAGCCTCGGTCCAAGCTGCTTGGGTATTGACCTGATGAAAAAACAGCATTAAAAAATCGCAGAAGAAAAGGAACAACTATATCCCTCGAAGATTTGAGTAATTCAGGCAAAATACCGTCTGAACCTGCTGCTTTGTTATTTTTTAAGTAGTTAATTGAGTCTACTACTTCTTCTTCGGTAATATCATCATTCAATGGTCCAAAATCTTAATTATCATTTTCTTCTTCAAAATCCGGTTAAAAAATCGGAGAATCGTCATCCATAGAAACATTAGTATCTACTTCAAAGACCCTCTTAAACTGTTGCAACCACTCTACATCCGTAATATTATCAACCTTTCTACTTTTCGTTGAAAAATGTTTTACATTTTTCCAAAACTGTCTGGAGTCGTTTACATTCTGTTCAAGTTCTGCTCTACATTTGGTTTTGTATGTTTTCTCCTTATCATCCAATAACTTTTATATGACCTTCTCTTCTCAAAGTATTCGTGTCCATCCTCTGTGGGGTTTTCTTTTTGTAAACATTTGAAATCGCGTAGTGCTTTTCTGGTATTCTTTCGACTTTCATAGCACTCCGAGTCAAACAATATATTACCTTTGATGGTCCTACCACCACCCTGCTTTACAGACATGCAAGAGGCGGCAGATTTTAGGGTGGCAGAAAACAAATCAAGTGCACTGTCCATGTCAACTTCAATCAACTGTTTCGCTTGCTCAAGCGAGGTTTTGTTTTCTGGTAAATAAATTTGATATAGAAAGTCTTCTCGCCTATCTTCAGACCAAACTAGTTTGAAAATAGGCGAGTCATTAATTTCAGCATCATCCGTTTGCTGATTACACATCGCAACGCATTCGACAGGCATGTGCTTTGGGTGAATTTTTTCATGAACAAAAAGTCTTCTGGGTAGAGAGCACAAGAAGTAGAGCAAATAAAATAATCAATAACACTGTTTCCAGAGGGAGCTATATAAGTGAAACAACCATCTGTGTCTCCTAAACAAACACCATTCAAAATATACAGATCAAAACCGGTACATAAATTAAGTAATTTTTGACCATAATCATTAATCACAGTGCCCTGCGAAGAACGAGGAGGGGGAGTCTGATCATCAGTGTCAGAGTCATGGTGGGCGGGGTCAGACATCACATCGTCTACAGTCAGCTGTGCAGGAAAGATATCAGAGGTTCTAGCATTAAAGTCCCCACACAGGATAAATTCAGCGTCTTCTTGTTTTTCAATAATATCGAGCATGCATTGTTCAAGAACAGAGATCCCGTTGTCCACGCCACTAGTGTCATAAAACGGACTATTTACTGGATCCAAGTAAACACTAATAATGAAAACATCAGACTCAGTTCCAAACAGTCGCTTATCAGCTTGGAGTACGATAACATTATCGTATTTTGTTGGAATTTCTTTTATAAATTGCAAAAAGATGTTTTTTACCATTACAACGACCCCACCACTTTTCCTTCCCCGAAGAGATAATTTTTTTTGCTGGTGATACAAAGCTTGTATGGGATGGAAATAAAGTAGATGTGAATGAATCCACAAAAGTTTCCACCAGGCAAATGAAGTCGAAGTTTATAATAAAGGAGACGAAGCTAGTTTCTTTCAGTTTTGATAAGATGCCTTCCACATTATATGAAACCATTGAAAACACTGTACTTTTCAGAGTATTTACATCAGGGTCGGGACCGTACCTTCATTTCTTATTTTTATTTTTAGAGACGACAGATTTCCGAGGACTCGCTCGCTTTTTCGGCTTTGAGCGATCACTCCAGCACTCGGGAATAGATGACTGTCTGTCAAGTGACAAGGAACTCCCCTGACCTGCTTTGCGCTCCATTTCTCCACGGCGCGAATGTCTTTGTCTTTCGCTTTGCACGTGCGAAGCGGTATTTGTGGAATGTGCACTGTCCTTGCGGTTTAGAGAGGGGGTGGGAATGGGAGGAGTGGGGGTGAGGGGAGGGGAAGGGGAATCCCCGGCGTCACCCGGCTTGTTGACAGTCGTGTCAGGTGTGCCACAGGTTGCGCCGTCTTCAGGTAGTGGGCCATCTCCACATCCAGGATGATACACACTGTCTGACACAATGACAGAGGCACTGGGAAGATTTTCCTCCCCTCTGGCACAGTCTGTCTGTTGTCGATCACCCCCAGCAATGCCGCTGGAGTTGTCATCTTCCCCAGGCAGACTGCCTGTTGGTGTCGTGTTGTTCCTGTTTTTCTCACTGTTACCACTGTCAGCCGTCGTGTCACTAGGTGTGACTGCTGAACGTGTGGCAGGGGAAGAGGTGGTGGCAGTGGTAGCAGAAGTGGGTCGTACCACCTCCTCTACGGCCTGGCAGGTTGACAGCGATGTCGTCTGGTTGTCTGCTGCGGTGTCTGCAGACTCGCCGATCGGTGGTGCCGTCTGCGTAGAAAACACAGGGGTCAGGCTGACTTCTGTATATCCCTGTCGTGATCCAGCTGGTCAGGATGGGGGCTATCGTTCTGACGTTCAGCGGCGTCCTTCATGCTGTCTGACCTATCCCGTGTGTCAACTCTCTCCTCTTCGTTACCACTGTGTTCTCTTCTTTCTTGCTTGTCTTCATGACTGCTGGCAGAAGGGGCTGACTGAACAGCTTCACTGTACAGTTTTGTGCCAGGTACCAACACGGGGGAATGGATAGTGACACTTGAGCTCGCAGAATTGTTGGCAGCATTTGGTTAAGGTGTCGGGGTGTTGTTCGTGGTATACGTTGTGACGATCGTCACGGAAACGATTCTGTGGTACCCGGTCGTTGTGCCTGGTAAAACGATTTCCGACGGTCTCCCGTCTTTCGCCGTAATTCCGAAGTCTGGGGCGATCCTTTGAGTTGTACGTGTATGTACGTGGTTGATCATGAACAAACAACCTGCCATTCTTGAAGTATGCGTTTTTCCCCTGTAGCCGGTAGTAGTGCATTTCTTCTCGTTGGCGTACAGTCAGATCGGCAGATATCTTAATATTCTCTCTTCTGAGTAGGTTCCTTAAATAGCTGTCACTCAGGATGTCCATTTTGTCTGACCATCTGTGGAAACGAACGACTAAAGGGCGTGGTTGAGAGGAGGACTGTTTGAAGCTTCCAACACGGTATGCTTTGTCTATGTCAGACAGACTCCAGGAGTCAGAGGGTGAGAAATGGTTTAAAGTTTCAACTACGATTTCCGCACTTTTCCTGTTGTTTTCAAAACCGGTTTCACGCAGACCAAGAAATTTCAAGTTGTTTTCTTTCGAATTCATCTCTA
>CM065715.1:78155442-78160442 GCA_033310375.1 Conus canariensis
GCCGGGTAACCGGACGATTTCTGAATCACATGGACTGCCACGCTACAGTCACCGCTTCTTTCTTTCTTTATTTGCTTTTTTTTCTTCTAGGAGACGGAGGAGGTCGAAGAAGGTGTGTGCAGGGTGTGCGTGTGGAGAGAGGGTAAGGGGCTTAGAGGGGGCAGGGAGTGGGGTGGGTGGAAAGTGATGTTTTGAGGGTTGGGTGGGGATGGGGAGACGGTTTCTGGCACCTCCGTTACCCTACTTCCCATCCCTTTTAGCCGTTACCGTCAGTGATACTTTTTGACAAAACGATCTAGCCATGGACCCTATTGACATTCAAAGAAAAATTCCCCAAATCGAAGAATGACTATATCTGTGGAATGATGGACCAAACAAACAAACAAACAAACAACAACAAAAAAACCGGAGCAGAACGTAATAAGAAGAAATACATCCTTTCTAATCTATAGCCTCACAGAGGTAATTCCCTGTTTTATTTGTGTTGAATGGAACGCACAGAAGGTAAATCACCTGTTTGGATGTTTTCACCTTCTCTTTGGTTTTCACCACTCTTTTGATAACTATGTGTTATGCGGTTGACCGATTATCTGCATATTATATCGTAGATGGATTGAACCGGCTTTTCGTTTACATCTTGTGTGGGCCAAAACCTCGTGTTTTTCCTATTGTATACGCCATGAGTTATGTATGTATTGTATAAGCCACCGAATAACAGTGCAGTGTCTCTCCTGATGGGTTACCTCGTGACGACTTGGTTTTGCTCGCTCTCTGTGAGGTACTGAGCTTGGGCCGCAATAATATAATTCAGGGATGTATGTGGGCTGGAATGAGCGGCGTCGAGTGTAGGAAAGTAATATTGTTTAGGAGTGCTCAAAAAATGAGAAAGAAAAATAAATACATAAAAACTCAATGAAAAGACATAGAGAGAAAAAAACAAGGAAAGAAAAAGTTTGATCTGTAACAAAGGATCGAGTCTGGAAACTATCTTGGGGTCGCTGTGACCTGTTAAGAATTTCTGAGGACTGAAACAACAAGAGCCTGGGACATGCGAGACGGAGACAGGATGTAAATGGCGTTTCGCCGGAAGTGATGTAAAACCTTGCCTGGACGTAGTGTGATGTGTATGTCCGTGTCGCCCCTCGTCTCGAACGTATCTGGAAGTCCACTGCCATCGACATCTGGTCTATTTGACATTGTTTGTTATTCTGTTTTAGTTCATTGTGTTGGATGATGCTGTCAGCATTACACAGTTTTGTTACTGTGAGGGACCACGTCTAAAGAAAAAAAAAAACCCTACCTATTCGCTCACTCTTTCTGAAGGAGAATGGCTGTCTGTCTGGCTGTCTGTCTGGCTGTCTGTCTGGCTGTCTGTCTGGCTGTCTGTCTCTCTTTGTGTCTGTCTTTGTCTGTCTGTCTCTGTCTCTGCATCTGTCTGTCTGTCTGTCTGACTCTCCCTCTGACGGCCTGTCTGTCCGTCCGTTTCTCTCTCTCTCTCTCTCTCTCTCTCTCTCTCTCTCTCTCTCTCTCTCTCTCTCTCTCTCTCTCTCTCTCTCTCTCTCTCTCTCCGGTTCTGTCATATTTCGAACCCTGCAATCATGCCCTCCTGTTTCCGTGTTGTTTCACTCTTCGTAACAACCGGGTGTCCCGTTAGCATTTCCTCTACCACCCCTCCTCCCTCTACCACCCCTCCTCCCTCTACCACCCCTCCTCCCCTGTCCATATTCCCCTCCCACCGCCGCCAACACCGCCATCATTATTATCACCACCACCCATGACATAACAATGACAACAACAACAACGATATAAAAGCCACACAAACAGCCCGCTTGCATGGCTAATGTTTGTGGGGGAAATGTCACTGAGGACGATTTTTGCGGCACTGTTTCCGTTTTGTTATTTCTCCCTGAACACTGCCTTTTACAGTTTGTTGATCATATTTCGATGCGTGGTTGTGCATGCAGTATTATTTTGTGTGTTCTTTATGTGCATTATATGGGACATATTGATACTGCGTCTTTATATATAGCGTATGTGGGACATACTGATACCGTGTCTTTATATGTAGCGACTTTTGCTGCAAGGCCTCTCTGGAGAGTTCGTCTTGCTACAGGGCCTCTTTGCAGACAGAGTTACCCTGTAGAGCCTCTTTACATTGGGCCTCTGGCAACAGGAACTTTTGCACTGGACCTTTTGCTATAGGGTCTCTTTAGAGCTTTTTGCTGTGGGGCCTCTTCACATCGGGCGTCTTGCTACGGGGCCTCTTTACATCGGGCTTCTTGCTACAGGGCCTCTTTACATCGTGTCTTTGCTACAGGGCCTCTTTACATCGTGCCTTTGTTACAGGGCCTCTGCACATCATGTCTTTGCTACAGGGCCTCTTTACGTCGTGTCTTTGCTACAGGGCCTCTTTTACATCGTGTCTTTGCTACAGGGCCTCTTTACATTGGGTCTCTTGCTACAGGGCCTCTTTACATTGGGCCTCTTGCTACATGGCTTCCTTACATCGGGCCTTTTGCCACAGGGCCTCTTTACATCAGGCCTCTTGCCTCAGGGCCTCTTTACATCAGGCATTTTGTTACAGGGCCTCTTTACATCAGGCCTATTGCTACGGGGCCTCTTTACATCAGGCCTTTTGCTACAGGGCCTCTTTACACCAGGCCTTTTGCTACATCGCCTCTTCGCCTCGGGTATTTTGCAACAGGAGCTTTATAGAGCTTTTTGCTACAAGGCCTCTTCATAGACAGCAGCTGGCTTTAGGGCCTCCTTATATTAACCCTCTGGTTATAGGGCCTCTTGCTACAGCGTCTCTGTACATCGTCTCTCTTGCGATAGGGCCTCTTTATATTGAGGCTCTAGATATAGGGTTTCTTTCTTTTGTGCCTCTTGTTACAGGGCTTCTTTATGTTGGCCCTCTCTATATAGGGCTTCTTTATCTTAGGCTTCCTATTACAGAGCTTCTGTATATTGACCATTTCGCTATAGGACTCTTTAGAGCTTCCTACGTAGTTTCGTCATAGAGAGCGCCTTGCTGTAGGGCCTCTTTTTCTTGGCGTCTTGTTTCAGGGCCTCTGTATTGGATCGCTTGCTACATAGCTTATTTACATTGGGTCTCTTGCTTTAGGGTTTATATAGAGCTTCTTGCTACGGGGCCTCTCCATAGACAGTGCCTTTCTATAGGGCGTCTCTACAGGTGTGTGTGTGTGTGTGTGTGTGTGTGTGTGTGTGTGTGTGTGTGTGTGTGTGTGTGTGTGTGCGCGCGCGCGCGCGCGCGCGCCCGCGCGCGCCCATCTTGCGCCAAATTGGATGAATATAAGTGATTGCTCGTTCATTTTCGTTGTCCTGAGTGTTGTGTATTTTGCTTCTTGCCTGAAGAAGACCTAAGAGGTCGAAACGCGTCGTGTCTTGTCTTGTGGTTCGTTTGTCTACGTTTTTCGGCGGAGCCTTATAAATGATTTTTGAAATCTGTTTAGATTTCCGCCTGCAGTCGCCTCACTTTGCAACTATGTCTTTATATTGGGTCTCTCGTGACAAGGCTTCTATATACTGGACCTCTTGCAACACGGCCTCCTTACATTGGGCCTCTTGCTACATGGCCTCCTTATATTTGGCCTCTTGCTACATGGCCTCCTTATATTGGGCCTCTTGCTACATGGCCTCCTTATATTGGGCCTCTTGCTACATGGCCTCCTTATATTGGGCCTCTTGCTACATGGCCTCCTTATATTGGGCCTCTTGCTATATGGCCTCCTTACATTGGGCCTCTTGCTATATGACCTCCTTATATTGGGCCTCTTGCTACATGGGCTCCTTATATTGGGCTTCTTGCTACATGGGCTCCTTATATTGGGCCTCTTGCTATATGGCCTCCTTATATTGGGCCTCTTGTTACATGGCCTCCTTATATTGGGCCTCTTGCTACATGGCCTCCTTATATTGGGCCTCTTGCTACATGGCCTCCTTATATTGGGCCTCTTGCTATATGACCTCCTTATACTGGGCCTCTTGCTACATGGACTCTTTATATTTGGCCTCTTGCTACATGGCCTCCTTATATTGGGCCTCTTGCTACATGGGTTCCTTATATTGGGCCTCTTGCCACATGGCCTCCTTATATTGGGCCTCTTGCTACATGGCCTCCTTATATTGGGCCTCTTGCAAAAAGCCCTGCACTTAGGTTCTACCTACAGGGCCTCCTTCTAGAGAGTGTCTTGCTATAGGGGTTCTACTTCTATGTCTTGGGCCTTCGGCTTTATACAGAGCCTCTTTCTTCAGGGCCTCTTTATATAGGTCTCTCGATTAGTGATCTCTCTACGCATGGGCTCTTTCTACGGGGCCTCTTTTACCGGGCCTCTTGCTTACAGGGCCTCTTTCTACAGAGCCTCTTTCCACAAGTTCTTATAGGATAGCTTTGTATAGGACTCTTTGTCTGGTGACTATTCTGGACTTAATGGATAAAATCAAGTGCTATAAAAGGTGGAGAAATAATAATGATAATTGTTGTTGCTTAAATGAGGTTCCCTGAATACCTTCTTCATCTTCATCTGCTTCTCTCTCAACTCCGGAAAAAGTTACTGGCAGCACCACACGCACTGAAGAACGGTTCAGCAAGTTCCTCCAGTTCCGTCGGTTGTGTGCTGAGGTGTGGGTGTCTGCGAAATGTTTTTCCTGTGCATTCTGCAGAGTTGTCAGTCCATTGTTGTTGTTGTTGTTGTTTTGTTGTTGTTTCTGCCTTTCTCTCCGCCTCCCCTCCTCCAATAGTTTCCTGGAGGACTGTTTCAGCAAGGCTATTCGATCTTGCTGAGAGCCATTTCAACTTATTTTCTTTTCTCCACTGATGTCAGTAGTTCGGGTGGTCCTATGGACAGCCTGATGGTTTGATGCACTTCTTGAGTGGCGATATGATCAATATATCTGACGTTTGGTATTATGGCGTGGATTGTTCTTTCCACATCCGTTGTGAGGGTCATGTCTGGCATGCGTACAGAAGCATGAAATGT
>CM065715.1:78170442-78172942 GCA_033310375.1 Conus canariensis
TTAGCAACAGAAACAGGTGGAATATATTGTCAGTGGAAATACTATTGAGTATTGTTATTATGATTACTATTATTGTTATAATAATTATCATTATTGTCATTATCATTCTTATCATTGTTATTATCATTATTGTTGTTGTTGCTATCATAGTCATTATTATTATTATTATTTATTATTATCATTATTATCGTTATTATTATTTTATCATTATTTTTGCTGTAATCATCATCATTATTCAATATCTTGTCAGCCGGAAAAAAAACATCAATCATCATCATCATCATCATCACCTCCATTATTATTATTGTTATTATTATTATTACTGGAGCCGAATAGCTCATTGGTAGAGCGCCGACTCGCAATCTTGTGATCCTGGGTTGCGGTTCGAACTCCGCGGGCTTTCGTACAGAGGTTTTTCAATCGAGTTAACTTTTCTGACTCATTTCCCATCAGTCTTCGATGAACTATAACGAGGTTCGTTGTTTTGAACGCACGCATAACATCTGCACACACGTAAATCCATCACACTTTCGAGTGGCATTTGGCCGTTGGTATGGATGACGTTACACATGCATGCTGCGTGAGAATGAAGATGAGGAGTAAGGAAATAGTGTCATATGACGATACTGATGGATGACACGGAACGACTGATGACGCCAGTGAGCTCTTCAGTCGCACTACCCAGTGGCAGCCTTGGTAAAAGTGTGATTGTAAAGCGCTTAATGGTCTAGCGAGAATAGCCTATATAGTATTCATATATTATTATTATTATTATTTTTATTATTATCATTACTATTATACATTATAATCATTATTATTGTTGTTGTGTTGTTGCTGTTGTTAACATTATTCTTGTTGTTATTATCATTATTATTATTATGAGATATCTTGTCAGTGAAAAAAAACATCAAATCTTGCTAATATCAGTAGTATTAGATATCTTGTCTGTGAACCCAATCAATCATTATAATCATAATTATCATCGTCATCATCATCATCATCATCTTCATCATCATCATCATTGTTCTTATTCTTATTACTATTATTATTGTTGCTATGCTAACAATGGTGCCGCCGTCAAAGACTTAATCGCCGACTGTCGGTGGACCACAGGGAATGCTCGACGGTAATGGTCTACTCTCCTGCTATACCTGGTGCCCGCTGTGTATCTCTGTGTCTTCAGACCTAACCGAATGCTGCCATGGACTGCAGGACTGTTCACCTACAGATCTCGTCTTGTGTCTGCGTGTACATATGGTTTTCATGCAGTATGTTAAGTTGTATACTAGGCACAAAAATCAAACCGCCGGTTGAAAATTTCTGCTCAACTTTTTTTTTTTTTTAGAAGGGAGTACGATTTCATTATGATAAATTTCATGAATGTCTACTAGGCACGGCGTATATCCATGAGAGTTGAAACCATGCTGGGGCTCAGGATCACATTGTAATTCATCCTCAACGTTTTTATCCTCACTAATCACCATGAAGATAAACCATGACGTTTTTTGGCCGTTCATGCCCTGACTTCGTAGCGGTATCCTTCTCTATTTCCACCTATACGTTCAGTAGTATCAGCAAGATCCTGTG
Source organism: Conus canariensis (assembly GCA_033310375.1). Lineage (NCBI taxonomy): Eukaryota > Metazoa > Mollusca > Gastropoda > Neogastropoda > Conidae > Conus > Conus canariensis. Next base: position 78,172,030 of record CM065715.1, read on the forward strand.
AATGGACGCGATTGTGGGAAATAAAGGGGAAGATCACTCACATTGCTTTCACGGTTAACCAATCATCGTCCTCAGTAGACGGCTTGGTAAGGCGGTGTTCAGCACATGCTGGGTTAGAACGGGCACCACTCAACACCACCGAAGTGAGTCACGCGCAGAGCAGTGTTTCCTCTGGCCGGTTATCTTATGGCAATTTAATGTGCCTAGTCCTATGCGCTCACCCACCCACCCACCAACCCACGCACGCACGCACACACACACACACACACACACACACACACACACACACACACACACACGCACACACACACACACACACACACACACACACACACACACACGCACCACGCACGCACGCACGCACACGCACACGCACACTTTTTGCTTTCATGTCTCAGTTTCTGCTTGCAGCCACCCCACTTCAAAACACGTCTATAGAACATGTTAAAGATCAAGAAAAGCCATGTTCATCTCATAAAGGTACATGAGGAGGTCCTATGGGCTAATCATAACGACAGGGACAGCTAATGTCCTTCGAAAAGGATCAGATCTCTTTCAAGACCTTGCCGCTGGATCCCTAACAGAGTAGTAAGTATATTGCAAATGGTTACAAATGAACAAGAGTATGAATATACAGAATTTCTAGAACACATCATGCCGTGCAGGAGTAATGGTGGAAGACCAAAGAACAGCAGATGACAGTACAGGAAGATTGGGAAAACAACAACAACAACAACAACAGCAACAACAACAACGTCAAAGAGAGCTACAGAAATGAGGAAATTTTGGCGCAGAATCTGCATAAGGCAAAAAGCATGGTTAATACTAAATGACTTCCAGACATCACCACAAAGGCGACAAAAGTAGGAATGATCAAATAACCGATGAAAACACTATCAATTTATCAATTATG
>CM065715.1:78177942-78180442 GCA_033310375.1 Conus canariensis
GGTAGATGGTGCATATTCATACATGCATCATTACATACATACATACATACATCATACCATACATACATAATACACACATGCATAACATACATACATACATAACATACAAACATACATACTTTTTCGCTATACTTTCTTCTTCCTCGTCTCCTTTTCAATGGTTTGCTATTTACCCCTTGCGAAGCGCTGTAGACACTTGCATTCCCACATGAACAAGAGCTGGTACATACAATGGCGCTTCGTCTTCTGCAACCTAGCCTATAACAACATACTGCTGGTTGATAACGCACGGTTTTAAGGCTGGCTTGAAAAGAAAGGAGGAAATTTACTTTAACGAGAATAAAACCGAACTAGTCAATAGTACTCGTGATCAGTGCCAAATTTTACCACTTACATTTGGAAGGAAGACCTTAGAACCGTCAAAATCCACAAACATCTAGGAGTAACTTTTCAAGACAACTGCAAATGGGACGAACACATCCAAATCATAGCCAACAAAGTAAACTTGTCAATTGCGTGTCTTAAAAAATACAAATACGGACTAAGCAAAAATACTTTGGAGTCGATGTACAAATCCTTTATTTTACCCCATTTTGACTACACAGACAGTTTGTGGGACAACTGCACAGACGCCCAGTCAATTATGTTAGAAAAACTACACCTAGAAGCAATTCGTATCATCACTAGTGGAGTTAAGGGAACAAGTCACCAGAAATTATACGAAGAGTCTGGCTTTTGTTCATTACAAGAAAGACGGAAAAGACAAGCTGATACATTTTCATAAAATGGTTAATGGCGTCTGTCCAAACTATTTAGCTGGTCTTCTCCCTTCTCTAGTCTCTGACCAAAATCGTTACCATAGGCGTCGGCCACTAGAAAGAACAGTGCCACGATTTAGAACTGAATTATACAAAAAATCATTTTTACCTAGTACAGTCATCTTGTGGAACAACCTTCCAGACGATATCAAGTCAACAAACTCTATCAGCCAATTTAAATGGTTTCTGACTACTTCAGACACCACTGTTCCCTTCTACTACGATATTGGATCGAGGCAGGATCAAATAAACCATTGTAGATTACGCTTAGGAATGAGTAACATTCATTACGACTTACACAATAGACATTTACAGGCTGATCCAGAATATGCGTGTGGCTATCACAGAGAAGAATGAATACGATATTCACTCTCAATGTTAACTGTATTGATACTCACACACTTCTGTTTGGTAACCAAACACTAACCAGTGAAGAAAACGAAAGAATTTTCAAAACTGTGCATCAGTTTATTGCCCAAAGTAAACGTTTTTGATAATAATTATAGCGAATTAGTTCTTCCTCATCCTCCTGTTCTTCTTCAGGTACTTGTTCTTCCTGATCATCTCCTTAAGCTTGTACTCCCATTGTGACACGGGGCCGGGCTCTTTGGTATTTTGAGAGACGGGACGTACTCTCTCTCTCTCTCTCTCTCTCTCTCTCTCTCTCTCTCTCCTCTCTCTCTCTCTCTCTCTCTCTCTCTCTCTCTCTCTGTTCAAATTTGTGTATGTTTGGTGCATGGGGAATCATGATATTTGTTGTGTAGATTGCTTAGTTGCATCGCTGTTTGATTCTTCTAAACTGTTCTATCTTCTTTCCTGTCTTTATCATTTACAGACGGAGAGAGAGAGAGAGAGAGAGGGGGGGGGGGGAGAGAGAGAGAGACACACACACACACAGAGAATGAATAAATGAATATAGGCATGCGTGTGTGTGTGTGTGTGTGTGTGTGTGTGTGTGTGTGTGTGTGTGTGTGTGTGTGTGTGTGTGTGTGGTGTGTTGATATCAATGCATTATCTCTCGCGAGTATCAAACAAACAAACAAAAACAAACAAAAACCCAGAAAACTCGACAGACATCTGTATAAGTAATGCGTTTACACTGCTGAACAAGCACCACCGCCACCACCAACAACAACACAACCGACAACAGTATTCGTAGTAGAAGCTGCATCAACAGTAAGAACAACAACGACATAACAGACTAGTAATATAACAGACGGGAACTGCTGCAACACCTGTAGCAAGATGATGATTTTTAAATCAACAAACATCTTAAAAGAAATCACCGAAAATGTAAAGTGTACACATGGGTACGATGACGACGAATCAAACGGACAAAAACAGCTCCAAAATTTCTTTTGATAAACAGCAGTGGTTCTGGACAGAATTCCTGAAAACCACCTTAGCATGTTTTTAACTTGGTTCGTTCTGTCCGTTTTGTCCCTGCTTAACCATGGGTTAAAATTGCTGATTTTTTTTTTTTTTTGTGCGCCATTTCAAAAAAAAAATTCTGGAAGCCAGAATGTTTGGACAGATCTAATTAGCAAATAAGGCCCGGAACCAAAAGGAAACTGGCTTATAATTTAAACACATCAGAAACAAAACCTCAGCTACAGCAGAAGCAGCAGCAGCAGCAGCAGCAGCAGCAGCAGCAGAAGCAGCAGCAGCAGCAGCAGCAGCAG
>CM065715.1:78182942-78190442 GCA_033310375.1 Conus canariensis
TCCCCTAGGGGATGACAGAACAGATCATACAGAACAGACAAGGAGACCTCCCCTGGGAGTGACTTCCCAGACAAGGGGATATCTCCTAGGAGATGACATCACAGATCATGCAGAACAGACAAGGATGACAATGCAGATCATACAGAACAGACAAGGACGACAATACAGATCATACAGAACAGACAAGGGGACCTCCCCTAGAGGATAACAGAACAGATCATTCAGAACAGACAAAGACGACAATACAGATCATACAGAACAGACAAAGAAAATCCCCTAGAGGCTGTCTCCTTGTTTGCTCTGTGTGCTCTGTGTTGTCACTTCTGCTAAGCGATTTTGGTGTCATGAGCAGCATTTGTTTGGAGTTATGGGCTTATAATTGTTTCATTGGAGTTATGGGCTTATAATTGTTTCATTGGAGTCATGGGCTTATAACTGTTTCATCGTGGGTGCAAGAGTTACCCTACATGTTTTGCTATGTACTTTATATGAAATCAATGAGTATGCTGTTGTCTGTTTTATTTGACCCACTGTTTTAGAATTTCACCGATGTCTACTTTTCATTTAACAGACTGAGAATGTTTGCTGTTTACACTTTTCATTTAACTTACTGTTTTAGAATGTCTGCTGTTGTATACTTGTATTTTAACTACTGTTTTAGAATGGCTGCTGTTTGTACTTATTTGATTTCTGTTTTGGCATGTTATTGTGTACTTGCCAGTTTTCGTTGTTATAGAATATGTTCTGTTGTCCTTGTTTCTTTTAACTGAGTGTTTCAGAACATTTGCTTTTTTCCCCCTACTTCCCATTTGACTGACTGTTTTATAATGTAGTTTGTAATTTTTCCTTCTTGTATAATTTAGTATTTTGTATGGTCGCAGTAGTCTGCTTATTGTTTAATTTGCAGTCGTAGAATGTTTTGGTTTGTGTTATTATTATTCACTGAATGTTTTAGAATGCTTGCGAATGTATATCTTTAAACTGGCTGTTTTAGAATATATGCTACTGTCTGATTGACTCATTTTTAGAATGTTTGCTGTTGCCTACTTATTGTATAACACATTTTCAGGATGTTTGCTGTTGATTACTTACCGGCTGACTCATGAGCTAGAATATTTGCCGTTGTCTACTATATTATTCAGGTGAAGGTTTTATAATGTTTGCTGTTGTTTACTGGAAGTCTGGTTCCACTTTCACTTTTTCTGTCAAGCTGAAACAACACGTGACTAACTGTCTGAACTTTTACATATTTATACTTCTCACAAACTTCTCCTTGCCGGGGACACAAGATTCTTGCGAATTCCCTCTTTCAGATCTAAGAACTGCAGAGAGAGAGAGAGAGAGAGAGAGAGAGAGAGAGAGAGAGAGAGAGAGAGAGAGAGAGAGAGAGAACTTTTATTTACCAAGCTCCAGCACTCTAGATCGATCTGCCTATCCTTCACACGCGCTCTGAATCCCTTTCCTCCTTCGAGTCATTACTTAAACTCTATTGTTTTATTGTTTTTGACCACATTTCTGCCAATATTCTGTCTGTTGTTGCTCCTCGAATGAGGTATGTTTGAGCTGTAAAGTGTATGTGTACGATGGTGTGTGTGCGTGTGCGTGTGTGTGTGTGTATGTGTGTGTTGGGGGGGGGGGGGTGCCCGTGTGTGTGTGTGTGTGTGTGTGTGTGTGTGTGTGTGTGTGTGTGTGTGTGTGTGTGTGCGCGTGCGTGCGTGCGTGCGTGTGTGTGTGTGTGTGTGTGTGTGTGTGTGTGTGTGTGTGTGTGTGTGTATGTGTGTGTGTGTGTGTGTGTGTGTGTGTGTGTGTGTGTGGATGGGCGGATGGAGAAAATATGATGTTAGGAGTATTTTCTGGGTTTAATTGTGCTTCTGGTTTAGTTATGGTGTCATTTGTCTGCATGTTTGCACTGATGTAGTCTATTTCTCTGCTTTGTTCATATCATTACAGATATTTCACTAGGTCAGTTGTCTTTGCTATCAATAATTTTCTTTACTTTTGAACGCGCTGAAAGCAGGGTTCTGGATGTACATGTAAACAAATTATTGTTATCGTTATCATTATTATTATTATTATCGTCATCATCATTATTGATATTATTATTATGATCATTATCAGTACTGTTTTTTTTTTTTTTTTTTATGTGGCATCAGTTATCGGATCAATGGAGCACCTAAGGCGGTGACGATTTTTTTTTTTTTTTTTTTTTTTTTTCCCCTAAGGCCGAAATCCACCTCTTCATTTTTTGGTGCTCAACACTGTCCTCTTCATCTGCCAAAAAAAAACAAAAAGCGAAAAAAAAATAAAATAAAAATTTCAACTACTTTTGTTTTTTCCTTCTCTTCTTTTTTCCTCCTTTTTTGTCTCCAACCAGTCTCTTACACACCATGCATAGTCTGTTTGTTTTCTTACAAATGGACACATTTTTGCTGATTTTAGTGTTTTAGCAGTTGATACAAAGTGTCTGGGTTTGTTAATGTTCTAATGTGTGGTGTACTGGAACTCTCACGCTTGTAATATGCTGTTTATACAACGCAAACCACTTAAATGAAGCAGAAGGCTTACTTAACTTTTTCCTTCAGTTTTTCTCAAAGACAGACTGACAGAAAAACATACCAAAAAAAAAAAAAGAGGATCGGCTTATAGAAGTTTTAAAATTCACATCAAACGAAGAGAGGTATGGCGACTGAGAAAAGTAGTTATGATCATAATAATACCGATCACTGTCGCTCCTGAACTTATCAGTACTGTTATTGTTATTTTCATTATTGTCGTGATCATTATCACTATTATTAATACTATATTATCGTCATCATCATTATTGATATTATTATTATGATCATTATCAGTACTGTTATTATTATTTTCATTATTGTCATGATCATTATCACTATTATTATTACTATTATTGTTGTTGTTTTTGTCGTTGTTGTTGACTGTTTTAGAATGTTGACTGCTCTCAATTTATCGTTATAAGTCAGTGTTTTAAAATGTTTTGCTGATGTATGCGTGTTGTCTAGCTTCCTGTTTTCGAATGTTTACTGTAGTCAACATCTCGTTGAACTCAGTGTTTAAGAATGATTGTTGTCTGCTTTCCGCTTAACTGACTGTTTAAGACGTTTGCCGTTGCCTGCATCTTGTTGAGATCGGCGTTTTAGAATGTGTGCTGTCGTCTACACATCAATTATATGCCATTCCTTAAACCCTGTTCTAATACTCGTTTCTTGCTCAGTCCCCTTGTTCGTACCGACACTTCTGATCAGCATTCCTTTGCCTTCAGGCCCCATTTATTTGGAACAAATTCCTACATCGGCTCAGATACAATGACTCTCTGGCCTCTTCCAGTAGCACTTAGATTTATTTCTCTAAAGATTGCCAATAGTTGTACAATTTTTTTTTCAGGTCTAAGTGTGAATTTTGCCAGTTAGTAAAGTAATGGTTGCTGATAGCCCAGCCGATCGCAAAGGGCCATATAAGGGCTGTCACCGTGCTCAAGTCAACTCACAGATTTTGCCTGGTGTTATATTTGAGGGTTTTTTTTTTTTTTTTTTTAAACCCATGACCAACGTTGCTGCTTTTTATCTGTCTCTGGTTCCGGATCCTTTCAGAGGCATTTCTCCCAATTCTGTCTCCGGCGCCGTTCACAAAAAGCCACACTCTGGCCAGGCCAGTCGCAGTCACAGCGGACCGCAGGGACCAGCCGAGATCAGATCGCCATGAAGCCACCTACGAAAGGAGACGCTGCCCTGCTGCAGAATTGTCCCGCAGTGCCCTTTTACATTGATTCCCTGCCCACTTAAGATGTTTGGCCTCTGCGCCTCGCCCTTTCCCCACTGACGGTAATGACTGCTTGGTCGTGGAGTCTGCGTTGACGAGGCATTCTCTTGAGAAAGACTGAGGATAGATGCCGTGACTTGATGTCTTCTGACTTGATATACGTGACGACTCGCGGCTCTTTGCTGGCTTTTAAACAGTGCATAGATAAATAAAATGAATAAAAAAAATAAATAAATATATGAATAAGTAGATAAATAAATAAAGAAAGAAACAACTAAAAATATGTGAATGAAAAAAATGAATAAGTGAATAACTAGCTAATGAATTAATAATGGAATTTAGTGAATAAGTAAACAAGTCAATTAATCAATGATTAATCTATGGAGCATCCCCAACCATCATGATGAGTTGTTAAGCTTCTACACTGGGAGGTTTGTAATTATCCAATATTCTAAAGAGAGAGAGAGAGAGAGAGAGAGAGAGAGAGAGAGAGAGAGAGAGAGAGAGAGAGAGAGAGAGAATCACCACCATAACCCTCTAGTTGACGTCATTCATTTCCCAACTAATCCTGACAACGAATCCTTCCTCGGGCTGGAATCTGATCATCTCACTCCCACCCGTTCATCTGCAGGCAGTTTGGGCCAAAGGCCTTCATTAACAAACAAACAAGCAAACCAAAAGTCAAGCAGATGAAAAAACAACACAATAACAAATCGCCTTAATTTCTTCATGCTTCCGTCTGAGTCCCTTCTGCAACAATTAGCGCCCACTCATTTCATTCTCTAAATAATTAATTAAGTAATTGTTCGAAGAGAGAATGGGCTCTGTCTTTTATAGCTCGTGCAACACTAAATGCAGATTGTGTGTTGAAAAACTAACCTCATGGATAAAAGAGTTCTCGGGAGAGGTTGGTGTGTTGTTGGCAACTTACCGCCTATCTTTTGGGTCTACTTTGTTTACTGCTGCCACCTTGGTGTTTACCTGTTTCATATTATTGGCTATTTTTAGTTTCTGTTTCCTGTTGTCTGGTGCTGCTAATTTACCTTTCAACTTTTTGCGTAATCTTGCTTGTTGTTGTCTAATTTCCGTTTAACGTTCTTCTTCTTCTTCTTCTTCTTCTTCTTCTTTGCTTTGTTTTTTGTTTTGTTTTGTTCGCCGTTGCCCATAATGCTACCCAACTTCTTTTTTTTAATCTTGTTTGTTTGTTACTGTTGAGTTATTCTTTAACTTTCTCTTTCAATTTGTTGGATGCTGCTGACATACCGTTTCCTTTTCTGTAATTATTTGGTTTGTTGTGGCCAGATTTTCGTTTCTCTTTCTGTTTCATCTTATTTGTCGTTGCCAACTTACCATTGCACTTTCTGTTTCACCTTGTTTGCTTCGGCTATTAACGTTTGACTTTCTGTTTCAGTGTGTTTGTACTGTCCACTTGCCATTTAATGTTTGACTTTCTGTTTCAGTTTGTTTGTACTGCCGACTATTCTGTTTCAATTTGGTTGTACTTCCAACGTGACGTTCAACTTTCTGTTTCAGTTTGTTTGTACTGCCAACGTGACGTTCAACTTTCTGTTTCAGTTTGTTTGTACTGCCAACGTGACGTTTGACTTTCTGTTTCAGTTTGTTTGTACTGCCAACGTGACGTTTGACTTTCTGTTTCAGTTTGTTTGTAATGCCAGCTTCACGATTATTTTTCGGTTCTGTCTTCTTTGCTGCTGCCATCTAGCCGTTTGATTGACTGGTTTGTCCTTTGTGCTATTCTCTTCGTACTGTTTGCTTACTGATTCATCCACTTTGCTGTTTGTGTTCTTTCTGTGTTACTGACCGCTTCCTTTCGCTTGGTGTTGCCTACTTTTCTTTTTTTTTTTTTTGCTTCCTGTTTTGATATGATTTGCTGGTGGCTTCTCACTGTAGTTGTTTTTTTTTTATGCAGTTTACATTTATTTTGTCCTCACTTCTCTCATTTTTCATTTAACTGGCTGTTGTGTGATGTCTGTTTTGTTTGGTATGCTTTTGTCTATTTTCCGATCTAATTATTTTTTTGTTGTTGTAAACTAGCTTGTTGTTGCTTACGTACAATTTGAATTACTGTTTCCCATGGTTGTGATCGCCAGCTTACCGTTTGCCATTATTGCAAATACTACTACTACTACTACTACTACTACTACTACTACTACTGCTGCTGCTGCTGCTGCTGCTGCTGCTGCTGCTGCTGCTGCTGCTACTACTTCTGCTGCTACTACTACTACTACTACTACTGTTATGATGATGATTATTATTGTTATGATCATTATGATGACTATTATTGTTATGATGATGATGATGATGATGATGATGATGATGATGATGATGATGATGGTGGTGACCATGGTGGTGGTTGCTGTTGTTGTTATTGTTGTTGTTGTTGTTATTGTTGTCGTGTTGATGACGACGACGACGACGACGACGACGAGATGATGATGATGATGATGATGATGATGATGATGATGATGATGATAGTGGTGACCATGGTGGTGGTTGCTGTTGTTGTTGTTGTTATTGTTGTCGTGGTGATGATGATGATGATGATGATGAATGATGATGATGATGATGGTGATGATGATGATGGTGATGATGATGATGATGATGATGATGATATTAGTGGTGGTGGTGGTGGTGGTGGTGATGATGATGATGATGATGATGATGATGATGATGATGATGATGATGATGATGATGATGATGATGATATTATTGGTTGTGGTGGTGGTGGTGGTAATGGTGGTGGTGTTATTGACAGTGCTTACATAGCGCACAGAGACCAAGCTCTAAACGCATTAACAAACCCCGCCCTGCCTGCCTTGGTACAGCTGTTTCTAGAGCTGCCTGCTGTTGTCATTCAGTCTGTCAGTGACTCAGTTTTTCATTCATATTTTCATTCTTTCGGCGTGTGCTAGGTGTCTATGCATCATCCATACCAACAGCCAAACTGGCCTTCTCTCCCGAAAGTTGGTGATGGGATTTAACGTGTGTGCAAGATGTAATGCGTGTGTACACAAAAGGAACCTCGGTTTATAGCCTCTTTTGAAGGACCTTTTTGGGAAGTGGAGTCAGAACCAGTTCTCCTGTATCAACACGGCCTGGCGGAGATTCGAACCCCGCAACCCCAGGATCACCAGGCGGATTTTCGAACCCGCAACCCCTGGATCGTGTCGCTTTACCAATTGGCCTATCCCGCCTCCGTTTACTGCTTCATACAGTTTCTGTTGGCTACTTGTCGTTGGCATTTAGGACATTAAGGATGACCGAAGAAACGAGGTGGTCAGAATGCATGGTCAAGGCCTTTGGTCATTGCTGGACGGAGCCTAGACTGGTTTATCCACACCTCGGATTCCATGAAGCTGGAACTGTAGTGGAAGGGGTTGAATGTATAAGGACCGATTATGGTTCTCTGATTTGCTTCTGTCGTGTCAGGCCTGGTCTGAATGTCTTCTGGTCAAAGCAGTTTCTTCCCAATGGAACTGGCCACGGTCTTTGAGTATACTTTTCAGCCAGGCTCCATATCTGGCACAGGTAAGCAGCGTGACTATTAAGATTGTATAAGATTTCGAAGTTGATGATGATGATGGTGGTGATGATGATGATGATGATGATGATGAGATGATGATGATGATGATGATGATGATGACTACAACAACAACAATAGCAACAACAACAACAACAAATGAATAGATGGGGTGGGGGCAT
>CM065715.1:78192942-78195442 GCA_033310375.1 Conus canariensis
TCCTTCTTTCTTTCTTTCTTTTTTTTTTTCACTGGAAAAAACTAGGTACACTTACCCGCCCAGTTCATTGGAAGTCCTTTCAATTCTATCACTCCAGTGTATTCATTGTCTCCGAATAACTTGGAAAAAAAAAGCAAACGGCTTTTTGCGCTAGACAGAAGGCTGTAAACTGCTTTTGTTGTCTGAAGGGAAAAAGGAGGAAAAATAAAGCATCGTCAATCCTGATCAATTCTTATAAGACATTCACACATGTCAGTGACACAACGCGCAAGACCTCCCGTTTAATTACTTAAAGACAGGAAAGTTGTGTGTGTGTGTGTGTGTGTGTGTGTGTGTGTGGTGTGTGTGTGTGGTGTGTGTGTGTGTGTGTGTGTGTGTGTGTGTGTGTGTGTGTGAGTACAACACTATTTTAATCTGACAGTAAATGGTTTCAGTCAATCAGTCAGTCAGTGTGTGTGTGTGTGCGAGTGTGTGTGTGTGTGTGTGTGTGTGTGTGTGTGTGTGTGTGTGTGTGTGTGTGTGTGTGTGTGTGCGTGTATGTGTGAGTGTGTGTGTGTGTGTGTGTGTGTGTGTATGTGTGTGTGTGTGTGTGTGTGTGTGTGTGTGTGTGTGCGTGCGCGTGCGTAATTGCATGTGTGTGTACGTGCGCGTGCGTAATTGCATGTGTGTGTAAGTATATGCGTGTGTATGTGGGCGCGCGCTCGCGCGCGTGTGTGGTGTGTGTGTGTGTGTGTGTGTGTGTGTGTGTGTGTGTGTGTGTGTGTGTGTGTGTGTGTGTGTGTCTGTCTGTGTCTGTATATGTGTGCGTGTGTGTGTGTGTGTGTGTGTGTGGTGTGTGTGTGTGGAGAGAGAGAGAGAGAGAGAGAGAGAGAGAGAGAGAGAGATCAATGTTGTTTCACTTCCTGCTGCCTGAGAAAAAATAAAAGAAATAAAAAAAAAGGAGGAAACGAAAATTAAAACAAATACATTGAGAGAGAGAGAGAGAGAGAGAGAGAGAGAGAGAGAGAGAGAGAGAGAGAGAGAGAGAGAGAGAGAACAAATGAATTATCTCTGAATAAAGAAGTGGGATAAGCGTACATAATGCTTTTCCTGTAAAATTCTCAGGGCAAAATAAAATAAAGCAAGAAAGAAATATCACAAACGAAAAGAAACATGACTGAGAGAGAGAGAGAGAGAGAGAGAGAGAGAGAGAGGAGAGAGAGAGAAACAGACAGACAGACAGACAGACAGACAGACAGACAGATAGATGCGTGCGGACTGGTCCACATACACCACACCACATATTGTAAGTTTCGAGACCACACTGCACATGATTTACCTACTTTACATTGGCTCTACCATTATTATCATTGTTTGTGTGCGTGGTGAGTGTGCACGTGTGTGTGTATATGTGTGTTCATGGGTGTGTGGGCACGGGCCCATGTGTGTGTGCCAGTTTATGCGGTGTGTGTGTGTGTTGTGTGTGTGTGTGTGTGTGTGTGTGTGTGTGTGTGTGTGTGTGCGTGCGTGCGTGCGTATGTGTGTGAATGCACGCACGCGCGCCGCACACGCCGTATATATATGTGTGTGTGCGTGTGTGTGTGTGCGCGCGCGCGCGCGCGTGCGTGCCTGCGTGCGTGCGTGCGTGCGTGCGTGCGTGCGTGCGTGTGTGTGTGTGTGTGTGTGTGTGTGTGTGTGTGTGTGTGTGTGAATGCAGATGTACATGTGTATACGTGTGTGTGACCTGTAAGTTTTGGAGAGCATGCTCCAGCACGTACGTATCTGCACATATATGTGTGCATGTGTGCGTGTATGTATGTGTGCCTATGTTTAAGGGCATACGCGCGTGCGTGTGTGTGGGTGCCTGTATGAATGTTTGTGTGTTTGTATGTGTGTGCGCACGCGCGTGTGCATGTGTACGCGTAAATGCACACGTGTGTGGATATGTAAGTACGCGCGCAAGCATGTGCATGTGCATGCGCATAAACGCGAGAGTGCGTGCGCGCGCGCGTGTGTGTGCGTGCGCGTGTGTGTGTGTGTGCGTGTCTGTTTATATATACTACGCACAAAAAGTTAAGGATCGGTATGTGAAAACAGGTGCGTAATAAACTCAGTTCGCTACTGTAATTTATTTCTTAGTCCAGCCAAATTGTCATGAATTCTTGTTCAGCTGTAAGTGGGCGATGTTGTGTTAGTGCGAAAATTGCACGGGATTCTCTACTACTGAGCTGGGCCGCAAACGGAAAAGCGGAAACTTGCGAAAAATGACCTTGTTTTGGACCGTTCTGCCTGAACACATTGCACTTGCCAGATGGAAAAACCATTATGCACGTGCAAGCACTGCTGTGTATGTGTGAGATGCTGTCGCTCGCTTGGCTATATAAGAAGACATTCCACCAGTAGTAGGCCTGATCTGACAATGCCTCCACGACGAAAATTAAGCGAGTTGGATAGGGGACGAGCTGTTGCATGGTTCCAAGATGGTGTTCCCAAGCAAGAAGTGGCCAGGCGACTTCATGTG
>CM065715.1:78200442-78202942 GCA_033310375.1 Conus canariensis
TGCCATGTGAATACTGATACCATTAAACCTGACATGTAAATACTGATACCATTAATCCTGATATGTAAATACTGATACCATTAATCTTGATATGTAAATACTGATACCATTAATCTTGATATGTAAATACTGATACCATTAATCCTGACATGCAGATACTGATACCATTAATCCTGATATTGTAAATACTAGTACCATTAATCCTGACATGCAAATACAAACACCGCCAATCCTGACACGTAAACATGAACATCATCAATCCTGACATGTAAGTGCGAATACCATCAATCCTGAACTGCAACTGCGAACACCAAAATCAGACCATTCAAATCCTTACACCCAAGTCGTAACATCAATATTTGAACGTTGTTTTAATTACATCTAAGTATTCACAACTACCTAACGTTCAGATCATAACAATAGATCTAACAGTTAAATATCTATTTCTATCAAAACTCAATAAGGATATGTTTGGTATCTTTATCTATGAACACATGTGGACAACATCAATCTGCTTAAGACAGAGAGAAGAGCCATTGCGCAAATTTGTATCACAGTAAGACACGGTGTTAAACTGAAGCATGCAGTATAACATAAACTCACACACACACACACACACAGACACACACACACACACACACACACACACACACACACACACACACACACACACACTCACACACACGTACACATACGCACGCACGCACGCACGCACGTACGCACGCACGCACGCATGCACGCAAACGCGTACACGGACGCACGCACGTATGCACGCATGCACGTGCACAGACACACACACACACACACACACACACACACACACACACACACACACACACACACACACACACACACACACACATCTCGCCTCTTTGTGACAGTTCCTGAGTTCCTGAGTTCACCGAATTTTAATGGTATCCTCAGCAAATAATGAGCGGGGCAAATCATAACGGTTGTCACAGCATCCAACATCTAATTCCCAACATTCTAATGCCAGCATCTCAAAATTCCAGAATTCAGTTCTTCTCATCTCTGCTGTTTCATCCATGTTCCCTGCTTCGTGAATGAAGATCCTTCCCACGCTGCTCTTTCCCGCTCCTTTATGCGCAACCACACCCAGGTCCCTTTCATCGAAATGGCAGCACAAGCAGTCAGTAATATAGGTCGCCGTTGATCAGCCTGCCTGAGGAGACCCTGCACTGCCGTTGTGTCTCTGCGGTGGTGGTGTTCAGAGGTGCCTGTTCTGTTCCAACATACGCAGGATACCACCTACACTCAGCCGCCTAATGACGACAGCGTTAAGAAAAACACAACCCTCCACCCTGTCCCCCCCCCCCCCCCCCCCCCCCCCCCCCGTCAGAAGGCACCATCTCATCTACTCATCAAAATATTTCAATCCTAGCGTTTAGATGACAAGATCTGAATGATAGCATCTGAATCATGACAACGAAATAACTTCTAAATGATACCATTTCGATCTTAACAATTCAGTGATTATGTCTGAACCCTGACACCTAAATGAGAACATTTCCATGGCAACAGCACGCTGAGTTGATTGAATGGATGACGGCAGCAGTCGCTGGAATCAGGTCACTGGGTTTTCGGTTACAGAGAAGGGACGCTAACAACCTGTTGTCCGGTGACAAGCCAAGACACTTCCTCTTCAAAACTGTAGCAGACAGTGGCATTTGTCGTGAAACAATGAAAATAAGCGTGAGTTTGATTGAGAGAAGAGAGAGAGAGAGAGAGAGAGAGAGAGAGAGAGAGAGAGAGAGAGAGAGAGAGAGAGAGAGAGAGAGAGAGAGACTAACTTTGATTTTTTTTTTCTTTTTCTTATTTGCTGTTGCTTTGTCGATTTTTTAAAAATATTATTCTCTCTCTCTCTCTCCTCCTCTCTCTCTCTCTCTCTCTCTCTCTCTCTCTCTCTCTCTCTCTCTCTCTGATTTAAATTTCCTGTTCTTACATTCTTGGTTTTGTCGGTCTTTATTTCATTCTGTTATTACTAAAATTTCTAACTGCTCTTATATTTGTTAAATAGCTTTTTCACTCTTTCTTTTTTTCTTTCTTTTCCTTTCATTAATTATTTCTTTCTTCTCTTTTGTTTGTCCTAGTTTCTTTGTCCTTTCTTTGTCTCTGGCATACATTTTGTTTCTTTCAAAAACTCGGCAAAATGACTGCAGTTTCCGATTTTTGTGTTTCAACTTCACAGTATACGTACAAGTAGTTTGCGATTAAACTGTCAGAAACTCAACAAAGTTAAAGATCAGTTAGGACAGAAATAATTCATATTCATCAATAAACAGCTTACAGACATCTTGCGTAAGCTTTCAGTGTTTTGTCTCACTGATCTTCGAGTTCTTTTCCCGAGTGTGTGTGTGTGTGTGTGTGTGTGTGTGTGTGTGTGTGTGTGTGTGTGTGTGTGTGTGTGTGTGTGTGTGTGTCCGCGTGCGTGCGCGTGCGTGCGTGCGCGCGTCTGTATGTGTGTGTGTGTGTGTGTGTG
>CM065715.1:78210442-78227942 GCA_033310375.1 Conus canariensis
GACTGTATACTAGCGGAGCGCTGAAGGTCAGAATTGTGTAATTCAGTTCCAGTGGTGGAAAACTGAAAGTCAGAATAGTGTAAATCAGTTCCAGTGGTGGGGCGCTGAAGGTCAGAGTTGTGTAAACCAATCCGTGGTGGACCACTGAGGTCAGAATTGTGTAAATTAGTTCCAACGGTGGACCACTAAGGTCAGAATTGTGTAAATTAGTTCCAACGGTGGACCACTGAAGGTCAGAATTGTGTGAAACAGTTCCATTGGTGGAGCACTGAAGTCAGTATGTAAACCAGATTCATTAATGAAGCACTGCATATTACTATGTTAACCAGATCCGTTAGAGGAGCACCGGAGGTCAGTATGTCAAACAGATCCATTAATGGAGCACTTGAGGTCAGTGTGTCGACAGATCCATTAATGGAGCACTGGGGATCAGTGTGTCGAACAACTCCATTGGGTGAGCACTTGAGGTCAGTGCGTCAAACAGATCCGTTAGTGGAGATCATCTCCTGCTCTTTCGTGTTTCTGTCAGTGCTCCATCTTTGTTGTCTTGTTAGATCTGATGAATACAGGTGTGAGGCCTCCTCCATCCTCATCGCCACACGTCATGGTTTTCGTTCATCTCATCCTTCGTGCTGCATTCCACTCTGGAATACTGCCAGCACTTTCGCATTCTTTCTGCCTGCAGATAATTCCAGGTTGGTAAACGCTTGTTCATTATCAGTAATATATCACTGTTGCATTTTTGGGTATATTGTCGTGTGTGTGTGTGTGTGTGTGTGTGTGTGTGTGTGTGTGTGTGTGTGTGTGTGTGTGTGTGTGTGTGTGTGGTGTGTGTGTGTGTGTTATGTTGTTGTTGTTGTTGTTGTGCTGTGATTGATTCTACGGGTCCGAAGGCCAGTTTGTGTTTTCTGGCATGCCTCTGTACGTAGGGAATATGAAATACAGCTCTCGTCGCTGAATTAATGTCTTCTGCCACATGTCTTAAAGAACTGATTTCTTCTTAAGCATTGCTGTCTGAATGTTAGAATATATTATGTAGCAAGCGCATCAGAGAGAAACGGAGAGAAATAGAGAAAGAGGGGGGGGGGGGACAGAGAGAGAGAGAGAGAGAGAGAGAGAGAGAGACACACACACACACACACACACACACACACACACACACACACACACACACACACACACACACAGATAATTATGCACAAATCTACTCCAAACCCATAGCAACACACGCAGATATTCCACGTTTGATTGATGTATCTTTATGGCTGTTGAAAATAAACAATAACAGGAAGGCGCCTTGTGCTCACAAATGAGAATCCATTAAAGGCTCATAAATTCCAACTAATGGTGCCGGATGTACCCAGTCAGCTAGCACACAAGCAGGCAAGAACAAAACAAACAGAGAATTCTTGCCCCCTGGTTGCCATCTGTCTTAAACTTACCACCTAATGAACTGCTTCGGTTAAGGATATGTCTGTCCACATTTATACGTGCAGGTTCTTACTCACGCATGTATAAGGATGCACGCAGTCCCCACACACACACACACACACACACACACACACACACACACACACACACACACACACACACACACGCACGCACGCACGCGCTCACGCACGCACGCACTCACACACACACACACACACACACACACACACACACACACACACACACACACACACACACACACACACACACTTTTGCCTGACTAATTTCACGCTCAGAGAGCAATGCCTGACACAAAACCAGTTCCAAAGAGAAGACAGACGACATGAATTCAGAGACAACAGTCGTGTTTCATATTCCCTACACACAGAGGCCTAACGAAAAACAAACACTGGTCTCAAGACACATGAAATCAATTAAAACGATAATCGACGAGAAGTCTGACCCAAAACTGCAACTATGATATATTACTGAAAATGAACAAGGCTTTTGTCAACATCCACACGTTGGGGGAAGAGAGGATGGGGGGAGGGGGGAACAGGAGGATGGTGGGGGAGGGGGGGGGGCAGAGGAAGAGCTAGCAGTGCCAGCGATGGCAATGTGCAATGCAACGCGGAGAATGAATTGCAAGAAAGGCCATGGACACGTGACAATGAAAGATGTAAGAGGTCACACACCTGCATTTATCAGATTTGAAAACACAACAGAGAGAAATACGAATGTAGGTTTCTGGATTCTGGATTCAACATTAGAAAAGTAGTTAATGACGCAGAATCAAAACTTACTTGGAGAATATTTCGACAGGGTCACCCTGTCTTCATCAGCTCACTGTTGCTGTTGTGGCAGCGAGGCCTGGTGGGGCGACTGTTGTGTGGGGTGAACGGTTGGCCGTTGCCACAGGCCTCGCTGCCACAACAGCAACAGTGAGCTGATGAAGACAGGGTGACCCTGTCGAAATATTCTCCAAGTAAGTTTTGATTCTGAGTCTTTAACTACTTTTCTAACAACAGAGATAGAATACTGGCAGCACAGCTCGTAGAGCAGAAGATGATTTTCACTAATGGAACTGATTGACATACAATACTGCTCTCCATTGCTTCACAAATAGAATTAATTTACTTGTATTACTGATACACTGTGCTTTATCAATGGAATTGATTCTCTCTCTCTCTCTCTCTCTCTCTCTCTCTCTCTCTCTCTCACACACACACACACACACACACACCACACACACACACACAAACACACACCACACACACACATACACACACGCGCGCGCGCGCGCGCACACGCACAAGCACACGCACACAAGCGAAAGTGAAACGATCTAAAACTTGTAAATCAAACATCACAAAAATGGTACGCCAAACATCGTCAAGATGGTACATTAGACATAATCAAAATGGTGCACTAAACATAATTAAAATGGTACAACAAACATAATCACAATGGTACATCAAACATCACTAGAATTGTATACCAAGCATCATCAGAACAGTATGTCAAACCTCATAAACATGATATATCAAACACCATCTAAATGGTATTCAAACATTGTCAAAATAGTACATCAAACATTATCAAAATGGTACATCAAACATCATCAAAATGGTACATCAAATACCTTCATAATGATACATTAAACACCACCAAAATGGTACATCAAACAACATCAAAATGGGTCATCAAATATAATTAAAATGGTTAATCAACCATAATCACGATGGTACATCAAACATCAGCAAAATTATGCGTCAGAATCATAGAAATGATACATCAAATATCATCAAAACAGTATATTAAACAACATCAAAATGGTGCAAAAACCTCATTAAAATGATACATCAAACATCAAAATGGTACATGTATGAAACAGCATCAAAATGGTTCATCAAATATCATTACAATGGGATATCCAACATTATCAAAATGGTACATCAAACAGCATCAAAATGGTGCAAAAACCTCATTAAAATGATACATCAAACATCAAAATGGTACATCAAACAGCATGAAAATGGTACAACAAACCTCATTAAAATGATACATCAAACATCAAAATGGTACATCAAACAGCATGAAAATGGTACAACAAACCTCATTAAAATGATACATCAAACATCAAAATGGTACATCAAACAGCATGAAAATAGTACGTCAGATATTATCAACATGGTACATTAAGCATTATCAAAATGGTACACTGAACAACATCCAAATGGTGCATCAAATATCATCAAAGTAGTACACCAAACATCATCAAAATGGCACATCAAACTTCATCAAAATGGTACATTGAACATCATCAAAATGGTACATCAAATATCATCAAAATAGTACATCAAACATCATCTAAATGGCACACTGAGCGTCATCAAATGGTACATCAAACATCATCAAAATGGTGCATTGAACATCATAAAAATGGTACACTGAACATAATCAAAATGGTACACCAAACATCGTCAAAATGGTACATCAAATATCGTCAAAACGGTACACTGGACAACATCCAAATGGTACATCAAACATCATCAAAATGGTATATTAAACATGATTAAAATGGTACATCAAACATCATCAAAATGGTACACCAAACATAATCAAAACGGTACATCAAACATCATCAAAATGGTACGTCAAACATCGTCAAAATGGTACACCAAACATCATCAAAACGGTACATTAAACATCATCAAAATGGTACATCAAACATCGTCAAAATGGTAAACCAAACATCATCAAAACGGTACATTAAACATCATCAAAATGGTACATCAAACATCGTCAAAATGATACATCAAACATCGTCAAAATGGTACATCAAACATCATCAAAATGATACACTAAGCGTCATCAAAATGATACACTAAACTTAATCAAAAGAATACACTAAACATGATCAAAATGACACAACAGCATGGACTTGCGCTTCGATCCCGTCAAGAAGAGAACACCAAATAAAAAAGAAAAGATAGATAATGTATCTCCTACTAAAAATGTATGGACAGACACGTTTCTGTCAAACCCCTTTCCCGTTACTAGTTGCTAAAACTTTTGCTGTTGCTTTTCCGCAGCTCGTAAATTATTGACCCTTTCTTTCCAACCTCCCTTGTTCACTGAAGTCGGTCATCAAAGCTGTTTTGTTTTAGATTTTCAACCAAGGTTAACTTGAGGTATCTTCACGTTATGTTGTTTTTCGCTGAGTTGTCTAGTCGGCAAGCCAGTTTCCTGTAGCTTAAAACATTATCTTTTGAAGAGAGAGAGAGAGAGAGAGAGAGAGAGAGAGAGAGAGAGAGAGAGAGAGAGAGAGAGAGAGAGAGAGAGAGGATTGCAATGCCGCCTTGATTTAAAAAAAAAAATCAGAGAAAGAAAAGTAAAATAGAAGAAACTAGAAACGAAAGTATGAAAGCGTTACTGAAAAAAAAGGCAAAATAGAAATAAATGAGCAGAACAAAGCGTAAAGTAATGTAAAATGTGTGTATACTACAAAGAAAATTTTCTACAAATACGTCTCCTTGAGATGTTCCAAACTGCGGACAATAATGCAGTCAGAAAAAAAGTAGTCAACTACTTATAAACGGGAAAAAGAAGGAAGGAAAATAAAAAGAAAGAATCGAAGAAGGAAAAAAAAAGGAAAGGAAAGAGTGGGTTCAGGAGAGAGAGAGAGAGAGAGAGAGAGAGAGAGAGAGAGAGAGAGAGAGAGAGAGAGAGAGAGAGAGGAAGGGAGGGAGGAAGGGAGTGAGAGGGAGAGAGCGAGAAGGATGGGTGGGTTTTTTGATACTCCACTTAGATGCCAAACTTTCTCTAATGTGGATTCTTTGGTCTATTTTCTTTTTCTTTTTTTCTTTCGTGTCTTTCATGTCTGAAGTCAGCATGATCAAGCCTTTCGGCGAGAGCTTGACATCGTCATGGTGGCAGAGAGTACACGTGAATTCCCTTCACACACGTACACACACACATACACATACACACACGCGCGCGCGCGCGCGCGCACACACACACACACACACACACACACACACACACACACACACACACACACACACACACACACACACAGAAAGAGAGAGATTATTTAATTGATTGTTTGGTCATTTATTCATGTGTCTATTATGTACTATTTATCTATTATTTTATCTATCAATTTATTTATTTATTTTATCTTCCTGTACATATAATAATAAAAGGAACCAGCACTTTACGGGCGCGATGCGGCGCACGTGGATCAGTCCGCACGCAGTGACACCTCTCTAACAACTCTGAAGCTGGTCTCCTGTTTTTCTTTTTTCTTTTTTGTTCTTCCTTTTCTTCTTTTTTTTTTCCTTCCCTTTGCAAATTTTGCCTTTTGTCTTTCCTTCTTGTGTCCCTCTTCCTTTTTCTTCTACCTTCCCGATCAGTTTCCTTTCGTGTTGCTGTTGTCGTTGTTGTTGTTGTTGTTGTTGTTGATGTTGTTCTTATTCTTTTTCTGTCGTTCTCACAAAAGCCTCCGAGAGCAAATCTTGAGGTGCATGCTAAGCTGACAACAAGAGCATGGACGCCCAGCCCCTACAGCACAAAAAGTGTGATTACTGCCTGCCGAACCAAGACATGACACCTTGGTGATATCTGTCCCATGCCGGCACCCCCGCCGGAGGAGACTCTTTCTCCGGGGCCCATGCAAAGAAGCGAGCGTCCTAAGGTTGACTTCTCCCCTCCCGTGACCCCGTGACCCCGTGACCCCCGTCCCGTCCTGCCATGCCTTTCTGTCTTGCGTCCCACATCATGCGGAGTTGAGTGAGCACTGAGGAGGCTTAGTGCCAGACAACGCCGAGTGTCACCCTGGCCTAGTGTTACCAGTGAAGAAAAACGTTGCGGGAAGGGGGAGGGGGGGGGGTGGTGGGGGGGGAGGGCGTCAGTGCCGCCTGGTCTCTGTGTTGGATGACGCAGTGTCTGGCTTTGTGTGCAGGGGGTGTTCGGCCCTATGTGGTGAATGAAGATGCTGCTCCACGTGTAGGGCAGAGGAAGAAAGAAAGAAACAAAGAAGGAAGGAAGAAAAAAAAGAAACAAACAAACAAAGAAGGAAGGAAGAAAGAAAGAAGGAAATGAAAAAAGAAAGAAAGAAAGAAAAGGACAGAAAAATAAAGTCAGAGAGAAAGAAAGACTGAAGGAGAAAGGAAGGGAGAACAAAGGAAGGAAGCGGGGAGGGGGGGGATGAAAAACCAACAAGAAATGGCAAGATAAATTACAATCACATTCCACATATGAGACAAAGAATCTTTAGGGGGGGGGGGGAGAGAGAGGAGAGAGAGAGAGAGAGAGAGAGAGAGAGAGAGAGAGAGAGAGAGAGAGAGAGAGAAAGAAACAAGTATTAAAAGAAAG
This sequence comes from Conus canariensis, assembly GCA_033310375.1. Taxonomy (NCBI): domain Eukaryota; kingdom Metazoa; phylum Mollusca; class Gastropoda; order Neogastropoda; family Conidae; genus Conus; species Conus canariensis. Next base: position 78,217,253 of record CM065715.1, read on the forward strand.
AGAGAAAAAGAAAGAATGAGGTGGCATAATTAATGGTGTGATGTTTCATGTATGAGACTGAAATGAGAGAGAGAGAGAGAGAGAGAGAGAGAGAGAGACAGAGAGAGACAGAGAGAGAGAGACAGAGACAGAGACAGAGAGAGAGAGAGAGATTGTGCGATGAATAGTAATGACGTTCCACGTCTTAGGCAGAGAATAATAAGGACAAAAAAAAAACAACAAAAAAAAACAACAAAAAAACTAAGCAGTGACCATTAGAGAAAGAAAGGAATTAAAGTAAGAAGAAAGATTGATGCGAGACAGAAAGACGAAACAAAAACAATTATGTGCTAAGAAAAAAAAGACAATTACAAAGAAAACAAAGCAACAAAACCGACCAAAAGACAGGCTGTGTCTGCGATCCTAACCAAGACAAGCGGAGGGGGAGTGGCGGGGGGGGGGGGGGGGGGGGGGAGGAATCACAGAATAAACGTTTAACAAGACCAGCACAGAATTTTGTTGCTTATAAAAACATAGACACTATTAGGAGGGAGGAGGAAGACGCTCGCAAACTTTTTAAAGTCATGAAAGATTACATTAAGTTTTCAGTTCCGTATGTTAAGCTGGTAAAATATTTTTGCATTTTTAATTGAGAAAAAAAAAATTAAAGAGAGAGAGAGAAAAAAGTGAAAAGATTTTTAATAAGGATTAAATGGAAAAAAAAAAGAAAAAAGAACACGAACTGGACTGAATAGGGAACTGTCATGTCTTGCACATGTGACAGACGTTGCCAAATCTGTCCGTTTATCAGCCGTTCATCGTAGATTTAACTGTCTTTTGATCAAGAAATATAACTCAAGAGTCTAGGAGTCAGTTTGTAAGGTCGTCGCCGGTTCGGATCCCTCGCTGCCTTTTGTTCAGTCATTACTTTTGAAGCTGCTTCAAGTCTTAATGATTCAACGAACAAAAAAGTTTAAAGATGATGACAATGATAATAGCGGTTCGCTTGAATTCAGTTCTTTCCCGCTTCCTTAGTAGTGCGCCCCCTACCAGCTGTGTTCACTCAGCTGCCTCCGCCTCCCGCCCCCTCTCCCCATCCCCATGGACATTGGTCTCCAAGTGTGTGCAGTCCAACAGCAATGAGTTTAAGAGTCACATATCTGATCTGGGAAGGAAAAAATAAAAACAAAGAAACAAGCGATCAAGCAAAAATACGCGCCCACAAAAGAAAGAAGGAACAAAAAAATGTATACCTTTCACACACACACACACACACACACACACACACACACACACACCGAAAAGATGGGGCAGTTGTAATTGATGGCATGACAAAAGTCGGTTGAACCGATCCTCAAGCAGACAATCAGGCTGACAATGTCTGAACCGGTCACTTCTGTCTTCCCAACTTTCTGTTCCAGGAACTGACAGCTCTTGAAACATTACTCCCTCTCTGCTGCAAAGAGACACTGAACTCCAGATAAAAGATATTCACAGGTAGAGAATATCGTGGAGTAGATGAGAGGAGGAGCAGGATGGGAATGGGGAACGGGGAGGGGGGGGGGGGGGCGCAGAAGAGCCGCTGATCTGTCTATCCACCATACTACTCACCATTGGACTGACGTGATGCGTAGACACCTGGTAATGGCTGCAGACGTCTTCTCTGCAAGAAGTGTGGGTTAGTCACCGCACGTCGTGATCATTATAACTACGTCGAAAGTTTTATTCCAATATGAAGTAGTAAATAACAAACAAGTAGGCTAACTCTTGTTCCCGGAGGCAAGAGTTATCCTACTTGTTTGTTATTTACTGTTTACTGTTTTCTGTCTTATGTGAAATTTCCTTTCCTTTCAATCAAATCGAGGCTACCTGTATTTGTTGCTGTTTGTCTGTGTACTTGTCTGACTATACCCAAGATCGAAAAGGCTGTGCCAGTCTTGAATAAATGTTAATTTGTATTTGTTCAGTTCTCCAGTCGTTGTTGCTGTGTAGAAATGTCCAGTGTGGGGTGTAGATGCAAGCTGGGAAGTTGGTTTATTTTGAGGGGGCGCCAGGGAATGTTTCCTTGTTTGTTCTGTGTGCTCTGTGCTGTCATTTCTGCTATGCGATTCGGTGTCGTAAGCAGCATTCGTTTAGAATTATGGGGCGTGTGTTTTATTTCACCTCGGGAGCAAGCGTTACCCTTGTTTTGACAGGTGTGAAAAAGTCGATCTGACTGAAATATGTGAACAACAAAGTTGACGTCATGGACAGATGCACGCATCAGATCGATCTGATTGACAGGTGCAAACAACAGTTGATCAGGTTTACGGAAACCCAAGGACTGTTACTTACGTTTTGATGAAAATCGCTCTATCATGATTTGCTTCTTGTTTTGACATAAAGATCACTGCAGCGTAGTGTAGTGTAGTGTAATATAGTGTAGTGTCGTGATGTGTTGTGTCGTGTCGAGTGATGCGTTGCTATGACTAACAAACGTCCAATAAGGATCACAAATGATGCAGATGTTGACCTGCTTCCAGTAACGATGTTCACGTGCAGAGCTCAGCATCATATCAAACGACAGAAACCGGCGATACTTCATCTCTATACAGCACAGTAGCTTTGAAATATTGACTTGCTGTATCCGTCCCTATCGTTCGGTCAGGGGTTAGGTATGAGAGATACTGACATGCTGCCAGTCACCATTTCACCGGCTGGAAGTCCCAGGATACTCATTCATAACTGACGGATTGATCCAAACCCTTCACTTCACCTGCCGTCCGCAACAGACGTTCTTATGCTTTGTGTAAAGGAACTAATAAAACAAACAAACAAACACTAGTGTCATAGAGTCAGTTAAGTCGAGCTCTGCTTTTTTTTCTCTCTCTCTCTCTCTCTCTCGCTGACCAGCTAAGACACTCTGTGCAATCTACATGATATGATGGAGTAGTTGACAAATCAGTTTCAGTTTCAGTTTCATCAAGGAGGCGTCACTGTGTGCGGACTAGTCCATATACGCTACACCACATCCCCTAAGTTTTGAGACCACACTACGCATGATTTGAAGCTGATGGATAAATGAATTAACAACTAAGATGAGACAATTGAAGAAGAGGGTCTCGTGGCTACGACTCAGCGGATGTCTGACCTACGCATTAGCCAAACGCGCTGGTCAGACCTTAAGTGCCTACGTACCATGTTTGTGTGTGTGTGTGTGTGTGTGTGTGTGTGTGTGTGTGTGTGTGTGTGTGTGTGTGTGTGTGGTGAATGTACACGTGTGTGTATGATGTGTGGGCATGGGCCCAAAGACACAGCCATACCACCAAACCCTCCTTTAAAAGCTGTCTGCACCTAACCAACCACACCACCTTCAAGAAATTGGTTTCTAGGCGAACGAACACAAACATTCGCAGGACGCGCGCGCGCGCGCGCGCCACACACACACACACACCACACACACACACACACACACACACACACACACACACTCACTCACACACACACACACACACACACACACACACACACACACACACACACACACACACACTCACACATACACTCACACACATACACTCACACACACACACACACACACACACACACACACACACACACACACACACACACACACACACACACAGACTGAAAAGGTGGGGATTAGGCAGTGTGAATGAAGGCATTACACAAGTCAGTTGAACCGACCCTCAAGCAGGCGATTAGGTTGACAGGGGGTTGAACGAGTCATTTCTTTTTGGCTTTGTATTTCTGGGTCTGAAAAATATTGTGTCCCTCACCCCCCCCCCCCTCCCCCTCACCCTCATGCTAGGAGACACTGAACTCTGCATAAAGGACATTCACAGGAAAAAGGATGTGGAGGAGGGGGAGTAGAGGTGGGGGGAGAACGCTAATCTGTCTGCCCACCATATCACCCATCGTCATATTGGAATGACACACAGACAGCTGACGACTCGTCAGCATAAAGAGTGGTTTAGTTTACTGTACATCGTGTTCACTACAACTGGATTGGAAGCTTTTGTCGGAATTGATGATGATGATGATGATGATGACGATGACGACGACGACGACGATGACGATGACGATGATGATAATGATGATGATGATGATGATGATGATGATGATTGATGATAAATTTGCACGCGCGCACATCCAGATTCCTGCTGGCGGCGCTTACAAAAGCAAGGATAATTATAAACAATCAAAATAACAAACCCTAGTGAAATTGCATGGTGAAATAAACAAAGCAGAGACAATCATTCCTCGGTATCAGTGCAAACATGCAGACAAATGAAAGCATAACTAAACCAAAAGCACAACTAAACCAAAAGCACAACTAAACCAAAAGCACAACTAAACCAAAAGCACAACTAAACCAAAAGCACAACTAAACCAAAGCACAACTAAACCCTGAAAGTTCCAACATCACCTGTTCATTCTTCCCACATCAACATACACGCAGGCATAAACGCAGGCACGGACATACACGCGCACAAGCGTGCGCACCCACCCACCCACCTACACAACACACACACGTGCGCGCGCGCACGCACGCACGCACGCACGTACGCACACACACACGCGCGCGCGCGCGCGAGCGTGCGCACCCACCCACCTACACGCACACACACATTCACGCACGCACGCACACACACACACATACACTCACACACACACACACACACACACACACACACACACACACACACACACACACACACACACACACACACACACACTATTTGTGAATTCCGAAGATCACTGTGATTTTATCATATCCATAGCAAACTTTATATTAAACAACAGAGTGTGACGATCTTCCGGCTAGAGCATGGTGTCTGCGAAATGCAGACTTTGTCTATGTTGATCTGTCCATAGCACTGGGGTAAGGGTGAGGGGGAAGGCGTAAAAGGATGCTGGTATGCTGCCAGTCACCATATTTCCTGCTGGAGATCCGGGGAACGGTGCTGACTCACCGCTGCCAGACTGTGCCAGACTGTCAAACTCTCGCTCGTGCAACGCGAACACACAATCAGTCGGAAAAAGAGAAGACAGATTAACATTTTTTTTTTTTTTACATTAGTACATTGTCTAACTACTGTCTATTGTTGTTTCATATATTCCCATGTACATATTTCGATTCAAGACATAAACCAGGTCCTCACGAATTCTGAAATACCTTTTCTTTTCGAAGTTTGGCCTCATACGGTGCCAAACAAATATCAGTTCTTGCAAACAGAGTTCCCTGGTCCTCACAGTCCTAGAACACAGTTCTCTCTCTGGTTTTGGTCTCAGCAAACCACTTCTTTTTTTCAAACTCACGTCAGCCTCACGTCGACGTAAAAAAAAACAAAAAACGGAAGTGGTACTGTACCCATTTCAACAACAAAAAAAGAGAAAAAAAAAGGAAAATAATAAACTAGACGTCTCTAGTCTGTCTGTGGAAAAGTTTCTGTAAAGAAAAAAACAACAGACGAATCATTGTATTTCAATCATTTTAGAAGGCGTCTTTATTTGTAGAATAGTAATTTTCCTTTTTCTTTCGATTTTCATTTCTTTTCACCATATCCCACTTGGAGTTTGCTAAACCTGTCACTGGCCAGTTGTGGCCTTTATTTTTATATTTACCCTTAACACCTCTCGTATCATTAACAAAAAAAATATGATGCATGCGCCCTCGCCAGCGTCTCTACCTACGACGCCGTCGACCAGTCTGTCCTCTGAATCAGCTGACCATCCTACAGGTGATAAACCAGCTGACCATCCTACAGGTGATAAACCAGCTGACCATCACACAGGTGATAACCTGCTGACCATCCTACAGGTGCCAAGGCAGCTGACCATCCTACAGGTGCCAAGGCAGCTGACCATCGTACAGGTAATAAACCAGCTGACCATCCTACAAGTGATAAACCAGCTGACCATCCTACAGGTGATAAACCAGCTGACCATCCTACAGGTGATAAACCAGCTGACCATCACACAGGTGATAAACCAGCTGACCATCCTACAGGTGATAAACCAGCTGACCATCACACAGGTGATAAACCAGCTGACCATCCTACAGGTGATAAACCAGCTGACCATCCTACAAGTGATAAACCAGCTGACCATCCTACAGGTTATAAACCAGCTGACCATCCTACAGGTGATAAACCAGCTGACCATCCTACAGGTGATAAACCAGCTGACCATCCTACAGGTTATAAACCAGCTGACCATCACACAGGTGATAAACCAGCTGACCATCCTACAGTGATAAACCAGCTGACCATCCTACAGGTGATAAACCAGCTGACCATCCTACAGGTGATAAACCAGTCACCCTGTTTCCTTCTCGCACTATTCGCCATGGATACAAGATAAGAGAGATAATGTTGTTTATAGCCCAGCCGACCGCAAAGTTAACTCACAAGTCATTCAAAACAAAACAAAACAAAACAAAAACAAACAAACAAACAAACAAACAAAAAAAAGGAAAAAAAACACCCCTCATCCACACAACCCTTAAGAACACACCTGAAACCACACCGGAAATATTGTTAACAATTTTTTTTCTGTAAAATCTTACATCAGATTAAAAATGTTGATCTTTTTGAAAAAAATTCAAAGATCACATCAGGTTGGACATCTCTGAGCAAGGTTTTCATGGAGTCTGCTGAAAAGTGTGTATGTCTCACATCATGCAAGTCCCAACACTCTAAAAGAATATGTTTCACTGTGAGTTTGTACATAACACGCCATGCACCACGGAGCTTATTCACCTTTTAATTAAAAGACAAGAATGGATGCATACATGCCGCACGTTTTCCATGACTAGATGGACCAAGGCACAAGAGGGTAAACAAGACCTTAAATTCCTTGTCTTTTCAAGAGCTGGCATAAGTGATCTATGTTTTCTGTAGACACATTCTTGCCACAAATAAACACGCATCAAACCACCGGGAACTTGGACACAGTTCCTGACAGACACATCGATTCACCTGCTGCCTGCAACAGATGCCTTTGTTCTTTGGTCAAAAAATTGAGTTAAAAAAAAAAAATCATGGGGTCAGCACACTACTTCAGATTTCTAGATCAAACTCTGGTTTTGTTTGTTCTGTTTGTTGGTTTCTGTTTGCTTGTTTTTGTTTTTATTTTCGTCGCTGATTCAAAATATAAGGTCAATAATCTGTCGAAGAATTTGCGAGTCATACTTACTGACACCAAATGATTTATTTCCACAAGGTCTCTATACCACTCGCCCCGGCCCCACCCCCACCCTCTACCACGCTTCACCCACCCTTTATTATCATTTCCACACCACCATCTCATCATTTCCATCTAACACTCGTTTCTAGGTGCATGCAGATTAGCTCCGGGGATTTGGTGGCAAGATGTCTCATTTGCAAAGAAAATAACATATGGGAAACTAAATCCGCACATTCAGAAAAAAAGGGAAGGAAAAGAAAGAAAGAAAGAACAGAAAGGAAAAAAACGAAAGAAAGAAAGAAAGAGCAGAAAGGGAAAAAATGAGAGAAAGAAAGAAAGAAAAGGAACCGAGGTTTAGGTTTCAATCCGACACACACCAAAGGGAGGGAATTAGTGTGATTGATGGTATTACAAAAGTTAGTGAACCGACCAACGTCAGGCGATTAGGTTGTCTGGACCCCACCCACCCACTCCCTCCCTCTATCCCTCCGCCCCCTCCCAGATACTGGAGAAGCTAAACTGAAGAAAAGCCATGATTACGGGTAGACAGATTTTCTCATTGGCTTCTCATTGAACCAAATCATGTCAAAATCGGCGAAAAAAAAGGAAGGGAAGGGGAGGGAGGAAGGAGGGCGAAGCAAAAACTCAAGTTTTGACGGGAGGGGAACTAAAAAAAAAAATCTACCCCGCATGATTTTGTCAATTAATATGTTTGTGTTTTTTTTTCTTTTCAGTGTTTCTAATGCGTTTATTTATTCTTCCTTTCTTCGTGTCTCTTGTTCTCTTACTTTTGTATTTCCCCTTTCTATCTGTCTTTCTTTCTTTCTTTTTTTCGTTTATGCTTATAACGATAAAGAGACAGAAATCCAAAACTGTTATCACCTATTATCATCATTGATATTCTTCTTCTCTTTCTCCTCTTCTTAGTGTAATTGTCATTCCTGTTTACTGTTACTGTGATGTAATAATGATAATGATTCTAACAACTATACTAATAATGATGATGATGACTATGATGATGATTATGATGATGATACACTGTTATTATTGGTGGGGGTATGGGGTAATTGGGCAGGTGGGGGGGGGGGGGGTCGTTGTGATTGTCGTTGTCATTAGGAATGAATAGAGCAAGCATTCTCTCTCTCTCTCTCTCTCTCTCTCTCTCTCTCTCTCTCTCTCTCTCTCTCTCCTGTGAAAATCAATCAATCAATCTATCTGTCTGTCTGTCTGTCTATCTATCTATCTAGTCTGTCTGTCTGTTTGTCCCTCTCTCCCTCTGTCTCTCTCTCTGTTTCTCTTTCTCCCCCCCCTCTCTCTCTCTCTCTCTCTTCTCTCTCTCTCTCCTCTCTGGTTGTCTATCTGCCTGTCTCTTCCTGTCAAGCAGTCTACTGATGCACAATGTGTTCTGTACCACAGAAGATGTCTAGCTATCAATTATAGTCACTGCAGTGTCTGTAACGTTCTCCACGTTGGTTATAGACCGCAGAGCAGCAGCTTGTTGTCACTCCTGTCTGTCTGTCTGTCTGTCTGTCTGTCTGTCTGTACGTCTGTCTGCCTATCTGTCTCTGCCTGAGAAAACTCGAAAATAATTGGCAAATCTACATCTACATCTCAGTTCACAAGGTTGTTTATAATAAAGGAGAGAAAAAAAAAAACAAAAGAAAAAAAATGGTGGTAGTTTCAAATTAATTCTGGATTCTTTTGTTTACAGTAATCTTCTGCATTACTCTCTCGTCCCCCACTCTGTTCCATGCAATGTGCCGTCCAAATGTACTCACTCACTCCTTTCCCCTCCCCCCCCCTCGCCCCCCCCCCCTTCCCCTCTTTCCAGCCTCGTTCCCTTTATTTCTCCCTGGCTGGCGAAGCAAGCACGTGAAAAAGCTACCTACATGTTTATATTATGCCCTCGTAAATAACCATTTTTGTCTTGTCTCGTCTTGCCCTCCTTCTCCTCTCCCCTTCCAAAACCAACTCCATAATCTTCCATGCGCTCTCTCTCTCTCTCTCTCTCTCTCTCTCTCTCTCTCTCTCTCTCTCTCTTCTCTCTCTCTCTCTCTCTTTCCCAAACACATGCACACAAACACAACACATGCACACAGGCGCGCGTGTACGCGTGAACAACACACACACACACAAACACACACGCACACATACACACACGCCCGCACGCACTCGCGCGCGCACACACACACACACACACACACACACACACACACGCACGCACGCCGGCACGCACGCACGCACGCACGCGCGCGCACACACACACACACACACACCTGCACACACGCGCACTCATGCACACACATGCACACACGCACTCGCGCGCGCGCGCGGCACACACACACACACACACACACCAGCGCGCGCGCGCGCGCGCACGAACGCGCGCGCGCACGCACACACACCCATACATACGTACATACATACATACATATATGCATATTAATTACATACATACATACATAAACACACGCAGGCGGGGGGGGGGGGGGGGGGGGGGGAGAAGAGAGACAGAGACAGAGAGAGACACAGAGAGAATTTTTATCTCTCTACTCTCATCTCTGTTTTGTTTTCTATCTTTTGAGTCTCATCTGGCTGATTGGCAGAACACATGTAATGCTTTGTTTGCTGATGCACTGAAAGCAGAAAGTATAATCTGATAAAAGAAGTAGGGTGTTACTGCTGCTGCTGCTGCTGCTGCTGCTGATGATGATGATGATGTTAATGATGACGATGACGACGACGACGACGACGATTATCATGATCATGATCATGATAATAGCATTCTAAAGGAAGATCAGGATTGGTTTTTAATGTGGATATCATATCATTTGGCACTGATAAGAGAACCCAAACATTTATCTACTAGGCTTGATATACCTGATGGAAAATGTTCCTTTACAGGTGTAGCATCAATAAGATAACACCTTACCAAAACAGATTTGTAAAGAGGTGGGTCGCAGCCACAGAACGGAGAGACACAGGTACTTAATGGAGATGCTGTATGCACACTACAGGACACAACGGTTCCTATGCATTAAACTTTGAACGCGGTGACAGCCCTGATATGGCCTTTTGAGGTCAGCTGGGCCATAACTAACATTACATTACCATGCATTAAACAGCTGGAGGAATCGATGCTGCAAATGCATGGACTTTTTCTTCCTGTGTTTACCGATTGCTCGTGAGCTTAGTGCCTTCCTGGGGTGGGTGGGTGGGTGGGGGGGGGGGGGGGGGGGGGGGGGGGGGGGGGGTATTGAAATACAGCTGTATAATGTTGCTTCCTCTAAACCCTCTGATGTATCTATGGTGAAACTGAAGGTGACTCGTTACATAGTGTTGTTTGTGGTTCAAAGATACTGTGCTGTCACTGCTGTGTATTGGAGTATTGTCTTTATACGTGCGTATGATTTTTCTTTACTATATAAAAAGGTCAGTGTCAATTAGCCTATACTTAAAATCACAAGAAAACTAACAGGCATGATACACCAAGCTGAAGTTGTATTTTACTTGATTTGTG
>CM065715.1:78237942-78265442 GCA_033310375.1 Conus canariensis
TCATCATTTTTGTGTCTTTAGTTTATCTGGTTACTTATTCATGTAAGTATTTTCTTTAATTTGTGTGGCTGTTTAATCGCTCATTGTTTTGCTCTGGTATCAATTTTTTTTATATTTTAATCTTCCAAAGAATTTAATGATTTCAGATTTAAGTAAATCTCATTAATTAATTTCTGTATTCATTTGATATACTTAAATCACACACACACACACCACACACACACACACACACACACACACCGTCAAAGAAATTAATGATTTCAAATTGCAATTGTATTGTATTGTTTTGTACCGTTTTGTACCGTATTGTATTCTACCACTTTGCACCGTATTGTATTGTAACACTTTGCACTGTATTGTATTGTACCACTTTGCATTGTATTGTATTGTTTTCCACCGCTTTGCATCGTATTGTATTGTACCGCTCTGCACTGTATTGCATTGTACCGCTTTGCTTCGTATTGTATTGTACCGCTTTGCACTGTATTGTATTGTACCGCTCTGCACTGTGTTGCATTGTACCGCTCTGCACCGTGTTGTATTGTACCGCTCTGCACCGTGTTGTATTGTACCGCTCTGCGCTGTGTTGTATTGTACCGCTCTGCACCGTGTTGTATTGTACCGCTCTGCACCGTGCTGTATTGTACCGCTCTGCACCGTGTTGTATTGTACCGCTCTGCACCGTGCTGTATTGTACCGCTCTGCACTGTGTTGTATTGTACCGCTCTGCACTGTGTTGTATTGCACCGCTCTGCACTGTGTTGTATTGCACCGCTCTGCACTGTGTTGTATTGCACCGCTCTGCACTGTATTGTTTTGCACCGCTCTGCACTGTATTGTTTTGCACTGTATTGTATTGCGCCGCTTTGCACTGTATTGTATTGCACCGCTTTGCGCTGTATTGTATTGCGCCGCTTTGCACTATTATATCGCACCGCTTTGCACTGTATTGTATTGCACCGCTTTGCACTGTATAGTTTTGCACCGCTTTGCACTGTATTGTATTGCACCGCTTTGCACTGTATTGTTTTGCACCGCTTTGCACTGTATTGTTTTGCACCTCTCTGCACTGTATTGTTTTGCACCGCTTTCCACTGTATTGTTTTGCACCGCTTTGCACTGTTTTGTATTGCACCGCTTTGTACTGTATTGTATTGCACCGCTTTGCACTGTATTGCGTTGCACCGCTTTGCACTGTATTGTTTTGCACCGCTTTGCACTGTATTGTATTGCACCACTCCGCACTGTATTGTTTTGCACCGCCTTGCACTGTATTGTATTGCACCACTCCGCACTGTATTATACTGTGTTGCATTTATTGCATTGTATTGCATTCTACTACCTTGTATTTCTTTGTTTTTGTTTTGTATTACATTGCATATGATTGTGTTGTATGTTGTCTTGCATATTGCATATTATTGTGTTGTATGTTGTCTTACATTCTTTGCACTGCATTGTATTGTGTTGCGTTGTATTGTATTTGTTGTATTGTACTGTATTGTAACACACTGTATTGTTGTGTTGTATTGCATTGCAGTTCACCGCATTGTGTTGTCTTGTATTGCATTGAACTATACTGTCTTGCATTGTATTGTCTTGTTTTGCATTGTATTGCATTGCATATGTTATCTTGTATTGCATTATATTGTGTTGAATTGTTTTGTCTTGTATTGCATTATATTGTATTGCATTGAACTATACTGTCTTGCATTGCATTGAATTGTCTTGTCTTGTATTGCATTGTCTTGTCTTGCAATTGAACTATACTGTCTTGTACCGCATTGCAATGCATTTCGTCGTTTTGGATTGTATTGCATTGTATTGTTTAGTATTGTATCACATTTCCGTCACAACAGTGACTTTTCTGTGAGATCTTACGGCTGCTCTCGCAAATCGCCGTTGTAAAATGGAACAGGCTGTTTGGCGTTTTTGTGTTGTTTTGCTTTTTGTTTGTTTAGGTTTGGGTTCGGTTTGGTTGGATTTTGTTTGTTTGTTTGTTTGTTTGTTTTTTTTAAAATAGTCTACCAAATGACAAGATTTTTTTGCAGCTCTTGTTTCCAGGTGAAATCGGTAATAGGTCACTAACTCCGGATCATCTAATGCTGCCTAGTTGCGAAACCTATTCATGTAGCACACACGATTCCTTCTAATAATAATAAAGCGTTACAAGTTTTTTTCGTTTGACTCGTATGCCTCGTGTCTGCATCTCTGTCAGGCAAACTGGCTCCCGAAGCAGCATTCGTGTGGAGTTATGGGCCTTTAATTGTTTCCTCATGGGAACAAAAGTTGTCTACCTTGTTTGATGGTTGCAAATGAACACCTTACTCCTCATTTCGAGGGTCGTTTCCTGTTTTCCTGTCTTTTTTCTCTCTTTTTTCTACCCTTTTCATATAGATTTCTTTAATTTTTCTTCTACCATTATCCATCAAAGTAAAGGTTTATAGGTTTTCGTTTTCCTTCAAAATCAGGGAAAAGTCCCACACTGGCTTGAGTTCTTGTACGTGCGTTAAGAGAACGCTGCATAAAGGACATCGGCTTAACATCTCCTTCTACAGATCACCACCACTCAAGATCTAGATATGCTAGTGAGGTATGATGGGGTGGGATGGGGTGCCCATGGGGGGGGGGAGGCTGGGGGGTTTGGGAGGGGCTTTGGGATGGGGGGACCCTGGGTCCTAGGGGGCACCTGTTCAGGGGTGTCTGTCCCTGGGATTCCATGAGTCAAGGAGTGGGGGTGGGGGATGGAGAGTTACCTGTGTCGTCTCAGACCTGGAGCCATTCTGGCTTACTGGACCCACGGACAGGTGACAGGGGCAGCGACGCTTGGATACACGCGCTATGCTTGTACACAAGATTGTGGTACATCCACAGGACAAACAATATTATGTTACACAGACTCTCTCTCTACACACACACACACACACACACACACACACACACACACACACACACACACACACACACCATCACCACTTCCATCACCCTTTCACTCCCCCAAACTCTCACAAACAGGTGATTTAAAATCACGGGACTTTATTCATGAGAATGATAGTAACTGTCTGTAATGACATCATCACTTCAAGAACTTTGTACAAGCAAAAACGAAACAAAATCAAAATGTTATGAAATAAACAAAAGAAAAAAAAAAGAAAGAAAAAAAAGCAAAAAAAAAAAAAAAAAATCAGAAGAGTTCTGTCAACACACATAAAAATCCACGTCAACACTTGTACACCTCTAAGGAGAAGACTCAAACCTGATATTTGTTGCACCTCATCGTCTCTGCCACTGCCTCCCCTGCTGAGAAGAATAAAGTCTGATTCCAGACAACAAGACATACCACACCAAAAGACACCAAACCGGGCTGTTTCACGTCGTCATGTACACAGATCAAACCACAGTTCACGCAGACACTAACCACACATACACAATAAAGCAAACAGAGAGAGAGAGAGAGAGAGAGAGAGAGAGAGAGAGAGAGAGAGAACGTTTCCTCTCTGACCGGACAGTGGTTTCAGAGTTTAATGTGGTACTGAGCCGAGACGTTATTTCCAATTACTAGTCCTGGCGAGGCTTACTGGGCGCTTTTGTTGATTTCAAAGGTTCAATAAAAGAAAACCACAGGTCTGCAGCAAAACGTCTGTCCCAACAAAACCGGATCAGATAGCGTGTAGAGATTATGACCGTTAGCCGATCGGTGTTGGTCACGTCAGAAAAGTCAGTTTCAAAGCGAGGTGACTGAAGGCAGAAACTGAAGCAACTTTTGAAAAGAAAAAGTTGTTAGTTCCACAGGACAATCCAGACAAAGAGATTACAGGACATAACACGATGCATTTCGACCTCTTAGGTCTTCTTCAGGGTACAACAACCTGAAGAAGACCAAAGAGGTCGAAATGCATCTGAAGAAGACCTAAGAGGTCGAAATTTTCATATAGAAATTTTCATATAGAGATTTATATCCGAAATATTCAGGTAGAGATTTACCTGAAGAATACTTAAGAGGTCGAAATGCAACGTGTATTGTCCTATAATCTATTTGTCTGGATGGTCTTGCGGAACTAATAACTTCTCTATTTAAAATTTGTCAGAACAGAGTCAGACACAGAATCAAGGCGTGATCAGCATGTTGGGTTGATGCCGACATCAAAGCAGTTACCTGGCTTTAATATCTGGTGAGAACGGTAAAACAATATCGTCACGCGCTGCTCAAGCGTTAGAAGAACAGTATTCAACTTGCACTCTATCTTTCGAAGAAGAAGCACAAAGAGGTAGGAGGGGTGGTGGGAGGGAGAGGGGTGGAAGCTCAAAACTGAGAAGTCTCCCACACTGAAGACGCCTCTTCGACTGGTGAAGCTCCGCTTTGTCATCATGTATGAGAAGACTGCATAATATACCGAGCAACTAGAACACTGTGTTTTCATTATAGCTTTTTTCAGTCTAACACTCAGTAGTCCCTGTGACATGTTAGGGCGAGCATTCCGCCTGTGATATAGGACGATGCGAGGTCATGTCTTCACAAACAGTATTTTACTGGTAGAGGTCACGGTAGCCTGGCACTGCACTGGTCAACTGTACGCCCTAAAACTGTTTGTTGGGGTCGGCTGGGCTAGAAACAACATGAACTGAACGGAGTTTTGCAAGTTTGATCCAAAGTGAGGTGATTGAAGGCGAAAATTGAAAAAGAAAAATAAAGAATCATTAGTGATTCCGCGAGACAATATGGCAGGGTTCATACAGACTTGGAGAAACAAAATTCCCAACCTTTTCCCAACCTTTCCCAACCCCAGCACCGGTTTTCCCAACCATGTTACAAACGAAATGCACTACAGGAGCTATGAAGAACAGAAAGCTAGAATGCGCGCAAATGTCGATCAATGGCGATCTTCTTGGCAAGAACAGTAACTCTTGACAACAAATGGTTACACTCCATAAGTAGAACAAACTGTCAGTCGCGATGTCAGCGACTTTCGGACAATTAGAATTTATTTGTTTGTGCCTTTGTTGTTTGGTTTTCTATCTCTTTGGTTTTGAAGATGCTTGTTTGAGTTTTTGACGATGCTTGTTCAATTTTCCCAAAATTCCCAACCCACAGACACCAAATGCCATTTCCCCTAAACTTTCACAACTGGGAAAAGGACCATCCGTTTTCCCCAAACCTTCCGAACTATTCCCAACCTGCGGGAACCCTGTATGGACAAACAGGTTAATAATTCTTAGATAAAAAAACATTTTGCGACACAAATTCAGCCGGCTTTAGGAGCACTGCACACAACACAGAGACTGTACTACAAAGGCAATAAATAAGGCAAGAAAAGGAGCCTCGACTGTACTGCTCTCTTCGAGTCGTCTCCCATCAGCCCCTCCCCACATTTTCTTCTCTCCCCCACCTCCCGTCCCACCCCCAACCCTCTCTCTGATCGTAAAGAAACATGAACATAAGAACGAGCTCGAAAATCAGACATGTAATGATTATGAGCGAACAAAATCAGATACTGCTAAGAAACAATGTGAACTTGTTCAGCAACTTGACTCATCGTGTCTTAACGTGATTTTCTTCTTCGCTCTACGTCAGAATGGACAAATCATGTGTCCAACCCGTTGATAACTTCACACCAATATATAGGTGAGCATGGTGAAAATGGGACACTACACTGAAATACTGCTTCGTAATTAGCAGGAGTTCTGATGGGATTTGTGGTAGTTGCCGTTGTTGTTGTTGTTGTTGTTTTCTGCTGTTCCACTTACAAAGAATTGTGAACCTACACTTAATTGTTCAAAGAAAGAAAATAAGTTCAATTTTCGTTGAGTTTACAGTACATTTTATTGAATTTTATTTAAAGTGTCATACTGCAAAAGAAGGGGGGGAAAAACTTCTGCAGCCAAGTTTACCCGTCTCTCTGCCTCGGTAGCCCTCTTGGACGGTCAACGAACGAATGATGCTCGCCACTCCATCCTTCACGGGCTTTATCCCCACCACAACCCTTCGTTCACACTGGGTCATGTGGTGACACATATTAACAATCTATTCTATAACGGATCAAAGCGTCAAAATAACCCAACAGGTATTGCTTATTTCCATGTGGATTTTGGTAATCTGCATTTATTTCCAGTTGTCAAAACAAAACAAAAATCTCTCAGAACAACATACTCTTTTCTCTTTTTGTCTGTTTCTCTTGTCTTGTCCGTTGTGTTGTTTACTTAGCCCCAAAATCCCCCCCCCCCCCCCTCTCCCACCCCGCTCTCTCTTTCACTCGGTCAGCTTTAACAGTCGTTTGTGTGTTTCCCCATTTTCCCACCTTGTTTGAAATCAGCACTCAGAGTGCAGTGCGACAGTTCACTTACAAGGGCAGGAAAAAAAAGGTAATTTTCGCTGCCCATCGTTATGGTCTTGTCGTCCAGATGGTATCAGTGTAGATTTAAATAGGTCAGGTCTTCTGCTCTCCTCCTCCTTCCTCCCCCTCCCCTTCTACTGGGATATTTTTCCTCCGTCCATCATACTTCTGTAAACGTTGACCCCACACTGTAACATGTCTGTTGTTGCTTTTTCCGCCCCCCCCTCCCCCCCCCCCCCCCCC
This sequence comes from Conus canariensis, assembly GCA_033310375.1. NCBI lineage: Eukaryota > Metazoa > Mollusca > Gastropoda > Neogastropoda > Conidae > Conus > Conus canariensis. The sequence goes on from CM065715.1 coordinate 78,244,515, forward strand.
CCCCCCACGGAAAGACTTTACTTTGTCTTGTATTTCATTTATTTTTTTTCTTTATTGGGTCGCTCAGAGTTGTATCATTTTCTTCTCACCATAAGAACAAGTGCATTGAAAGTTGCCGGTAACAGCTGTTTGGTTGTAGCCTTATTTTGCCGCGACGCAAAACGGTCTCAAGCACGTTTACATCTTGACACATTCAGACAGCAAAAACTTTTTTTTCTGCTTTTTTTTTCTCTTTACCCGGGTATGGACAATGTTCCCGTGTGCCACTTTCATGTATGTTCTGAAAGCACTGACACCAGACTGGAGTATCCGACTGTTCCGTCTTCACTTTGTTGTCTGTGTCACTTAAAGCGTGTTTGTGGTCATCTGTTTACTATCCATGCTTTTCTGCTCAGGGTCCGTTGAGCTAAACGCTACAACAGTCAAACCAAAAAGATCAATACACAAAAGAACACCCCTTTCTTCAGATCATGAGCATTTGGGGGGAAAAAAGTTGATAATGGACTTTACAAAGAATTCCATTGTTAGCAGTTTTTAAAGGCACAAATTATCAAGCAGACCAAAACATAAAGAGAACAGGACAAAAAAAAACCCAAAACAAATAAAATAAAATAAAATAAAATAACAACACGAATACCACAAAATCAGATAAATGACATACACGTCTCTTAAAACAAATCTTCTTTCTTCGCAAGTCTCGGCTACCTTACAGCTTAAATTATGCCCCTGAAAAAAAAAGAAAAAAAGAAGAAAAAAAAAAGAAAAAATAAATAAAATAAAAAGGAAAAACGTTGATGCGGACCAAATGTTTCAACCGCCATTCTGAAATCATTGTCTTGTCCTGTTGATTCTCGTTCCCCCCCCCCCCCCCCCCCCCCCCCCCACATTTCACTTCGTCATAGACACCAAAGTTTCAACCGGTTAATCAGTTAAGTCAATAGTGTGACCATCGGGCTTCATAATGACTTGGTTAGTCATTCAACAGACAAGCGCGGGCATGAGTAAATAATAATAACAACAACAACAACAACAACAAAAGTAAAATCAGCTGGCCGTGGTGGTCCTGTGCAACCACCGTTGCTATGATCAACAGTTTACATCGTTGGACTCCAACAGCTACAGGGGAAATGATCAATAAGCAAACTAACCAATTAAGGTGTTCTTTGGCCTGCCGGCAACTGAGGTAAAAAGAAAAGAAAATAAGCAAACAAGCAAACTAAACAACTAAGCAATTAATAAAGATCAAACAGAAACGTTATGCTGCTCTCTAAGAGGGAGAGAGAGAGAGAGAGAGAGAGAGAGAGAGAGAGAGAGAGAGAGAAGAGAGAGAAGAGAGAGAGAGAGAGAAGCACAGACAGAGACAGAGTGAGAAGAGATAAACAGACAGACAGACAGAATCAGATAGATAGAGACACTGACGGGCAGACAGACATGAGAGAGAGAGAGAGAGAGAGAGAGAGAGAGAGAGAGAGAGAGAGAGAGAGAGAGAGAAATCATTGCATGTATAGACGGTGCTAAAGATAAAATGGTGTCATGGCTTTAGTAAATCATGGTTACGTTGACACTTCCCTGTTCTAAACGCAACAACAACAAAAACAAACAAACAAAAAAATAAATAAAGTGTCAAACCCATATCTCTCTCCATATACAACAAAACAGATTCATACCTCTCTCCACACACAACAGACCCACATTTCTCTCCGCACACACCAGACTCACATCTCTCTCCATACACAACCCACATCCCTCTCCATACGCTACAGGCCCACATCTCTCCACTTACAACAGGTCCACATCTCTCTCTACACACACCAGACTCACATCTCTCTACACACACAACAGGCTCACATCTCTCTCCACACACAACAGGCCCAATCTCTCTCCACACAAAACAGGCCCACATCTCTCTCCACACACACCAGACTCACAACTCTCTATACACACATGAGACTCACATCTCTGTCCACACACAACAGACCCACATCTCTCTCCACACACACCGGACTCACATCTCTCTCTACACACATCAGACTCACATCTCTCTCCACACACAACAGGCCCACATCTCTCTCCACATAAAACAGGTCCACATCTCTCTCTACACACATCAGACTCATATATCTCTCTCTCCACACATCAGACTCACATCTCTCTCCACATACAACAGACCCACATCTCTCTTCACACACAACAGGCCCACATCTCTCTCCACACAAAACAGGCCCACATCTCTCTCCACACACACCAGACTCACAACTCTCTATACACACATGAGACTCACATCTCTGTCCACACACAACAGACCCACATCTCTCTCCACACACACCGGACTCACATCTCTCTCTACACACATCAGACTCACATCTCTCTCCACACACAACAGGCCCACATCTCTCTCCACATAAAACAGGTCCACATCTCTCTCTACACACATCAGACTCATATATCTCTCTCTCCACACATCAGACTCACATCTCTCTCCACATACAACAGACCCACATCTCTCTTCACACACAACAGGCCCACATCTCTCTCCACACACAACAGACCCATATCTATCTCCACACTCACCGGGCCCACATCTCTCCCCACATACAACAGACCCACTTCTATCTACCCACACAACAGACCCACTTCTATCTCCACACTCACCGGGCCCACATCTCTCCCCACATACAACAGACCCACTTCTATCTCCACACACAACAGACCCACTTCTATCTCCACACACAACAGACGCACATCTCTCTACAAACACAACAGACCCACATCTCTCTCCACATGACACAACAGACCCATATATTTTTCATAGAAGACCCACATCTTTCTCTTCACAGCACAGACCAACATTTCACTCCAATACAGGAGGCCAAAATCTCTCTTCACATACAACACAAAAGACCCACATCTCTCTGTCTCTCTCTGTCTCTGTCTCTCTCCACACAACAGACCTAATCTTTCTTCATACACAACACAACTCCATGTCTGTCTCCACATACAACGCAACAGACCCACATCTCTCACCATTCACAATACAAGACCCACATCTCTCTCCATTCACGATACAACAGACCCACATCTCTCTCCATTCACAATACAACAGACCCACATCTCTCACCATTCAAAATACAACAGACCCACATCTCTCTCCATTCACAATACAACAGACCCACATCTCTCACCATTCAAAATACAACAGACCCACATCTCTCTCCATTCACAATACAACAGACCCACATCTCTCACCATTCAAAATACAACAGACCCACATCTCTCTCCATTCACAATACAACAGATCCACATCTCTCTCCATTCACAATACAATAGACAAACATCACTCAACATGCAACACAACAGATCCACATCTCTCTCCATTCGCAGCACAACAGATCCACATCTCTCTCTATTCACAATACAACAGATCCACATCTCTCACCATTCACAACACAACAGATCCACATCTCTCTCCATTCACAACAGACCCACATCTCTCTCCATTCACAACACAACAGACCCACATCTCTCTCCATTCACAACAGACCCACACCTCTCTACATTCACAATACAACAGACCCACATCTCTCTCCATTCACAACACAACAGACCCACATCTCTCTCCACTTACAACAGATCCACACAATTTCTCACACACAACAAAACAGACCCACGTCACTCTCCACATGCAACACACCAGACCACCATCTCTGTTTCACACACAACAGAACGACATCTCTCTGCAGATAACACAACAGACCCACGACTCTCTCAACTCATGATCTAACAAACCAACATCTCCCTCCACGTGTTACAACACTGTGACAGGAAATAAACGACGTGAGTGAAGATGCTGCCGGGTACGTTGTAGTGCGATATGTTGTAGTAGTGTGAGGTGGTGAGGTATGTCGTGGTGTGACATGGTGAGGTACCCAGCGGTGAGATGTGGTGACGCGGTACAATGTGGCATGCTGTACTGTGGTACGATATGCTGTGGTACGCAACGATGTGGTACAATAACACATATTGATATGTGGGAACAAGGGGGGAGCATCTGGGTGACGGTCAGGTGACTGTGTCACTCCTCCTCCCGCCCTCTCCTCTCACCGGGGTTTGCTTTGTTTCTTTGTTGTTTTTTTTTTATTTCCATAACAACCGGTCTCATCCCTTTGTTCACACCTCACCGGAAATATTCTTTCCTCTATACCTTCACACCGGACCACCTCAAACAATTCAAGCACTAACTTCCCTGAACATGCGATAAAAGAATTTCAAAGACGATCTTCACAAGTACCTTAAACGCTCAGTATAATTTTTTCCACTTAAATACGTAAGTTTTCCTTTGAATACACAAGAAACTGAAACAAAAATAATCTCACAAAAGACACTTTTTTGTGTGTAAAGAAATACAACGTAGAGAAGCACTTTACCATACGCGCACCGGACGACGTCAGTTTAAAATAACAGTCTACAATTTCCACAAGGAAGGACACACGTAAAGGTATACAGTCAGCCTGCTTGGTGTAGCCATACAATGAGGACTAATGCCGGCATTATGGCCGTCTGTTCCATGTCCTTATTCAATAATAACCTACATATATAATTTTGCAGAAAAATGCTGGATGTCCGCTGTGCATTGTACATATCTTATGATGCACACGTCATGCCAAAATTGAGGAACTGCAACTATCATAACGCGCAATGTTTTTTGTTTTGTTTTGTTTTTGTTTTCTGGACATTTTCTCAACCGCACTTACACAAATCGAAAAATCGCTACCTCTTTCGCCGATTCGGCACTAACTTTGCCGAGTCTGAAAAGTCGGTAAGAACGTTAGCTATTACGTGTATTCAGCAGTTCCATGATTTAGGCACAGTGTTTATCGTACTTGAGTCATATCAAAGGGGAAAAAAAAACTGAACTGTTTTGTTTTGTCATTCAATAACTGCAGTGTTCAGACCAAGTGAAATGACATACAAATGACACAAACGTCTGTTCACTTTCAATATAACAAAAACAGAATTAATGACTAACAAACCACATAAAATAACAGACAGTAGTTCAAAAGGAGATTAAACCACATTGATAAGTGTGGATATGACGATCGTGTGACTACTTCAGTTGAAAAGTATTATCAGCAACCCGCTTTTCTCAACATTGTTGATAACGATGAAAAACAGAACAGCGTATCCCTTCCCTCGGGAACCACTTTTCTCCATTAAGTCACAGTCTTGTTTAATGTTCGATGTCTCTTAAATTTAAAAATTCTTAAACTGAAAGCAATTTTCAACAAGAATCAACAAAATTCATCATAATTTTCAAAACTAAACATGTAACAGTTTGCTTGAACCTCCGCACATCTGACAACCCAAACAGATTCAGTTGTGTAACAGAAATTAAAAATAAGTATTTCACTTTCTGGCAAAACAAAAATCTATGCACAAAACCGTCTCGAGCGCATAATACATGCTTTCAAACTTCTCATATATTTCAGACGGATCCAACTGGTTTGAACTTTTAAAAAAAGTATTATCAGTTCTTGACTTCCGGTTGGGCTTCACTGATCCGGATCCTGACTCCCCTGAAGTCGGAGTGTGGCTGCCTACGTAGCGGGGTTATCAAAAACGGTCACACACGTTATGTTCTCATCCCCAGCTGATCTATTTGTACCATAGTGTTTAAGTACTTCGGCTGTTCGGATGATCCCTGGAGTCTTTTAACCAGGGTACGACGACAACAACTGTTCCTGACACAATGCTGATGACACAGAAAAACCCCGCAGTACGCAGTTACCCTCAGAACCAAGTAGATTTCTGTGACTATGTTTTCATGACCACGCGTCATAGAAAACGTTTGTGCAAACCCCCACCCCTACCACCCGAAAAAAAAAAAAAAAAAAAAAAAGAAAGAAAGAAAGAAAGAAAAAAGAAAAGACAAGATGGCGCCAAATCAATTCCTTCGACTCTTTCCAACCTATCGCAAAGATGTTGACGGAATTCGAAGGAACACGTATCCCGACATATTTCTTCTATTATCCTGCTTTTCTTCTTCTTTTTTTATCTATGCCGTTTAATCTTCTGTGCCAACTCAGTGGTATTACCAAGCTCGTTCCGGGTCCCCGTGCACAAGCACAAAATCTAGATTTTTTTCATGCTGAGGATGATGGTTTCAGTTTCAGATTCATCCAGGAGGCGTCACTGCGTGCGGACTAGTCCATATACGCTACACCACATCCGCTAAGTTTTGAGACCACACTACGCATGATTTCAAGGTGATGGATAAATGAATTAACTACTAAGATGAGAGAACTGAAGAACAGGGTCTCGTGGCTACGACTTAGCAGATGTCTGACCTACGCATTAGCCCTATGCGCTGGTCAGACCTTGAATGCCTACCTAAAATTGGTTGTCTTTTTTTTTTTTTTTTTGCTTTTTTTTTGTATGTGTGTGCAGTGAATGTACACGTGTGTATGGATGGATGTGTGGGCACGGGCCCATGTGCGAGTGCATGCGTGTGTGTGTGTGTGTGTGTGTGTGTGTGTGTGTGTGTGTGTGTGTGTGTGTGTGTGTGTGAGTGTGTGCGTGTGTGTGCGCGCGCATGCATGTGTGCGCGCTTGTGTGTATGTGTGTGCGCGCATGTGTGTGTGTGTGTGTGTGTGTGTGTGCACGTGTGTGCCTGCATGTATGTGTGCGTGTGCAGAAGTGCGCGCGCATGTGTGTGTGTATAATCTGTGGGTTTGTGTGAGCATACACACGTATCTGCATATGTATGTGTACATATGTGTGTATACGTGTATGTCTTTGTATGTGGGTGTGTACGCCTGTGCGTGTGTGTATGCATTTGTGCGTTCACGTATATGCGTGTATGTGCGCACACGTGTGGGTGTGGACGTGCGGGTGATGGAAATAATGCTATGGAGTTGCATTTCGGTCTAAGACTGCAGGACAGTGTAATGTACGCTTACTTTCATTATATACCCGGCGTCAACCAGGTCCGAGAGATGCATACACCTGAAGTGTTCGTCAGAAAATTTCAGCAACACTCTCGGTGACGCATCCAGTGTGTGGATGAAACTTGACTGTGTGGTTCCAGTCATCCCAGCTGAGCCCATGGCAAACTCAACTGTGGGTAGGAGCCGGTTCAGACTTAAAAGTCCCACAAATAAATGGTTCTGATAGGAATCGAACGCACGATCACCCCAGCTGGGAATCCGCGAAACTGACCATTGCGCAACGGCACAGCTCGACATAAATATCAATAACATTGGTAACAGAAAATAGAAAACAACTTGTAAACAATCTGTTTTTGTCCAGTTTAAAATCTTCGATGCAAACAAGAAATAAAATCTTTAAGGACAAGGAACTAAAAAGGAAGTCTGCTTAATGTCAGCCATCATTTTTTTTAACCGAATGCACAAAACGGTAACTTCCTCTAATTGATATGCACAGCCGTTGCATTTTTTTCTTCCCTCGTTAAACTAGCTTGTTCAAAGCTCATGGTAAGAGAGGCGGTGTGGACAGGGGTGGAGGGAGGGGGGGGGGGGTTGTATATTACGCATAAATGTATATCGTGATATAAGCAGTGTTTGTCTACCGCAGCAGAAAGCTGTCCCTTGTATATCAATAAAGAAATAAAAGTTATGTATATAAACGCAAGTGTACATCCGGGACGTAGCCTGTGGTCCGTTGCACTATGACTCGGACTTGTGCGTAGAAATACATCACAACATGTCTGTTATTCTACCAGGTTTATCAGGTAAGTCTGTCGGATGTTCGTTGTCCCATTCTGTCATATCATCTGCACTGTGTTCAATGTGATTCACTCTTTGCACTGGGTCAGGAAAAATAGTTCATACGAATAATGAGTGCCACTTAGAAAGGAAAAAAGCCAAAACCTTGCAGTCTCCGAGTGTGTGTGTGTGTGTGTGTGTGTGTGTGTGTGTGTGTGTGTGTGTGTGTGTGTGTGTGTGTGTGTGTGTGTGTGTGTGTGTGTGGTGTGTGTGTGTGTGTGTGTGTGTGTGTGTGTGAGTGTGTGCGTGTGGTGTGTGTGTGTGTGTGTGTGTGTGTGTGTGCGTGCGTGTGTGTGTGTGTGTGTGTGTGTGTGTGTGTGTGTGTGTGTGGTGGTTTTAATACCTCAGAGAGTATCTATGTATGCTGACTCCCCCAGGCCAGCCCAATGCCCAATGGCCAGTGTGTTGTCCTTGTGCTGAATGCATCGCCTTCCGGTCAAGTCATGCTGCTTAGAGCCGTCTGGTCATCAGCGAAAAAAGAAAGTCATCGAATGAATACACCTACAGTCCTGGTTATCTTCATCATCATCATTATAATTATTATCATTACTATTATTATTATTATCATTATTATTACTACTACTATTATCATTATTATTATCATCATTATTTGTTGTTGTTGTGTTGCTGTTGTTCTTGATATTGCTATTATTCTTCTTCCAGAGCGTGTGTTCATCAAACGAAACGAGACAAATCGATAAGTGTCTACAATCGGACTTAAAACTTTTGAAGCCAATGTAAACACAGACAAAATGGATGAAGGCGAGCGGTGAAGAAAAACTCGGACTTTCAATCTAAAAGACAATACACAAACACAAGCAAAATGAATAGAGGGGAGCGAGAGAGAAGATGGGGTGGGGGTGGGGGGCAATGCTGCGGATCACAGTGCTGGTATCCCCCCCCCCCTCCCCTCTGTTCTTTAATGCCTCACAGGCATGAAAATGATATTACAACACTAGGGTTTACTGGATACACACAGTTCTCAGACAGAGAGAGAGAGGGGGGGAGAGAAGAGAGAGAGAGAGAGAGAGAGAGAGAAGAGAGTGAGAGAGAGAGAGAGAGAGAGAGAGAGAGAGATGAGGGGGGCAGGCAGACACAAACGCAGGCATGCTGATAGACAGTCGGACAGAGAGAGATTGAGTGAGTCAGTTGGACATCAACAGATCAACAAAACAGCAAACTCAGTCCAAATTAAACAAACCAATGAAACCACACGACACACCACATCCTGCCCTCTCCCCAACCTCCCTCGTTCCACCTGCGTTGAGAAATACAGGACAGATGTACGGGAGCGGTGAGAAAGGAGGAAACGGACTGCACTGACCAATAAGCACTACATCGACCTAGGAAACAGTGAGCAGGTCCATACATCATTCCATCAGTAGATGACGACATAGCAGCATCAAGTTCTGTCTCCTCCAAGTTCATAACAAAAGTACATGGATACAACAGGATCAGTCTAACAATGCAAAGCACTCTTTTGGACTTCAGCGCTGTTACAGCCATACTCAGAGACAGAGAGTAGGGGGGGGAAGGAGGAGGTGGGAAGGAGGTTGTGGTGGGGGAGGTGGAGGGAAGGGTGGGGCTTGCTTGCACGCGAGGCGTATTATATATATATGTATTATCAGATCCCCAGATGGCAAATATGCTGGAAGACAGGGCGGGTGCATACTAAAACGAAAACCAAAGAAAAGACCTTCGTTAGATTCAACCTTTATAGAGCGCTCGGTTTTCCTAATCCCTCCTCTTTAGAAAGAAAAAGCCAAACAAAAACAAAGAAAAAAAAAAAAGACAAGCAACGCATAACAAAAATCATTGACCACAAAAAACCGCTTTTGCTTCAACATAACCCTGACCATGGCGTAAAATACATTCCTTTGTTTTCTCATGACAAAGCCGGTGTAAAAAAAAATCTTTGCCAGTTAACCATGGCTTCTTTTGCAATGAAGTGTTAAAAACAAACAAACATACACCCCACCCCCATATATCAATGGCAACAACTCTGATTATGAATCAGCGTTAACAATATTCAAATCATTTTTAGAAAAAAAAAAACAAAAAAACATAAAAATAACAGATAAAACCAAAACCGGAAACACTGTTGAACCGGTAATTTCAAACGGTAATAGAAGATCCTTATTTTGCGCAGTTCTTTTTTTTTCTAATTTCCTCCTCCCAGCAATCCACATACACACGCACGCACACACTCAAACCTGTGTGTTTACAAAGAATGAGAGTCATAGGATTAAGACCTCTTGTTTTTTTTTTTTTTAAGTTCATTTACTCCTTTATTTACCTAATTTATAAATTCATTATCTATTTACTTCTATATTTTCCTATTTGTGAGAGTCTTTTTTTCCTTTCTTTTCTGATGTCCAGTGATAGCTGTGTCGGCAGTTTTGGATTACTGTTCCTGGCACTTCATGTCACATGTTAAGAACAATATCAAGTACAGTAACTAAACTAATGACATCTTCCAGTACTTTTTTGTTGCTGAGGGCAGCTGTTTGAAAGAAAGGCCGTATGTGAACAGAAAGAGATTTACTGTTAAATTCAAAATCACGGAGAAAATACAAGAACAGAAAACAACATTAGCTAGTCTGATGCATCAAATGGCACAAAGTAAAACAACTGTAGCAATGCTGCACGGAACGGCAAAAAGTATTTTCCCACTTTTTTAACAAGAGAAATAATCATATAAACAGTATCATAAAACACAACTGTAGTATTGCGGCCCAAAACAAAACCAAAAAAAGCTTTGCCTCCAAAACGCTTGGCTGAAATTTTCTCATCTTTAAACAAGAGAAATAACCAAATAAACAGCATCATCTTTGACGTTACTTTAATATATCAATAACATCCATAACACAAACGATCGATGCACGCATGTTGATGCACATGAGAGCGCAAGCGCGCGCGCGCGCACACACACACACACAAACACACACACACACACACACACACACACACACACACACACACACACTGTCACACGTGCATGCGCGAACAGACGTGGCAGCCTTTAGAGGAAAAGTCTATTTACACGACGTGTGAATATGTTACGGAAGAAACCAAGAACATCGCGTTCTGCTCAATACACAGAGATAGCGCTTTTCTCTAATCTTGACATCGAAACGACACTTCTGCTCAATACACTCAGATAACACTTCTCTCTGTTGGAGACATAAGATAATATTTCTGCTTAGTACATTGTGACAGCCTTCTCTGTACCGAAGACACTGAGATGATACTTCCGCTCAATGCACAGGCATTTCTTTCTGATGAATAAACCGAGATAACACTTGTGCTCAGTGCACTATCACTTCTTTCTGTTGAATACACCAAGATAAGACTTGCGCTCAGTGCCCAAAGATAGCGCTTTTCTCTGCTTAAGACAACCGAACTCACACTTCTGCTCAACACTATTAAGATAACGACTTATCAGCTCAACACACCGAGATTACAGTTTGTGATCCACACACCGACATAACACTTCTGACCAAGACGTGAAGATAGCTTTTTCAGAACACCGAGATACTTATCCTGATCAGGTCCACTGAGCTTCTGTCTGCTCAGAACACCGAGATACTTATCCTGATCAGGTCCACTGAGCTTCTGTCTGCTCAGAACACCGAGATACTTATCCTGATCAGGTCCACAGAGCTTCTGTCTGCTCAGAACACCGAGATACTTATCCTGATCAGGTCCACAGAGCTTCTGTCTGCTCAGAACACCGAGATACTTATCCTGATCAGGTCCACAGAGCTTCTGTCTGCTCAGAACACCGAGATGACACTTCTCAAAGCACCGAGATAACACTTGTGCTCAGAACACCGAGATGATCATCAGAATAGCTCAACACGACCGTCAGACCAGCCTGCAAAGCTGCTTAGCTTCTTCCAGTTGCTGAGCTGATGATTGTTATACAAAAAAAAAAGAAAAACAAAAACAAAAACCTACAGATCAAAAAGGCTCCATGAAATCAGAAACTAACCGGTTAATAATCTAAAAATTATCTGGCTTATTATGCAACGATCGAATTTACAAGATGAACAAATCATTTTACACACTTTTCAAATACCAGACCTTGGGGTAAAAAGGATACCACGCATCATTCTTAAGGTAAAACTGAGCTGAGGTTAAAAACCATGGTATTGAAGAGAAAAAAAAGCAACATATTTTATTCCTGAAATGTCATGACAAACCATGGTATGGCCAAAATACGGTTTTGATCATCATCTGAAACTGAACATGAAATAAAGGGGAAAAAAACATGGCACTGTAGCAAATACACCAGGTTCTTATTGCTGCAGAAATGGCTCCTATTGTTGGGTGGGGAAGGGAAAAGGGAAGAGGGAGAGGGACAGCTAACTATCACTTCTCGTGACGGAACAATACAATCCACCTTCATCAACCGGTCTGACTCGACTACCCACACTGGGAACACAGAGGCTGCAGAGGCCACGACAAAGGGAACCCGGACCAGGCCTGGTTTTCCGGCTAACCTGCGAGTCCTGGTGGATGGAACAGAAGGTCAGGCCAAGGACTGCGTATACTGCAACTGAAGGGGCAACCTCAGCACAGTTACTGGTCAAAAAGAAGGTCAACGGGCTGGTTAACGATAGTCAACAAGCATGTCAACAGGCTGGTTAACGATGGTCAACAAGCATGTCAACAGGCTGGTTAACGATGGTCAACAAGCATGTCCACAGGCTGGTTAACGATGGTCAGCAAGCATGTCAACAGGCTGATCAACAGGCATGTCAACAGGCTGGTTCACGAAAGTCAACAAGCATGTCAACAGGCTGGTCAACACAAGTCAAGAAGCTGGTAAACGGGCTGGTAAACATTCTAGTCAACGGGTTTGGTAAGCATGCTTGTCAACACGCTGATAAACATTCTTGTCAACAGACTGGTCAACAAGCTAGTTGCCAACAGACACGCTTACATTTAGGCTGTCAACAAGCTAGTCAACAAGCCGGTTACAGACTGGTCGACAAACAAGTCAACAAGCCAGCCTGGCAGTTGTCAAAAAGCTAGTCAACGAGCTAGAAACAAGCCAGTAACAAACCGGTCCAGCTAGCAATAAGCTGGTCAACAAGCAAGGAAAAAGCTGGTCAACAAGCCAGTAACAAGCTGGTCAACAAGCCAGTAACAGGCTAGTCAACAAGCCAGTAACAAGCTGGTCAACAAGCCAGTAACAAGCTGGTCAACAAGCCAGTAACAAGCTGGTCAACAAGTGAGTACCAAACTGTCAACAAGCTGGTCAACAAGCTATTAACAAGCCGTCAACAATCGAGTAACAAGCTGGTCAACAAGCCAGTAACAAGCTCGTCAACAAACCACTAACAAGCTGGTCAACAAGCCAGTAACAAGTTAGTCAACAAGCCAGTAACAAGCTGGTCCACAAGCCAGTAACAGGATAGTCAACAAGCCAGTAACAAGCTGGTCAACAAGCCAGTAACAAGCTGTCAACAAATCGGTAACAAGCTGTCAACAAGCTAGTAACGAGCTGTCAACAAGCTAGTAACAAGCAAGTCGACAAGCTAGTAACAAGCTGGTCGACGAGCCAGTCAACAAGCCAGTAACAAACTGGTCAACTAGCTGCTCAACAAGCAAGGAACAGCAGGGAAGATGCACCGAGACGAAAAAAAAAAAAAATCTCAACACCGAGAAAAAAAAAAATAAATAAATAAATAACAAGTCTTTCCAAGTCACCGTGATGGACGTGCACCGAGATAAAGAAACAGGACAACACAGTCACACAGTCAGCAGTACAGCGGAGTGACAGCCGGATGGCTTAAACACCCATCACTGACACCAGTTGGCACATCCTCTTCACACACAAACCACACACCTTTCATTGCACACACACACACACACACACACACACACACACACTCTCTCTCTCTCTCTCTCTCTCTCTCTGTGTCCTCCTCTACTAAGTATCCAAGGGCACCGCGACAGTCACTCAGCAATCGTCGATCTCACCGTCGAAGCAGAAACCGGATTAGGAAGCCGTAACTATCCTGAAAACATCGGGTCGAGCCGACAACGAGCTGTTGTCCTTACAAATGTGTCACAGCACTGTTAAATTATTACATGTCTCAGAAAACAAAGAAAGAAGGAAAAAAAGAAGGGGCTTCCATCTTCTCACACAGGCTGAAGCTGGCATTTTCTTTTCTTTTTTTGTTTTGTTACACAAGGATGGAGCGGAGGAAACAGCGGCCTTTTAGGAATGGAAGGTGATGAAAATGTTCTTCAAACTCCTTGGCGGAAGAAGACGTGTGGGGTCATGGCCAGCACTTCTGCAGACCGGCCTCAGAGCCGAGTAAATATGGTGAGGAGACAGTGGCCCGGTTTTGACACGCCGGTTTCTCAACCAGTCAGCCACGTCAAGCAGGGAGACAGACATACAGCAAGGGGCAAGAAACGGGCGAGTAGCAAAGGACAGGAAGACAGATAAAGGACATGAAGACAAAATACCAAAGGGTGGTAAACGGGCGAGTAGCAAAGGACAGGAAGACAGATAAAGGACATGAAGACAAAATACCAAAGGGTGGTAAACGGGCGAGTAGCAAAGGACAGAAAGACAGATAAAGGACATGAAGAGGGACAAAAAGCAAAGAACAGGAAGACAGGCTAGTAGCAAAGGACAAGAAGACAGGCAAAGGACACGAAGACAGACAAATAGCGAAGGACAGGAAACGAGCGAGAGCAGGAAGACAAAGGACATGAAGACAAACAGCAAGGGACAGGATGTCAGGCAAGCAGCAAAGGACAGAGAGACAGACAAACAGAAGAGCCTGGGTGTGTATATAGGGGAAATAGAGAAATGATAGAACGACACGAAAAGCAAGACATGTTACAAAGAACAGGAGAACAGACAAGTAGCAAAGGACAGAAGGAACAAAGGACAGGAAGACAGACAAGTAGCAAAGGACAGGAGGAAGGAACAAAGGACAGGAAGACAGACAAGTAGCAAAGAACAGGATTACTGGCAACAAAGGACAGGAAGACAGACAAGTAGCAAAGAACAGGATTACAGGCAACAAAGGACAGGAAGACAGACAAGTAGCAAACAGGATTACAGGCAACAAAGGACAGGAAGACAGACAAGTAGCAAAGAACAGGATTACAGGCAACAAAGAACAGGAAGACCGACAAGTAGTAAAGGACAGGATTACAGGCAACAAAGAACAGGAAGACCGACAAGTAGTAAAGGACAGGATTACAGGCAACAAAGAACAGGAAGACAGACAAGTAGTAAAGGACAGGATTACAGGCAACAAAGAATAGGAAGACAGACAAGTAGTAAAGGACAGGATTACAGGCAACAAAGAATAGGAAGACAGACAAGTAGTAAAGGACAGGATTACAGGCAAGAGAGACAAGCAACACAGAACATAAAGGCAGACGATAAGCAAAGGACAGAAAACAGGCCAACAGCAGAAACCAAGGGACAACGGAGAAAGAGAGAGCGGAGCAAGAGACAGGATACAAGAGCCACCCTGTCAGAGGGCAGGACACAAGAAGCTGAGGAGGAGCTAAGACGGGCCATCAGCAGAGGGACAGACTGTCACAAGACCTACCCCTAATATCTGACAGCTGTCCAGCCTGAGTGGGCAGTGAGCATCACGAATGGTGGTATCCCTGAGAAAAGTCACACAAAGTCAACTGGCTCTGGCTAACAAAGAGATGGCGAACGTCTAGTAGTAGTATGCTACACGCGTGGGGGCCCACTGTGTAATGACACCCTTCACCTAAGAGAGAGAGAGAGAGAGAGAGAGAGAGAGAGAAGGAGGTCCTGCGAGTACACATTTATATACAGTATCTACAGTCTCATCGAGTCAGCCGTTAAAACCCAGCCTTCTGGGTGAGGGAATCATTTGAATCTTTCATGGCACAAATATCAGAACCACACCACTGCAACATCGCGTGCATCTCAGACACGATGAACACGTTTTCCTTTGTCTTTGCCGACTAGTGCATCGGCATCTGAGCCGGACACTGTGAGCGTGGGAGTGGAGCATATATATATATATATATATATATATATATATATATATATATATATATATATATATTTCAGCGACAGAACACCACACAGATTACTCCTGCCATTTCCCTTCTCAGCCGCCTAATCGTTGCGGTTTGCACATTCCAGCCCCCAAGGTCTGTACTTACCCCTCGTCCTGATTCACCGGGCTCTTAATTTAATGGGTGCCCACTTCTGACCATCACCCATTTCATCCGAAGCCAGCCCTACACAAAAAGGGAGCAAAACATAACAGGACTGGAGAACGCTGTTTTGCATGCAGACCAACATAAGCCTGAGTCAACGACGGGAGGGGGCGATGACCCACGTGCCATGCGCGTGTGGAATCATCCTGGTTTTCCCGATGCCCTGCCGGTCTGCGGTGATCACGTGAGATGGGTCTTGACCCCGTTCTGATTTCTTGGTGTGCTGCTGTACGGGTAGGTTGGGATGGGGGTGTGGAACACGCTGGCTGACACTGTTTTTTCCCCCCCTTGTACGTCGTTTTGCTGCCCTATTGTTATGCTGCAATAGAAGGCTGAAAGGAAGAGAGGCGCTGATCTCAGGCTGATCCTGCTGCACCTGTGGTGTTCCACGGTTTGTAACACACAGGTTTCTAACTTAATCTCTCTTTTGGCAGCTCCGTGCTCCAGTGGAAGCGGTCGTGAAGGCCACGTTCACAAAGGGCACAGGGTAATATGGCCCGCTGCAGGGTGGCAAGAAAAGGCATGGATGGTTGTGGGGCTTCTCCCTGATACCATGCTGTGAATGCAGTCATCCACTGCTGCCTCTGTTGCCTTTTTTCAAGACCTGGAACTTGAACTGGAAGATGGAGCCAGCAGTAAATGTAATGGGATGTACTTTTAAAATCAATGTCGCATTACGTATTTTCAGACCCAGAGAAAACGCGCCGCTAGACGGACCACTCCAACAAGACTGATTTTAAGCACTGTCCTCCCGCCGCAATAAAAGGGACCCACGTGGATCCCCGCTGTTGTCCCAGCAAAAAGATGGTGTATTCCAGCAGGATCTGAATGGTTTGTTTAACATGTGATCCTTTCAAATGGGACCTCAATGGTTAATGAAACAAAAAGACAAACCACCTCAGCATTATCTCAATGGCCAACACAGCACAGAGACAGGATCCCGAATGTGTTTAAACATAAAGATGATCCACCCTTGTGGAATCCCAAAAGCTGTCGACTCATAGAGATTCCACTTTAGCAGCATCCCACAGACTGTTGTAGCACAGACGCAGTCCGATGGAGAACCCCCACCCGCCACATGGTGCTGCCCGAAGGGTGCTCCGTCCCGGACAGGGAAGGGTTGTGGCGCCGCTGCGTCAGCTCCAACCAGTGGTACGCTGGCGACTTCTTCGCACCCTACAGCCCTGTCTCCGCAGAAGGGGGTCCAAGAGGCTGAGGAAGGTGGTGGGCGGTGTAGGGCCGGACGGGCGGCTGGGGGTCAGGGGATGCAGACGTTCTCATTCCTGTCGAGCATCTCTATGACCAGCGGGGGCAGTTCTCCGGGGATTTCCAGCCGTAAGTGCAGCACCCGCTCGGCACCTGCAATGACAGCAAACCACACGGACCAATCACTGTCCGGTCCATTGCTATCTCCCACCACCCCATGCCCACACTCGGCACCCCCGCTTCAGCCCCTCCTCCACCGTCCCTGCTCACTCCTCCTCCCCTTCTTCACCATGGCGGTCAAAAGGACTCCACTCTCCCATACACAGAGAACCAAAGAACTGAACTGAAAATAATACTGCACAATCCCATGGACAACGCAGGGGAAAAATGTAACGAACTTGGGGAATCATTCCTCTAGTTTTATGTTGATTGAAAGTAATATACAAAAGTACATCTGTTGATTTTTTTCATAACAAACTGTTCCACGACGATTAAATTGTTCCATGTGTTCGCAATGGAACAGAAATTGGCTAAGGTAAGAATTTCACAAATGTACATGTACGTAGGTACGCATTTGCGAACGTGCATGTTTACATATGTCTCAGGACCAGCACAACTCCCCTATTTTTTTTTCAAACTTTTGCGATGTTTTCATTATGTATTCTGGAAATGTAACGCAACAAAGATTTAAATCACCAACGAGAAAAAAAGGAAGTTCAAACACATCCGACACAGATGCGGAACCGAATAAGTTCACCGTTTCGTAAAAAAAAAAAAAGAAGTTTTGCTCTCATGCATGGTCTAAGGGACACCCAACAGCTAGAATTACTTCGATGTTACTGACATGCGCCAGCAGCCAACAGGAGACTATCCTGTGCCTTGAATGTGGGGCTCCAACCGCATGCAGTCCCTTGGTTGTACGAGATGAGGAGACTCTGTGGGCTGATGCTATCATAAACTGATGCCTGTTTAGCATGTTGTCCATCACTGCTGAGGTAATAGATGAGTAATGAGTGCACCTGTACCCAAGTAGACTGTTTCCTTTCCTCCCACCACTATCACCACACCACCCACAACCTCCTCGTCCCCTTCGTTCTCTTGAAGATATCTTTCTAAAGACAACAACGCGTTTTGACACAAATATGAGGACAGTGGTCATGGTCATATCGTAATTCAAGACAGTTGTCGGCACTTTCTAGTGGTGCCGGAGTTGAAAGTCCTGTGTCAATTATAACGGTAAGTGCTGAACGTCTCAAATCCTCTTTGACGCCGGCTAACTGACTGACAGTGTGATCTGATTTGACGTTCTCTGCTGCCCATGACTTTGCCTTGATGCAGGGGAGATGAGTCCTTCAGAAACAGCCCCCACTGACCCTTCAAGCGTTTCCCCTGAAGTGGTGTGATGATGGTCGGATGTCGCCGCCAGCAGGATGTCGCTACAAGTGGTCTAAACGTCAGCTCCACGAGTTACAAGCTACAGTCGGAAGCAAATGAAAATATCGGATGCCAAACGTTCGAAAGATTGGGGAAATCCAGGTAGCTGTTTTGTGTGGAATACAATCTTGTATGGTATCGCACGAATATGTGAATGCGAATCCGATTCTAAAAAAAAGTATCCTCCAGATCACGCTTTTCATTCCCTTTGGTTTGTTCAAGAGCGTCATACCTCGTTCCCGTCAAATTGTATCTGCCTCTCTCAGTTCTACGTGCATTGTGGTCATGGAATGCAGATTTTGTCAATGCCCCCCTCTTTCTTATACCATTCATAGACCTCATCTTCTTTATGTTTTGTCCCCGGATGAACTTCGTTGTTCATGGTCACTGTTGTTGATTGGAGCTGTTCTTAACCGACCTGACTGGGACACGCTCTGGCTGATGGTGACCCATCTATCCGAAGGAGATCCAATCTATCAGACCCAAACCTATGTAAAAGAAACAAGATCTCTCTGATAAATACCCGATTTGCCTGAAAAAGATCTGATCTATCTCACAAAGACCCCGATTTAATTTTCTGAAAAGAGGGATTAAATTGAAAAATAACCAACAGCAATAGTTTTCACTTTTTGATAAGAGTTGAGCAACACTCAACAACAGATGATAGTGGCTTCCTGTCTTGCGCACAAGAGCAGATCAGACAACACCAAGATACGGAGGCTCACACAAGACAGTGACAACATGCCGTCGTCCCGTCTTTGTTGTTCGTTTGTCAGCTGACGGGAAGAGCTATCCACCATTACGATGATGTGCACTACACTCCTCACGTACCACATTCATTGTTTTTAGTAACACTAATCTAGTCTTCAAAACCCGCCAACCTTTCTTCACATAGAACCTGGCACAGCGAAGTTTGGTTTGGTTGCATAGTATATATAACAACTGCAACAAAAGTTGTGCCATATGAAACAGGAATCGACCATGATGGTTGTAATTTCTACTGAAAATATTCTTGCTCGTATTTTATCATGAGGATGAGCTACGTGAAACAATTTTCATTCAGATCTTGACAACCTATTCAACGAAATATGTCTCTTGTCTTGTACATGAAATTTAAGAGAAAATAAACCACAATCAGTACTGAACTGGGTTTTAGACCAGATACAGCAACTGACTCCAGCTTCAGAGTATGCCATGAAGAACAAAAGGAATAGGAGACGTCTGCATAGGTCTTACTTCGGGAGATTACCAACAAAAAATGAAAGACCATGAACACTGAATGTCCATAATTTTACGACCACAAGTCCCGTCACTTCATGTTCTCGACCCTGATTTCAAACCAGGCTAATTCATTAATGATTCATTTCAAGCATAGTAATATGAAATCGATGTGTAACAACGACTGTAACATCGTGTGACGCTGGAGAAATAAGGACGGAAGTTTCCAAGATGTATACGTTAAATGTAATGTTCTCCATTTAATTACCTATTTTATGGATCATGTAATTGTGAGAGACTCTTTTCTTTAAAAGTGAGTTATGCATGAATCTTCTGTCACATCATATCGATGTTATACTTTGTCATCAATGAAAAATCGTACACAAGGTTAAAAAGAAAGTGTTGCACTCTTCGTAAGATAAGCATCAAAAGAATCCGTATTTCTTTATGTTGAATGTTTGCTTGTTTTCGATCTTTTCTTTGGTTTGCTTCTTTTTTGTTTATTTGCGTTGCTTTGTCTATCAAAAATATGACTTCTTAATATTGAAAGTTTTACATATTTGTCTTCACTTACAATTCATTTCTTAACATTGGAAGTTTAAACCTTATTGTATTGAAGGGAAATGTTTTGTTTTGTTTTGTTTTGTTTTCTCGTCCAACATTACATCAAGATCTCATTTTATCTCCCCTCCTTTTTCACTAGACCTCAGCGACCATTTAACGGTAAGATCATGACTAATTTCATCCTTTATTCTTTGTTTTTTTCATCACCTCAGAGGCCATTTTACGGTAAGGTTATAACTAATTTCATCCTTTATTCGTCTTTTTTTTCACACTGTACAAAATGACAAGATTTATTCGACAACTTTTTCATGTCAATGTTCCTGAACAAGAAATCCAGTTACCACAGCTGTAAAATATATCCTAAAATGTAACAATTAAGCAACAAGCATGCAGCTCAAACCAAAACATCAAAGCGAAAACGATGACAAGCTTTCTCTTCTTTGCAAAAAGCGAACATAAAACGCGAACAAGTCTTCCAAGA
>CM065715.1:78270442-78337942 GCA_033310375.1 Conus canariensis
CTCATATTCCTTTAAATTCAGGTTAAAAGTCAACACGCTCCTAAGGCAGTGACTGGAGCAGGCGAGAATAATAACCCCAGAACAGTAAGAGGAAGGGCATCTATCACTAGAGGGACCAGGGACCACCAGAACGACAAATGTTCAGATAAGCTGCCGAGATGGCAGGCGCCAACGGGACTCCTAACTAGCAACGGATGGATGCGAGCTAGCTAGAGGCAACTATCCCCCTCCCTCCACCCCCTTCCCTTCCCCACCCCTGCCCCTTGCAGACGTGTGGAAACAGTTGACATGACAGCCGCATCGCACAGCGCATGCGTGTAAGAAAAGTCAGGTTGTTGGGCTGAAGCGAAAAGCACGTGTGAGGTCATTTATTAGTCAGGCTTCCGGCTTCTGTTGCTGATAACTGCTTGATACGGGGAGGCACGCTGGATGTCGCTTCTAACCCCCCCCCCCCCTCCTCCTCCTTTCCCTCACTCTGCGCGCGCGCGCGCGCGCGTGTGTGTGTGTGTGTGTGTGTGTGTGTGGTATGTAGGTTTGCATGGTTAGGAAGACATTTTCTCTCAGCATAGTCACAAAAATAATTCACAAATATACACTAGGCTCATGAGATAATACCTACCATGATACACATATAGACACATGAAAGTGATTTCAATATCTGACATATTTCTCTTTCAATGAAGAAGAGCAGGACACAAGGTTCGACTCACGCACACGCTGAACTCTCAGTTCATCATCTGAGTGCGTCAAACCTTGTTCAAGACAAAGGAGAAAACCTGAAACTAACAGCACTCCCAAGTGTCACAGTATTGATAATCGAAAACAATGGAAAAAAAACAAACTGCAAACACACTGCGTATAAAAACGACAACACATTGCATATGAAAACGACGAAAATGACTTTCTTTGTGTTCAATGGAGAATTCATTGACATGCGCTCCCAAAGGATAATAATGAATAACTCACCTTTAAGGCAAAAAAATGAGGAAAAGAAAAAAGAAAAAAAAAAACAGGTTGGTTGGCTCGTTTATTCCAAGTCATCTATGCTGATCATTTTTAAACTGAATAAATTTTATTTTTGTAGAACCATAAGATCAAAAGTTATCAAGAGTAACACACACACCGCGCGCGCGCGCGCGCTTGTACATGTGAAAAAGAGGAGGGGTGGAAAGGGAGTGGTGGATGGCAGAAATGGGAGGGGGGATGTACAAGCAACCACTGATTGAACTGTGCAATTATTATCCGAATCTGGTAACACATTTACAAGGAGTTCCTCATGTTAAGAACTGTCTTATTTGTGCACAACAAAGCGAAATGCATTTAACAGTCATTTCTTTTTCATGGCAAATGCACTTGACTTCTTTTCAGTACTTTGTACCTGGAGAATTTCAAACAAGCCTGAATGTAGAAAGAAAGACCAAGAATTTCTTTTTAATCAGAAAGGGCCATCTCCCTCAATAAAACAATATGAATGAAATTCGAAATGACAGGGAGAGGTCACACACACACACACACACACACACACACACACACACACACACCAGCGAGATCTCTTTCTGCGTAACTTAGTCTCTTGAAACTGCACAAGAATAATTCGCTTCGGTGTCACGGTCTTCTGTATGTGCATGCTGCTACGAAGATTTTGTTGTTGTTGTTGTTGCATTACTGTGGATGTTTTCTGCTCACACTTTTGCCAGTCATATTAAGTGTTCTGGGATCATAGCAACTGAGGAGGCGGTACGCTTTTCGCGGGTAGCATGTTTCAAAGTGGAATGTGTTTGTCTCCCGGGTTGTTCTGCGTGTTCTTGCTGCCCGTGGAAAATGTCTGGCATCAATCGGTCAGTATCACTGTTCCTTTCGTGGAAGAGTATATAGGTGTAAAAGGTAAGGGGGACCGTTGATTCCAGACTTAAGCCAGAATTATTCCCCACCCTGTTCTAAAACCACTCCCCAGAGGGTGCTTTGGTGCATTAGCACTCCATGAAGTGAATATAGGCACGTGCCTAAATTCATCCGCCCTATGTAACAATTAGAGGAAACAGATGTGTGCCTATATCTCTTTGGGGTGCTTCTAAACGATGCCTCGAGTCTCTCAGCGGGGAGTGGCTTTGGAACAAAGGGGGAGGTCGGCCGGAGTCTACTTCCCAGAGAGGGTGAGTTTAAGCACATGCCCCGTCTCCCCCGCCCGCCAGCGAGTGATTTCTGAAGTAGAGTGAATAGGGCACATTACTCCCATTCACATCATTAACAGTAGAGTGGACTACCTCTTTTCACTGTCCCATGACAGCTGGCAGTTGGGATAGCATCATGGATGCTCGGGTCGTCAAGGATCTCCGCAGACACTGTCCAAAGTCTTGTGCAGCATGGCGGAGGGGTATTCACTCCAGACATTTACGCGGGCGGTTCAGAACGTCTGTCTCCGGCACGTTCATTCCCCTACTCTACACCCAGTAGAAGTGCTGGAGTTAGTCATAGCCGGATTCAAACATACAGTGCAGGATAACTGCCAGAAGTCCTTGACGGCCAGTGTCTGCACCGCTTCGCCGCCTGACACAGCCATTCCTCTGACGTTTCTAGCAGAAGTTCTGTGAATCAGTCTTGAAACACCTTTTCTTGAATTCCTCAACTTTTTTTTTTTTTTTTTTTTTTTGCTGTCCCAACCTCTGCGCCACCTCAGAGGCAGTGCACCCACGCCGCTCATTCCGACACCCCGTCCACAGCCGCAGCCCGGTCAGGCCCCGCCGCAGCCCCGGCACCGGCAATCCACAGGGAGCAGTCAATGTCAAGTCGTCAAGAGGCAACCCACCGGAGGAGACACTGCACTGCTGCCGAGTCACTTCGGTGGTGTTCAGTGGCGCCTGTTCTGATCTAACATACGCAGGACACCACCTACTAAGCCCCCTACTGACGACAATAATTGCTTAGTCGCGGAGCCGGCGTGAGTGAGCTCTCCCTCCGGAGGGCGCCACCACGTCCGTCCAACGACAGCCCCCATGGACTCGCCGATACCGGTGACCCCGACGGAACCAAACCAAGGCCACAGACGTGTAGAGGACATCAAAATTGAGGTCACCATGAGAGCAGGGCATGAAGGGCCACAGAATTTGAGACTTTTTTTTATGCTGATCGATGAGAATGAGGATGATTACGATGATGCTACGGATTTCCATTTCGGTCTGAGACTACATGACAGGGCTGTACTCTACGCTTCCTTTCATAATATATCCCGGCGTCAACCAGGCCTGAGAGATACAGGCACCTGCAGTGTTGGTCAGGAAATTTGAGCAACACTCTCAGAAACGCATCCATTAAGTGGATGAAACTCGACTGTGTGATCCCAGTCTTCCCAACTGAGTCCGCAGCAAACTCAACTCTGGGTAGGAGCCGGTCGAGGCAGAAAAACCCACATGACTCTGATGGGATTCGAACCCACGACCTCCCAGCCGGGAGTCCGCGACGCTGACCACTTCGCCACGGCGGCTGGTGAATTCCTCAACTTTATTCGCACCAGCTCAGCGGTCAGTGGCACTAGTGCAGAAAGGTTGGAGACTAGCAGGGACTTGAACCATCTCCACCCCCGAAAAAGAAAAAAAATACTTAGAGGTGAACCATGCAAGTAGCAGCAAGAAAACTGAAGTGAGTGTGGCATGTCCACATCACCGTGGAGGACGATGACAGAGAAGGAGATGGTAACGAGTCCAGCGGTAGTGCAGTCAGGCGAAAAGAGTCACGATTTCAGCCTAGTGATCGATGCTAAAGAGAACAGGTCACATTTCCACCCGACCCGTGTGCCGGATGAGAGTGGCTCTTTTTATGTAACGGATGTGCCTAGTTGTAAGTCACCCGTTCAGTCCTAGCGATTCGCCAGTGCCAACACCCAAGAACATTCCAAGTTATGCCTCACACTTTCTGTCGATTACCACCAAACTCCCATGGCTGTCTCTGTCTCCACATACTTGTCCAAGAAAACTATGTTAAACTACAGAAAACTGTCCACGTTAGCATCGTATCTTTCTTCCTGTGAGTGGACTAATGTATCTTTGTTACGTTTCTTTACGAATTTTTTGTAGAATTGAACAAAGGATTTTTGTTCTCCTTAATTTGTCGTAACAATTTGCCACTCGTCTGAAAACGGACTTTTCCAAACAGACAAAAACTCCAACAAATTTTAATTCATACGCTTAGAGAAAGCGTGTGGCTCACTCACGTACTAAATGTCGGAAAGACAGAAAAAAAGAAGAGAAACAGAAAAAGGGCAGTCTGAACACACTCACACGCCCCCGTTCGTGCGCACGTGCTCACACACACCACACACACACACACACACACACACACACACACACACACACACACACGCACGCACGCAAAACACACACACACACACACACACACACACACACACACACCACACACAAATTATTTCCACTCACTGCCCAGCTACTATACCACATACAAACACTAATCCATGCATGTTCCTGAAAGTGGCAAGCAGACGTTGGCAGCTTGTTGAAAAAACATTTTATTGGGCTAAAATCAAGACAGGCCATGGTGGTAAGCAGCACAAAAACGTGAAGCATTGTCACTAAGTCCAGTGGCTGCACTCCAGCAGTCCTGTTCATCTGTGCAGCACACACGGAACCACAAACTGAACAGGCCTAGCTTGCCAACAGCTAGCAATGACACTCACACTCCTCCAATACCCCCACACAGTTCTTATTTTCCACTTTCTTTCTTCATCCTTCTTCCAAAATACTTGACGAGACTTTCTTTTTCACATTCTCGTTAAATCTAGACTAGCCTAAATTGGACTGAAGTTCGAACTTTTTTTCGGGGGTTGTGGGTGGGTGGGTGGCCAATACACAATCGAATTCCAAATGAATTAATTGTAAAGTACCATATCTAATTTGAAACAGCGTATTACAAGATATCTCAAAACAAAAAAAAAAAAACCAAAACAACAACCGTGGATACAATTCAGATAATCATGCATATATTTACAAAACAGATGTCACAACACCCAAGAAAGCAGTGTTGTCTCGCACGTTTCAAGCTTCTCGCGATCTTCACAACCATAAACACAATCGTTAAGAACGGAAGTGAACACAAGATCAACAAAAAGAAATCAACATCTGCAAAAGAATTTTAAAAAAACTTTACTGAACTGAAGCCAAATTTACAGATTTCAAAATGTACAATTATATCATTTCATATGGTAGTACTTCTTTCAGACATGTGCTTTTTGCTGATGCTTCAAAGAACATTCCCAGGAAAATCCTTTACTGTAATAATAATCCCTTAACAAGGAACTGTTTTCTGAATACAGAGATAAAATGATTTAAAGGTAGGCGCTGAATCCCTAATTGTCAGAAAATCCCTTCAATCAGGAACCGTCTGAACGCGTTACATGATAATCGGTCGGCGCTGAACCCTTTCTTGTAAGAATAATCCTACTATCAGGAACAGTCTAAATGCATGTCATAATTACCGGTCAGCGTTGAAACCCTTATTATTAGAGTACTCCAACCACGAACAGTTCACTGAATACATACAGAAGTGGTTTAAGCACTGAACTTTGAATCGTGAAAACACCATGGAGCAGTTCACTGAAAAACGGAGAGAGAGAGTAGATTAAAAATGTTGGCGTGGAACCCCTAATTGTAAGAATACCCCTACAACTAGAAACAGTTAACTAACAGCAAAGTGAGAATTTGCTCTAATGTAGCCGCTGGACTTCTAATTGTCAGAATACTCCTACAAGCAGAAGCAATCCACTGGGTACAGTGGAAAGTGGTTTGAAGTAGCCGCAGAACTTCAAATTGAAAGAATGCAAGGCACTCCGCAACTGGAGTTTCAAAAAATCTCATCTTGCGAACTAATGTTCATGCAAGTCTGAGCATAAGAAAGAAGAAATTACTGTGATTTATCTTCGCTGTGAACGATCGGCTTGACGGCCAGAAAAAAAAAAAAAACTGCTGCGAGAGAGTAAGGAAAGTGGGAGGGGAGAGGAGGAGGGGGCAGGTTTCTTACACAGCTCACTATCATGCCAAGTGTACATGAATTAAACCTGTGTTACAGGGATAAAACCAGAAACTTCTTACCACTGTTTCAAAGATATTGCTGCTTCAAGAATAACTATTGTCAGTGTCTTCTACCGTACCTATTTCAAAGATACTGCCCTTCCGAAAAAACAATATATCTTGCTGAAGTGGGGCTAAAGCCCCGTTTAGCCCCCAAACATTATTAGATTATCCAAGAAATGGTCTATTGTATTGCGTCAGAAGCTATCTCCTCGAATTTCGTGTGACCTCAATAATTTCTTTTCGAGTAGTTATTTCAGCCCTGAAAAAAAATGTTGGTCCTGCGTGGTCGGTAGGAGTACAATCAACTTACTGAAACTAGCTGAGAATGACGCCAGATCAAACCAACTGGACACAGAGGTGAAGGAAGTGACGACACGCAAAGACTTCGGAACAGCACGTGCAACACCGCTTTACTGGCACAGCACTGCTTTGTCTTTGGTGGAAGGAGGTGGGGTGGGGGGTGGATATTGCTGTGATCAGCGACTCGTTTCTCAAAGCCAACATGATCAAGCTTGGTGATAACTCTTGTGCCTTTGCCTTTTCCCCGATGGGTCCCCGTTCAATTTAGACAATGGGAATGTTAAACTGGAAGGGACATGAAGTAGACGCTGACACGCGGCGGTACAATCTCTGTAACACCTCTTGGCCATGGTCTTGGGATACCTTGATCTGTTCACCTACATGCTGTCACTCGAGATGCGTGTACTACAGCACACTCTGACAAGGTTAAAGTCCCTTAGCTTATAGCAGTGAACGCTCCAAGAATCACAGTGGCTAGGGCACGGCATCGTTAAAGGCGGTGCCCATGCTTCTCCTTCCACCGCTTTAACATTCTCTGATCTGAATTATGAGCCAATTTATTTCCGGGTGGACAATAAAGGTGTTCTAGCCAGAGAAAGAATCTGACAGGACTCTTGACGGTTGTTCACACTCACGACCGTCGGCTCCTCTGTCCAACACTTTATCAATCTGACCACAGAACCTTCTGAGGAATACTACTGAAGACTCCTCTACTGGAGATTCGGTCTGGCTTACCCCACCTAGTCTCCCCCCCCCCCCCCCCTTTCGTCTCCTGGTCTATTGCTTCAGGCCCCCTACTCCTCTTCTCCTACCAGGCCAAGACTGTTGCAATAATGAATAGTAAAGGACATTATTTTATGCCGACTAACTGTAAAATAGTGACAGAAGTGAAAGGGATCTCAATGATCTCCAGCTAGAATCACTTAGTTGTAGCTGACTCCTACACGGTTTTTTTTTTTTACACTGCTACCAGTTGCAGGATTTGTGATGTAGTGAACCCTTGTGACATTTTCAGGATCAAGTAGGTAGTCTATAAAATCATTCTTAGTGACAGTGACGACGACCACAACAGCGACTGTAGACATTCTAAAAGTCATCCAACACTTTCCGTCGCAGCAACGAAATTCCAGGTGTGTGATATCATTCAACATAATGAATATGTCATTGGGTTCGAAATAGGATTTAACACATCCAATACTTCAAAAAGGTCAGGTCTAGGACGGGATAAAAAGCGCTATCCACAATCATCATGCATGCAAGACAGAGACACAGAGAAAGAGAGACAGACATACAGACAGAGACAGAGACAGAGAGACAGCAACAGAGAGAGACTGAAACAGAAAGTGAGACAGACAGACAGAAACAGAGAGAAGGATGCCCTAGTCTAATCATATGTACAAAAATGCGCCTATACACACATTAAGTAGCTAGCATCATCGCGGCAAGTGCAGAAAAGGCCAAACCAAACACGGCCATGTCTTCCAGACTCATGTACCTAGTCCTCACACTACTATGCGTTTGTGTGCAAGATGGAGCCACACACGATGAACAAACACGACAATCAACACTGCCACCCGACACGTGCAAAAAACATGCTGCATAATTTTTGTCATCCATAGTTCTCAACATAGTTCATCATGAAACTGAATTCACCGGGTGAGGTTCAGATACCGTCATCATTAAAAAAAAAAAGAAGAAAGAAATGCAACATACATACCTAAAAAGTTGATAAAAACAAATTCACCAAAAAGAACAAAGCTCGCACCAAAATGTGTTGAGGAAAATCCACCTTCAACCGGGTAAACATTTTGTTTCCAGAATCCAGAGTACAGACATGTATTACGTATACATATAAAAAAAAATATCGACTGTATGATTCAGTTGTCAAAAAAGGACAGATAACTGTGATCATACAGGTACAATGTACAGCGGGACCGGGCAGAAAGCAGCTCAGGTCACAGTGACATTCTCCTTTGTACACAATCATCCACTTACACACAACAAATGTTTTCCTCATCCACTTACACACAATGAATGTTTTTCTCATCCACTTACACACAATGAATGTTTTCCTAGACATCGCAAACAAACATTGCTGTCGGAAGTTTAACAACTCTATGAAAATAAAGAAGGTATCGCGCAGCGGACGCACACATGCACACGCTTGTGAGTGTGTGTGTGTGTGTGTGTGTGTGTGTGTGTGTGTGTGTGTGTGTGTGTGTGTGTGTGTGTGTGAGTGAGCGAGCGAGCGAGCGAGCGAGCGAGCGAGCGAGCGAGTGAGTGTGTGTGTGTGTGTGTGTGTGAGAGAGAGAGAGAGAGAGAGAGAGAGAGAGAGAGAGAGAGAAGTGGGATAGCTGAAGAGCGCCTGCTATACGAATAGAGAGTTTCTTGCAGTCTTCATTGGTGTCTACCGTACTACTAGTCACCTTCTTGTTTCTAAATCAACCTTCTTACACTAAATGTTCAACCGCTATGGCTCCGCCATGTTTTCCACTTTCAAGCCAGTTACAGGGATGATTCCCCCCTAAATGTGATGTCACAGACAATGATGCGCGGTCAAGGCCAACAAGATCCAACAGTGCGAAACTTTTGGCTGTTTCAACCAACACACCAAAACAGCGGTAAGGGAAAGTTTCTATCGTTTTCCTGCCATACAATAGTCTACTGAACATAAAACATGTCTACTGATCATCGTAAAATGTCAGGCACGGTATTTAACTCTGAGAAACGCAGGACATCCGCAAAATGTTGAAACACATTATCCGCGCTTCCAGACGGATTTTCATTATTTTTGATCGCCAGAGAAATAGTTTGTTCCTCTGAAGCCCGTAGCAAATTCGACTTCGAGGTTGTACGAAAAAATGCTGTATTCCATCTTGAATTTGTCGACGTGAAACGAGCGTGCAGACGGGTCCGCGGTTAAACGGTTTTGAGCGTTTGGTTGCGGAGATGCTGGTCGTGAGTTTGAACCAATACTGGGGTCGGGGTTTTTCGGGTTGAAAACTCTGTCTGTCCACCCTACAGAAAATGGGTACCTGATTCAGTTCAAGAAAAGTTAAAGGCGGCTGAAGGACAGGGAAGGGGTCTGCCTTCCATCTTGCCGTGCCTTGGACACGGTGAACCCCTGACAGTTCATCGCCCCTTAGGGCCAATAGGCTATGCGAACTCCAACCTTTAATGATCGTGTAAAGCCTCGTTTTAACACGACACTGTCTGTACTGTGTTAGAGACATCACGTTCCATCGCAACATGGCGGTTTCCACGAGCATTTGTTATGTGACTTTTACGCCTTGATATTACACACTCTCTACATTAAATGGGTCTGTTAATTGCAAATACTGGCTTCTTTATTTCGCATCTGGCGGTACACAATGCGATGTCTT
This sequence comes from Conus canariensis, assembly GCA_033310375.1. Classification (NCBI taxonomy): domain Eukaryota; kingdom Metazoa; phylum Mollusca; class Gastropoda; order Neogastropoda; family Conidae; genus Conus; species Conus canariensis. The sequence goes on from CM065715.1 coordinate 78,280,206, forward strand.
TTGACTTGAGTCCTTTTTAATGATGTGAACCCCTGTAACCTAATCTCGTGAGTATCACACAAAGTTGTAAAACTCTACCAGGTTAGCGGTAAGTGTTTTTCTCTCTCTTATGTTAAAAAAAAATGTAACGTTCTCTCTCTCTCTCTCTCTGAGTGTTTGCCTGTCTGTCTATCACACACACACACACACACACACACACACACACACACACACACACACCATGTCAATATAAATCAGTCCATTTTATACCGATCACGATTGGTGACCAGACTGTGAATCGACGATCATGTTTCCACCGATCAAGATAGGTGACCTATCTGTGTGGCAACATGAGCAGGGAGTAGTTTGAACATTGAATGAGGACAGCACTTCACAAAATATACACCATACTTTGATGACCAACAACAAGAGAACCACTGGAACATTGCAATAACCGGGAACGAATAAAATGGAAGGTTTAGCTACCTATGCACGATTTCCAATGACATATATGATCAACAGGTTCTTCAGCTGCCCAGGAATGATACACAACAGCTTGTCAACAAATGTGTTCCATTCTATGCGTGGTGCATGTATACACATCCAATAAATCACTGATGACAAAACATCGGTGGTGATGGTGAAAAAAGACAAAAAAAGGGGGGTGGGGGATCTTGTTTCGAGTTTACCATTGTCCGACTATCAACTCAGACAAACCACAAAAAAGTAACTGCCATCCAATCCCCTTTCCATTTTAATCCAACGAATTGTTCCTTCCTTCTGCGCACGACTTCCACGTGGACACAAGGTTGAGCAAATCCATGAAAAGCCAAGCGTCTGTTCTGGCCCCTACCTTCCCCAGATTGACTGCTAATGGATAATATTATCGGTAGTGATAAACTATATGGATTAATTTCTGTTCACACCGTTGGTCTGAAGCCCACTGAGGTTCAACAAGTAATGAACAAGTAAAGCTTTCGTGAGAAGCAGTCGCAGCTCCTAAATACATGCATTCACTGGGTGTACTGGCTCGAGTTCACTACATACGTGTGTGCGTTATGAACATATCTAGCCCACGTCACTAAATGTCAACACACATATATAATAACAGAATAATCTCCCGAACTTGTAAATATATTCTTTCCCTTTAAAAAAAAATACAGCCATGATTTTTTTTTTAACATAACGGTCACAACTACATCCAGAAAACATTAACACTCTTCACTCCCACCGCCACCCCCACCCCCACATACACACACACACACATACACACACCTTGTTAACTGATTTCCTCTATCTGCTGCAATCCGAGGAGCGAAAGCCACTGTCGGTGTTGTGGCTGACTGGGTGAAGGGGACATCGGACCAGTGTCACAGGTGCATAGCATTCAATGCGGACAGGGGATGGGATGGCGACAACACGGAGTGCCATGAAAAAGGTTACCAAGACAGAAACTAGACTGGAGGATGCAAAAACTGCGTCAGACATACCGAGTTTGTATCTTTTGATGGTGCTGCCCTCAGTCACATTTTTCAGATGCATTCAATACAGTGTTGAAAAACTGCTGTATACTTTTTTTCATTTTTTTGTTTTGCATATCCAATGATTTTTAGGGCAGAGTACATAAACTGGACAAGGATAAAAAATATTTCCATGGTGATTACCGGTGAAAAGAGTGACAATATATTTGGCTATGCAATATAATGGATAACCACTGGAAGAAAACAACAACAAAAAATAGTATTGAATAACACTGTATTGGACCATGCAAGGCAAAAGGGGAAAACAGAAGAAAGCCGAGAACACCAAATCGATTTTTTTTTTCGCAAAAGACAGTCCCTAGGATCACCAATGTCTAAATGAAGAAACCCCATAAACAGGCATGAAATGCTGATTCTTAGACGACACTGTATCTGAGTTCAGACCGCCAGTTACACATTGCTCATCAGAACTGCTGAGTTAGAGCCAAACTTTTCCTCACAGCATTTTTTTTTAAATCGCACAGCGAACGGCAGAGAAACAGATATATCCTGGCTGAAACCAAACATTCTCTTTTCGGTCGATATGACCCCCTAAACGATGACTGTTTCTTTTCTTTTTTTTGTTGTTGTTGTTGTTTTTCTGTTCGTAAGGTCAACGGACAAATTAAATTTGAAACAACATCATTCGCTCCTATCCAATGGCAGTCCTTGCACGGCCAAGGCAGCCAGCTGGGCTATTCACCACATCAATGACTTCATGGCTGACAGTTCTCACAAATCCTGCACGTTAGCCAGAACTCTCCGTCAACACCATGACCACACTGTGGGCTGAACGTCTACTCTTCTCCGGTGAATACTCTCCTCTGTGATAATCAAACAATGGGCTGAATACCTACTCTTCCCTGTGATAACCAAACAACGGGAGGAACATCCACTCTTCTCCATGGTACCCAAACTGTAAGCTGAATACCTAACATCTAATCTCAAGTAAAACAAAGCAATGAGTTGAATATTTACTCTTCAAAACAATTACAATACAATGAATATCTACTCTTGTCTACAATATGCAGACACCGCGATTGGATAACTACTCTTTTTCATTACAGCCAGACAACAGAGTTGTGTGTCGACTCTTCTCCGGAACGATAGGCGAACCAACCAAAAATCTGATGTTTCACTGAATGATGGTGGACACAGTATTATCACAGAGGCATGTTCGGGGTGGGTTTTCTCTGCTCTTGGATTTGTCTGCTCATCTGTCTGCTTTGCCCCTTCACCGACTCATAGTTTCCATATACCCCCGCTTTGGTCAGCGCGGACAAAGGTGGGTTTTTTTTTTCTCTCTAACTTCCGCGCCACTTCAGTGGCATATTTCCACGCCGCCTAATCCGCTCCTCTTCCCCCTCCCTCCCTCCCCATTCGCTGCAACGACCTGATTTGTTATGTCGCAATCCGGCATCAGCAATCCACAGGGATCAGTCGATGTTCGAGTAAGGCAACTAAACGGAGGAGGCACTATACTACTGCCTAGTCACTTGTGTGTAGAATGCTGCCTGCTCTGATCCAACAAACGCAGGACACTATCTACTAAGCCCCCTACTGACGACAATAACTTTTTAGCCGCGGTGCTAACACGAGTGAACGTTCTCCTGCGAGACAGCACCACTGCGTCCGTCCAACGACAGTCTCCAAGATCTCGCCGATACCACCGACTTCGACAAGGGCATTGACGCGGAGAGGCAGTCGACACTGAGGTCACCATAACTGGGTATGAAGGGCCCACAGAATTAGATACCATTTTACGCTAATCTATGATCAGAGAATGTCTTGTTCTTTTACTATCTATCACACACACACATGCACACAAACAATGGTTTTATATAAACGTTACTCATTCCTTTCGTTCACAGACAAAAAAAAAATTGTACGCAAATAAAATAAATCGGAATACAATGGACAAGTATAACGCACACAAAAAAGAACAAAAAATAGTAAGCAGCAGAAAAGTGGACGAAAATGGTTTGCATTCCATCATTCCAAGGACCTGAAGAGAACAGAAACCCAAAGCACATAATATACAGCCAAGTCATCGGGATGTGAGATGCCAGCCAACAAAAAGAATCATTTCTGAGGTAGAAGTGGAAAAAGTAACAACAGGCCTGAGTTACAAATCAGTGGTTACCACGTCCCTGAGTCGAGTTCAACAACGCCCCTCCCTCACACACAGACATCCAAACAAAGTGAGGCGGCGTCAGTCCTGAGCAAGATCACCGTAACAAACCGGTACGTACTCCACCCCAACCCTCTCCCCATCGTCCCCGTCCCACCCACGTTTCTCCGCCTCCTTCCCCTCATCAATTAAAACAAGGTAGCGACTCTTGGTTCTTCTGCCTTGGAAACTGGTGCAGACACTTCTAAATCAAACTGGATCTACTGAGTACGTGTAGTAAACTCTTGTATCAAAGACGCATAGCTGAACATAAAATAGTGGACTTACACTGGGACTAAGTAAAATTTGACAAACTGATAGAACTGCACATCCTGTAACACCGCCAGCATGAGGTGCAGTAGCCATTTACAGACTGCAGATCGTAAAACATGCTTACCATACCGGCCCGATCACCTACCACCACTCTAAAACACACTCAAAAACGCCTTTTTTTCCTCAAGATAAAAAAGAACTAATTTTAGCCTAACAAATGCATCGGACTGTAAGTACTCTACGTCTTCAGAATGTTGTGTTTGCTTTTTTTTTTGGTCTAAGTTATTGATCCAGCTTCCAAGGCTTTTGAACAATCAACATTTGTTTCTAGAGCACGACATCAACATTATTCAGTCCGCAGAAAGTGTCAAAACCGGGAATCTCAAAGGTTCGTGATTTGATTCACTTCTCTGAGGACCAGTGATAGATCCACAAGGCGTGGGAGTATAACCTAGACACCCATCCCGCCTGTTTCACCGTCACCGAGTTCAGGGTGCAGGCAGGTCAGAGGGCGACGATCTGACAGGTCCCCATGCAAGGCAACACGAATCTCCTGGTCAGTGGCTGTCGTAGTTGATCCAATCGCCGGGCTCCATCTTCATGGCTCCACCAATCAGCTGACTGATGGACAGAGGGTTGGAATCTCGTTCCGTCTCCCGGCCTTGTCCCATGGTGGTACTACTGGCAGGCGACTGTGAAGGTCCTGGGAGCACGGGCATCAAGCCCGCCCTGCTCGGACCTTCCCTGACCTCCACCCCTCTCCAGCTGGACAGACCTGCCGGGGTCAGGGAGCTGTTGCCGGAGTCTGAGGGCCCAAACATCATGGACGGGGGAGGACGTAGGGGTAGGGACAAGGCGGGGCTAGAAGTGGGGGCAGGGTACAGTCTCCCCGCGTACAGGGCTTCCCGATCACCGTGAATTTCCCCCATGCTCCCGCCCCCCTGCCTGCTGCTTGCCGTCCTCGGGTCAGGCCCATAGTGCCCCGAGTGATCCAAGTCCCCAGAAAACATGGAGGAGGATGTGGGCGACTCTGATTTTATGACCAACGCCGGTAAGGAGTCACGCCTGGGGCCCTCCGAAGGAGACAACATACCCGTACTCCCTCCTGGGGCTGGCAAGGAACTGTCCGCTTTCTGCACCATACTGTGAAAACTTTCCATGGTGGAGGCCTGTCCTCCCTCCACACTGCCCTCACCCTCACCACCGTCCCTGGAATACCGTTTACTCCTCTGCCGCAAGTCGCTCAAAAGGAATCGGTCTGAACCTCCGGCGTGTGACGAGCTGTGCTGCCTCATTTCATAGGACAAGAAGTAGGCCGGAGCCAGGGGCTCTGATGAGTACTGCTCCTGGCGGGCCGCCACCGGCTGGTAGGGCGACATGGTCTGAAGGTCGGTGCCCCTGTTGCTGCGAGGGCTGCTGCTGCTGTCACGGGTGATGGTGGCGCTGGGGCTGCCGAAGAAGGAGGAGGAGGAGGAGACGGGGTGATGGCCGGGGCTGAAGAGTGCAGGGGTGGCCGTGGCGCCGCTGGGTCCCGGCACCTCCACCTCCTCCCATCCCCTCACCCCGCTCTGTTGCTGGGCGTGCAGGGGCCCCGCCCCTTCCTGCTGCATTTTGCTCTTCGCGGGGTCAAGAATCAGCGAGATGCAGTCGAGGGCAAAATGCAGCACCTGTTTCTCACCTAGATGCAAAGGACGGAAAGCAGTAAGCCAGGCGGGGAGCAAAGCAACACACATCACACTCAGACAGCCTACACATCCACCTCACTAACGCCACCCACACCAACCTCTCCTGTTAAGCAGTGCAAGTAAGCGTAGCTGTGTCGTATGGCAACAACAAAACCATCATCGTTTGCGTCATTGTATGTAAGTCAAGCAGTTGAAAGCTTGCCACTTATGGCCCATATTGTAAGCGAACATCGTGTGAGACACTGGTGTGAAGCATTAAAACCTTAACCAGCAACGCAAGTCTAGACTATACTGTACAACGAGTGTTACCCTGACCGAAACACAGGCAACTGAACAAATTCAAACAACGCCACAGCATGCCACATACGTCCATCGTGTTCACAAGAAACATGTCACGATAAATCACACACGGCGAACAAGACAACAGAGGTAGGTTTGATTTTCTTTACAATAATGCATCATTCCAATCAAGCACAAAACCACCAAATAATTAACATGAAAACAGTCAAATGAAACAGAAAACTACGGATTGTATATCAAGCAGGCGGCAGTGTGTCCAACAAAATCTCGTCATCTGATCATGCTCCCAATAAGATAACAAGCAACAAAACAAAGGAGGATTCACACAGACTTCATTACTAAAAGGAAAAGATGGGGGTGGAGTGAGGAAAGTGAACAGAACGAAAGAAAAGCAAGCAAGTTAGACCCACATGAACTTGACGTACGCACATCCACAACGAATCAACTATTAGGCGTAACAGTATGGAAAAAAAAGTACTCCCACACAACCGTCATACAAAATACAAATTAATGATGTCCTTAAGGTCAACATGAAGTAAAGCAGCCAGACAATGGCCAAGACACCCACCTTTGACGCTAATACTCCTGAGGTCCGTCATCTTCATGAGCATTTTGGCGAAGATGTGGGGCTGGTCGGGACGGCGAGAGCGGATGTAGTGTTTGAGGGCCTCCAACAGCGGCTCCTGCATCTGCTCGATCTTCTCCACGTCCGTCAGCCCGGAACGGTCTGCAACCAGTCACCGTCATCCACAATAACAGCAATTGTCCAATAATGACTATGATAATCAACATGGCAATCAAACTCTAATTCTTAAAGGCTAAAAGAACACAGTGTTCCAGAAGGGAAAGCAAGCCTTGCCCGTGCTAACTGTCTGGGACAGATGATCCTATCCCTCCCTGACATATGACTGCATCCCTCCCTGACATATGACTGCATCCCTCCATGACATATAACTGCATCCCTCCCTGACAGATGACTGCATCCCTCCCTGACATATGACTTCATCCCTCCCTGACATATGACTGCATCCCTCCCTGACAGATGATCCAATCCCTCCCTGACAGATGACTGCATCCCTCCCTGACATGACTTCATCCCTCTCTGACATATGACTTCATCCCCCCTTGACAGATGATCCAATCCCTCCCTGACATATGACTGTATCCCTCCCTGACAGATGATTCAATCCCTCCCTAACAGATGACTGCATCCCTCCCTGACATATGACTTCATCCCTCCCTGACATATGACTTCATCCCCCCTTGACAGATGATCCAATCCCTCCCTGACATATGACTGCATCCCCCCTTGACAGATGATCCAATCCCTCCCTGACATATGACTTCATCCCTCCCTGACATATGACTTTATCCCCCCTTGACAGATGATCCAATCCCTCCCTGACATATGACTCCATCCCTCCCTGACATATGACTGCATCCCCCCTTGACAGATGATCCAATCCCTCCCTGACATATGACTTCATCCCTCCCTGACATATGACTTCATCCCCCCTTGACAGATGATCCAATCCCTCCCTGACATATGACTGCATCCCTCCTTGACAGATGATCCAATCCCTCCCTGACATATGACTGCATCCCTCCCTGACAGATGATCCAATCCCTCCCTGACATATGACTTCATCCCTCCCTGACATATGACTTCATCCCTCCCTGACATGACTGCATCCCTCCCTGACAGGTTACTGCATCCCTCCCTGATAGGTTACTGCATCCCTCCAAGACATATGACTGCATCCCTCCACGACATATGACTGCATCCCTCCAAGACAGATTACTGCATCCATCTCCGACAGATGACTGCATCCCTCCCCGACAGATGATCTGATCTCTACCTGACATATGACTGCATCCCTCCCTGACCGCCAGCCCTGTCCCACCTGACATAATGCAGTGTTGTACGTATTTTGTTCTCAGCGCTTGTCAGTGTTTGGCCTACACATGTCATCCTTCTAGACGTTGGCCCTACAAATCACACTGTTCAGTCTGCAGAAGATCCGTGAAAAGAGGCTGGGACACGCATACTATGCACCAGGCAAAAACCGACCTCAGCGCTTAACAGACTTACGCACCGTCCACGGCTGAAAGTGAAAGAGATGTCACAGCGATTTCCACTGAAGTCAGTCTTTTATGTAGTGTCAGTGACAATGTGAATGAAATGACCACAGCAATATTCACTTAACTCGGTCATGCAAGTAGTATCAATGGCAACGTGAAGGAGACGGACATTGCGATGTGTACGTTACAGTCAGTAACGTGAGTAGGGTCAATAACAATGTGAAACTGATGGCCACAGCAATGTATATGGAACTCAGTCAAAAACGAAAGGGTCCACGTTACGGTGAATGAGATGGCCACAGTGACACAAGTCATGGAAGTGTGAATGTGTCGGATGTCAGCTGTCTTGGTGGGAAGCGTGTACCCTGTTACAGTTATCTCCCATAAATACACCTCATCTCTACACATGTATCAGAATGTTGACTCCGTTTTCCTTCAGAAACATTCCAATCCAGCAATTAAGACACCAAGACTGTATCTATGCAAACTGACATACATACACAGCTGCATGCGCTCACTCTACCGCACACACACACCCCTCATCCTCACTCACTCACTCGCGCACGCGCACGCACACACACACACACACACACACACACACACACACACACACACACACACAGAGGCACACTCAACAAACCGCAAATAACACTGTGGTTTCAAACGAACACCAGATAAGTTGGTGACAATATAATCACAAAATAGAAACATCCCATCAAAGCATAGGGAATCATTGGTGCAGTACTGCACTCACTTCTTTTGAATCTCTTCCAAAAAAAGATGCCACATCCCCCGTCTAAAATTTCTCATGAAACAACCGGTCAGTGTGGTACGTGTGTTCTTTCCGGTTAAGGAAGGCGTAGGTGAAGAACTGGGTGGGAAGGGATAGGTCACAACAGAGAGGGGTTTGGCATAATGATGGGACAGGACAGTGGCTCGCGCATGTATCTGTAGTTTGTTTCCTGACCTCCGTCCATGGATGTTGCATATTTTCCTTCTGGTAAATTCCTTTCAAGCCATGAACAGGTGTCTATAGCCTATGACAAATAACAAGGTCAGCATTGAAGCTGTCGGTGTGTGAGACGTCAGACATTTCAAGGAGACCTGCTTCAACAGACCAGGCAATGATACAGGCGTCTTTTGACGACGACAAAGCATGGTTTGTAGAGTTGCTGTCGGTGTGTCACAAATAATGCATTCCTAAGAGCATACTACCTCCGCTGATGAGGCAGATCGCCGACAACATGGCGAACTCGGTCTCGTCAGCGTCTATGGTCTTGAGGGACTGGGCGAAGGTGAAGATGGTGGTGGTCAGCGGACCGAAGCCCCCCTGCTGCAGCTCGTCCCGGGTCAGCCAGGTGCCGTTCGAGAACTGGATCATGTCCCTCTCCAGGTCATAGCAGTGACATATCCGTAATATCTGTCACAACACACACCACACTGACATGTAGCCTTAAACTCTCTCTCTCTCTCTCTCTCTCTCTCTCTCGCTCTCTCTCTCTCTCTCACACACACACACACAATTCCAGATTTAATTAATATGGGACACCTGCTCGGGTATGAGGTATTTCAGGCAAATGAGTAACATACTTTGACGTGATTCTGCATCATGACGTGAAACACTTCCCTGGCCGTGTCAAAACATCTAAAACAACATTACAACATTTGGTTAATTCAATTAACCTTAACCCTGACTTTTCGCTTACAGAAAATAAATTACAAAATGAATATAGAGAGGCTATGGACACAGATAGTTATGAAGTAAACAGTCTTTCGCAGTTATCAGAATGTTTTGGGCATACCACAAAAATGAAACTTGTCCTAAATAGAATCAGCATTTTTTTTTCTGGAAATACAGCCGTCGAGTGAAAAACAGACATACTCAGAGACAGAAACTGAGACACACAGAAAGTCCGAGAGAGAGAGAGAGAGAGAGAGAGAGAGAGAGAGGAGAGAGAGAGAGAGAGAGAGACAGACAGACAGACAGACAGACAGACCCGTGAGTGAGAGTAAGAGAAAGACACACAGAGGGGGGGAGGGGGGGGGGGAAGGGGGGAACGGGGGCAGGGGGTGAAACAGGGACAGACATATGGCTAGCTTGACACACGTTTAAAATGGCAGAAACAGAAACGTAGAACTAGTCTCTTCTCAACCACAGATTCTCTCCCTTTCTTTTTTCTTTTCTTCTTGTATGCGTTCGTATCTATTAGAAATTCGTATGCACGCGCGCATGTTTCTTGTCAGGACTGTGCATGATAGGTCTGTGCGTGAGTGTATCATGTACCCCATAATCGTGTGTGCTTTAAAAAAACAAAAAAAAAAAACTCGCCTCTCATTTGCATAACTTAGCTCAGCAAGTATAGATTGGAAGAATGGACTATGTCTAAAAATCTTAATTCTGGATTAACTAAAGTTTTTGTTTCGGAGTTCTCGTTCTTCTTGCTCTCTCTCTCTCTCTCGCTCACACACACACACACACACACACACACACACACACACACACACACACAGAGGGGTGACAGACACAGAAGACCCATGCACACACACACACACACACACACACACACACACAGGTAACGACTGACCATTATTTCTAAACATGCTGCCTTGAGAAGAGTGATCTGGTCCGGGGTGGACAAGGAGAGAAAGCCCGGCACTTTTTTGGCGAAGTCCACAATTTTCACGATGCCGGCCGACGACAGCTCCGTCACCTTCTCCCACAGAAAGCCCAACGATCCTGGCTTGTCACTGGACTGGTCCTGTCGTCATCATCATCATCATCATTATCATCATTATCATCGCCATCATCATCATCATCGTCATCAATCACCATCGTCATCATCATCATCATCACCATCGTCATCGTTGCCCATCATCATCATCATCATCATCGTCATCATCATCATCATCGCGCATCATCATCATCATCATCGTCATCATCACCATCGTCATCGTTGTCATCATCATCATCATCATCGTCATCATCATCATCTCCATCGTCATCATTATCATTATTATCATCATCGCATCGCATCATCATCCACATCACCACCACTGTCATCATTACAACCATCATCACAGAAAGCCAACAAAACGTGGCTCGTCACAGGACTGGTTTTGTCGTTATAATCACCATCGTCATCATAATCACTATCACCAGCATCATCATTATCGTCAACATCATAACTGTCTTCACCACAGAGAGAGCTCCCTGATCCTGGCTTGTATGAGTGGACTGATTCTGCCATTATAAACATCGCTATCGACATCGGCATCACCATCATCACCCCACCCATTATTATCACAGGAAGACCTGTAATCTTCATCATCGTAGTCATCGTTACCGTCATCACCATCATCATCGTCATTTTAATCACCGCAATCATCGTCACATGAAACCCACTGACACCGTCTTGTCAATGGACTGATCCTACCATCATCGTTAACTTTCTTATCATCACCATCGTCGGTATCATCATCGTCGCCATCAAAGGAAGCCCACCAATCTCTCCTGTTACTGGACTGATCCTGTCCTCATCATCGTCAATATCACTATTACTATGGTTAGTATTACTATGATCACTGTCAGCAGTATCATTATTTCACATGGTCTTAATTCGTCGATGTTGAGATTTGAAATCTAAATGTAATATAAAATTAAAAAAAAAAAACAGTCAAATAAATCATAAAGTACAACTTTAAAATACGCGAAATGAAAACAGATTTAAGAAAGAAAAAAAATGATAAAAGACTGTGAAAGACACGAAGAATGAAATTTAATAAAGAAATCACAGCGGGGAAAAAGGAAGGAGAAAAACATATTTTTGAACTTATCTAGGGACACGAGGGAAAGCACAGACCCAACCAAGGTCGACTGTACATTAAACCTAAATAAACAATGCAATTTTACAAAGACCTAGACCATTTCACAGCATCAGATCTAATCCGTGGGAACTTTGTTATATCTTTTTTTTATGAATGGAGTTGATGAAAATCAGTGGCGTCCGATCCGGAGGGCGGGGAGAGGGTAACCTCTCCCCAATATTGGAAGAAAAAAAATGTATAGACATAGGTTGCGGTGCATCCCCCCCCCCCCCCCCCTTCCCCCTTGGGCAGATGAGAAAACCCCTCATAAAATTAGAGAAGTATGAGCCCCAACCATCCCCCAACAAAAAAAAAATTGAGGTTAAACAAAAACATTCTTTTATGAAAATTTGGAGGACGAGTTCCCTCTCCCACTCCTGATCCGCTTTAGTTCAGGCTGGAATCTGCCCATCACCCCCCTCCTACCCCCGCATCCTCTCCACAATGCAAAATAGATTCCGATTCCACAGATAATAAAGATGATTATGATGATATCAATAATAACAACAACAACGACAACACCAATACTGTAGAACAGATCTGCCGTGTGATCCGCATCCAGACCTAAAAGTAATGGGTTAGAGCACTGGCCACATTCCACCTTTTAACGAAGTATGCTTAAAACAGGTTCACTAATTTGCATGATCCTGCTGACGGACAAAATAACCAACAACAAACAAATCAAGAAATGCGGAAGAAAACATAACGTCCATACACGAAAGTTGTTCCTGGGACAGCAAGAGGTAGGGCCCAAAAAAACAGACATCTTTCAAGTGTCCCTCAAGAAACACTCACATGACCTCCACACCACCATCTTCCTTTTCCTACCATCCCAGCTACGGGCTACAACCCAACCATACGATCACCCAGTGGAATATATGCAGACTCTCGTTGCCTCCTGCAGACACCCCCACCCCCACCCCCCCCTCCCCACTTTTACCAGCTTGACAGGTAGAATTCTCCGGGTGTTTGGTGGGTGTGTTGAAGAAAGCGCTGACGAGGGAAGAGGATACGGAGTTCTGTCCCTTGAACTAGGTCACTGCCATCCTCTATCAGGCGCGAAGGGGGAGAAGGGGAGAACAGTAGAGGATGGAGGGCGTGTGAAGGATCTCCCCGAAGTAAACGCCCTAAAGCGTAGATGTTTCAAAAGCAATAGCGCAAAAGCGCGAATCTAAATGCTGAAAAGCGCGAATGATACATATCTTTTTTAAATATAAAAATTGAGTTTAAATAAAAATAAAGTTTAAACACACACACCACACACACACACACTTTCACTGTAAAAAAAAAAAAAAAAAAAGCGATTATCGCTTTTCAATATAAGAAGGTCCACATCTGATATGAATGACACCTAGGTGCTCATTTCAGAAAACAAATTTTGCGAATTCACGCTGTTCGTACGAGTACTTACGCGGGCACAGAAACATGAAGGAAGGAACGTCAATAATTTGGCCATGTTGTGGGAAAATGCAGTCGACAATTCCTGGTCGGCGCCTCTCTCTCTCTCTCTCTCACACACACACACACACACACACACACACACCAGCGCTTTCAAGCTGAACATAGTGATGTTTTTATTTGGGTTTTGACTTGTTTGTTAGTTAAGTTAGGATAATTCGGTGTACGATTTTATTGTTTTTATCATTATCCGGTAAACTAGTGATTTTTTGTTTACTTTCTGTTTTGCTGCTGTAATACGTCGTCGTGGACTGACCTATGAACATGTTTTGGAGGGTTTTATGTGTTGTTTCGGTTTTTTTTTGGTTTTTTTTTAACTGAAATAAAAGCAACACATTAAATATACACACAGTAGCGCATGATACCAGGAATAAGATCAGTCGTTGACATCTCAGACGTGACCGCCGACTCACTAGTCTTCTTTGTAACACAGGCCGACCAATGTTATTACGAGGAGAGAATAATGTCAAAGTACCCACAAAACGCGGAAGACTACCAGCGTAGGGGATAAAGGCTGAACGATACCGAGAAACATAATATTCTCTCTGTCTGTGCCTGTCTGTCTGTCTCTCTTTCTCTATCTCTCTCTTACACACACACACACACACACACACACACACACACACACACACACACACACACCTGCGCTTTAAAGCCTTCATTACATGTCGGTGTCTTCAGTGAAAAAGTCTCCCTCCGTAAAAGCACAACAATTCGACAGCAATGGCTCCTATGTAACTGTTCCGTTGTACACCTTGTCACTCGGTAAAGTCGCCCCATGGTGAAACGTCCAGTTCGAACAGTAATGTTGTAGTGGCGACCAGTACCCCCAGATCACCTTCAGCGGGATCCAGCTAGGTGCCCCCCCCCCCCCCCCTCCCTTGTTCCTGGCCTTAGATCGATCGGGAACAGCTTTTACGGTCCTAAAATTTTACCTCGGGTCTGACCAATTCTTGTATGCGATTCGATCTTCATGCCAAGAGGGTCTACCTACTTTTCAGTCTGGGGCTCCCATTCACTGACTCATGACGCACATTTTGCACCCAGACCGAAGAGATATGTTCGTCCTTTGTTTTCGTTGTTCCAAACGCTCTTTGTCCTTCCTAAAGAAAACCCAGTACATCGAAACGCGTTGTGCAATTTGTTCAGATTTTGGCGGCCTAGTTTTTTTCTACTATTGCTCTCATGATGCCCAGTTCTTGAAATATATTTCGCCAATGTAACTCATATTGTAAAATCTGAATACGCTATTAACTTCGAAACCTACTTGGAACTTATGAATGCCACATTAAAAACAACAAACAAACAAACAACAAACAAACACCGTGTTTTCAAGCCTGTGTCGGCAGATAACATTGTCTGTAAACATGCGTACGACACCCAGCCCATGTAAGTGTCCAGGCCTCCGGAATGGTGACTCGTCCAGGCCTCCGGAATAGTGACTCGAGTGTCAACTGTTTCACTCTGCACACAGCAGATAAAGGGTTTTCCCTCTCTGTCCACACAGATCAGAACTGGACCCCCCCCCCCTCCCTCCCCCCTCCGCGTTTTGTGGCTTTACGGCTACCTAGACAATAACTGCTCTTTAGTACCAGCTGTTCCTTTTGAGCGAGGATGACCTTTTCTTTCCGGTGACAGCCGAGAAGGAAGAGGGAGAGGGGAAGGATGTCCCGTAAAGGCAGGAGGAATCGTGGAGGACAAACGGGGTGGGGGTAAGGTCATTATGACAGACTGAAAAAAAAGATGCGGGCAACAACTTGCACCGGGGTGGGAGTGGGAAAGAGAGGCGGAAAAGTGGGGGGGGGGGGGAGTAAGAAACAGTAACATGGGAGACGATAACTGACAGGAGAGACATACCATGAAAGAGGTCACTGGGGTGAATTGATAAGTCGGTGATGATTAAAGAACCAACCCGTAACAGCAAGGTCAATAAGCCGAGCATCCTCAAGCACTTGGCGGTCTGAGTGGTGGACAATCTGATGGTGGGGAGAGCCACGCAAAGCTGTATTCTGAACTTTTCTTTTGGAAGGGCAACGACGAGTGCGTCGTCTGTTGGACAGACTTTGTTATCACCACAGTATCTCCCAACATACCGTGGGTGACAGCTGGGGCGGCGTGCACGTGTTGGCCCGGTTGTCGTGGTTGGGGGAGGTGAGTCGGTGAGCCTCCAGCACCTCCTGGATGAGCAGGTGGTCGTCCTCGGTGAGGTCTTCTGATGACACCCCGCTGCCCACACTGCTCTCCGGCTTGCTAGGCTTCCTCTTCTTGTTCCGGTCATTCCGCACCGCTGCACACACACACACACACACACACCACCACCACACCATTGTTTTAATTGTTGTTGTTTTCAGAACTGTCCTTCCTGCCTTCCTCGTGACTGCCATCTCCACCCCCCCCCCCTTGTCTTCTGTTTCTATCGCCTCCTCTCTCCTTGGCTTGTTTCTTTCCATCATCATCTCTCTCTCTCTCTCTGTTGCTGCTATTCCAATTTCCGAGCCCCCGTTCTCTTCCCTGAAATAGATTTTTTTCTGCACAAAAAATAAGAGACTGTACCTGCCATTGTATGATTATGTACTTAAAAATTTGTGTTGATGACATGCGCGTATCCTGACATACTACGAGAATTCACACTGATCCGTATAATTGTAAAAGTCCGATAAAACTTATTCACGTTCCTCGTTAACATGCGGTCGCACTTCCAACAAATGCACTCTCCCACAAACGCACATAATATACACCATCCACAATCACCCGCATATTGTCCGTCGTACAAAGGCCCGCAGGGACGTGCACATATGCATGCACATTCGTCCTGACATCGCTATTTCGAAGCATGGAAGTGCTGAAGTAATGTATACAAAAACGCACATGCGAACACCCATTTTGTCTTACTGTTGTTGTTTTTTTTTCTTCACATATTTCACTACTCTGAGCAAACTTCCACTCACCCATTTTCTCTTTTTTTTATCAATATTATCTTCTGACCTACCCATCCCCCTCTCAAAAAGTTACTATACTTTGTTCTTTGTGGGAATTTATTCTTAAAACATTTTTTTTTTCGTGAATTGATCCTTTCATTCATAATCCTTTTCTTTCTTTAATTAATGGATGAAAGTTCACCTCAAATAGATCAAAGAACCTCCGGCGCTACTGTGCAAGAAACAGCACTGGGATCCGAGTCGAAAGCCACAATCCCAGCAGTCGGAGCGCTGAGCTTGGGCATCCTCCCTGCAGCATCGCCTTTACATCGGCAGCACCAGACGTCTGATCTCCTCCTTCTATGAACGACTACACGCCAGCCCATCACGCTGCTGTAACGCTGCACCACCTGAATGCTGCAAACGTCGACGTCACGAACTCCTGGCCAGCTCTCTCTCTCTCTCTCTCTCTCTCTCTCTCTCTCTCCTCCGGATCTTGATCCAACAGACCGCCTCTGGGATCATCTGGACAGCCAGATCTTGGACCAGCGGGCTACAAGTGGATTGCAGCGTGGAACAACATCCCTCAGGAAATCGGACGTCTGGTGCTGTCGATGAGAAGGCGATGAACTGCAGTGACCAACGCCCAGTTCAAGGAATAAGACGATGGGTGAAATGCTGTTTTTAATACAGAATTATTGCCAACAAAGAAAACAGGGTGGTCACTTTCTTTTGTTAGAGAGTATATACCTAGAACAGCACTCGAAAGAGCGCAAAACGCCGCTAAGTTGAACGGCTCCTGGATACCCCTTTGAGTCGGTTCATGAGCGAAAACATTACTTCAGCTTCAGCGCCACAGGGTGAAAGAGTCACTTCCCCTGCATATTTCTTTCGATGGAACGTTGAAAATACAACTGCCGGAGTTAGCTTCACTAGAAGACTTTAATATTCCATGAAAATATATCGCTTCGTAGATATTATGGATTTGTGAATGTCATTTGCCAATGTTCATGCTCAATGGAGAAATCGTGTTAACCCCATATAAGGATCCGGAATAATGGAACTGGGGCCAGAGAAGTTTAGTAGTAGAACACCGGATTCGTGATCCGGAACATCATGGGGTTGCAAGTTCAAATCTCCGCTCGACCGTTTCGATACAGGGGGATTTTCTCTCAGAGATAACATAGGTGCTAACTCCATGTCCCGAAAAGTACTTTGAATGATACAGTGAACCGAGGTTCCGTAAGTGCACACATACAAAAAATTTTGCGTACAAGTAAAATCCCCATCACCAATTTTCGAAAGAAAGGGTTTGTTTGCACACTGGTATTGATGTCATGTATGCACATAGCATGCATCCTCCGTAGAACATCAAGTAATAAAAATCGCAAGTCAGGGGAACTAACATTCAACTAAATGAAACGCATAGAAGGAAACGAACGATTAGTGCGAGCAGGCAGCTCTTCAGTCGGCTCTACCTAGGTAAGCAACCAGTTACGTAAACGTGAGCGTGGACTGTAAAGCGCTCAGAATTTCGTCTCTCTAAGTATAAGCGCTACATAAGCATGATAGTAACAATAATCGTTATCTCCGCCACTGAATCCAGACCTGTGCTGCATTTCAAGGGTTCGTCCTTTGGCCTCACAGCATCTTTCCACCTAGTTTGGTTAAACTAGCGTCAGTAGCTTCTGCTTCATTGAAACTGTCAGAATCTTGCACAACGGATCAAGCATCCGCACTTTCATCGGTCCTTTAAATACGTTCGTCCTTAGGTTACCTTTCATCCGTCATGCAAATTACAATTCCAGTGGGTTGGTTTGTGTTTTGTTGCGGACGGACAGGCCGACCAATAGACATGGTTGAACCTATATAACCTCTTTGGCAGAGGTTTCAGATCAGCAACATGATCAAAGTTCAAATCCTCGTTCAGTTTCCTATATGTCATCCATCTGTATAGCTCGATTTCCCTCTCAATATCATGCATCACGAACTGTGGTACACCTTTCCCTCGCTCTCGTTTCTATATATTACATACATCACCAAAGGGTAAACCTTTCACGTTGCTCATTTTTCTGTCAGCAATATACATCACCAATATGTAAACCTTTCCCATCACTTCTTTTCTTCTCTATAACTTGCAACACCTACAGATAGACCTTTTCTATCATTTAATTTCCTTTCAATAATATACTTTATAATCAATAGGAATACCTTTCACACTAGTTATATTTCCTTTCTTTAATATACAACACCAGCAGGTACCTTTGCCATCACTGATTTTCTTTCTATATCCAATCAATCTTTCTCATAACATTTTCCTGTCTATATTTCATCTTCAATAGGTACACCTTTCCCATGATATATTTCACCACCAATAGGCACAGCTCTCCCATTGTCCATTCCAACTGGCATACCTTTCTTTTTCATCACTCGTTTTCCTTTTCATAACATACATATCATTAAGAGGTATGCCCTTCTGTTTCATCGCCCGTTTTCCTTTCTATAGCATACATATCATCAAGAAAAATACCAATCTCTTTCGTCACTCGTTTTCCTTTCTGCATCATCAAGAGATACAACTTTCTTTTTCATCACTCGTTTTCCAATCTATAACATAAACATTGTCAAAATATGTACCCTTCTTCCTCTTCATTCATCGTGCTTTCTATAATATATCACAAACAGACAGGACCCTCTCATTACCCATTTTCTTTTCTGTATCTTAAATTTAACTCCCCCCCCCCCCCCCCCCCCCCCCCGCTCCCCTACCAAGTCAGCTATTTTCGTTTCTGGAACATACATCATAGAGATATTGTTTTTGTTCTCCTCATCCATTTGCCTTTCTGCAATATATACCGTCAACAGGTACACTGTCCTCATCACCCACTTTCCACGAGCACACACAAATAGATCAGTCGGTTTTACCATGGCTTATACTTTTGTAGTCACTGCTTATACACAAAGCCCCTAAATTCCACAATATACTAATGATGACTGTATTATTATATCCTGACGACAAACAAAAAAAAAGAAGATGAAGTGGAGCCTAAGTTTCACATGAGTGCAAGTAAATTGGAGGGTTTGAGGTAAAAGAAGCACAAAGATGAATGACGCGTTAAAAACAAACAAACAAAACAAAACAAAACCACAACAGACCCCGTGTACGGAGGACTTTATTTCGCCTTTGCAATTTCCGAACAGCTGGAATTCTCTCCACCTGATCCGTCATTTATCCTTTGAACACAGGACCTCTAGATGGGCCCATCCCTCCCTGAAATCCCAGTCGTGTTGCGGGCTGACAGACTGGCCCAACCACCCGATCCCCACGCCACCTTTCCCCTCCCGCCAACGCAAAAGTTCACCGAGGTCAAGCACAGACTCCTCCCCCTACCTGCACAGAGCCAACAGGAAGACAACAGCATGTTTTCCACCCTGCATTTTCATTGGTTAGCCCCAAGAATTCTAAAAGACTGAACAGGCATGGATGAAAGGGGTAGAGAGGTTGAGGGTGGATTTGGTTGGAGAGGAGGGGGGGGAGAGGAGGGGGGAGAGGAGTGTATTTTCAATATAACAAATGCAGTGTGCATCCAGCATGACGCAGGAAAGAGCGCCCAAGCCGACAGGCAGTGGCATGAATGATGAGTAGTCCTGTCTGTGAAACACATCAGCAGCAGTAGAGTTGCCAGTGTGGAAAATCAGAAATCCCGCACTTTGTATAGACAGCACATAAATTATCGGCCCGTAATGCCAAACAGGACGGCTCAAGCCCCTCAAGGCAACAAACCATCCTCAGCTACAATCAATTCCCAAACAGCCTTTTTTTCATATACAAATCATGGGTTTTTCCCAGCAGTTTGGTGCTACACCCCTCCCCTCCCTTCCCCCAACTCCCCTCTTAAGCCGTAAAGTGAAAAGAGTTCATCTGGCCAGATTGCTTGTTAACACTGGGGAGTTTTCCACCATTTTTTCCCCAACCGATTGACGTTGGTTTCTTTTTCCCTGCTGCGTTGATTACTTCTCTTTGGCTGACTGGTTGCCCGGCTGGTTGATTTGGTTTCGTTAGGTTCATGTCAATTAACAAAATGATGTGCTTCTGTATGTGTGCATGCCTAAATGCATGCGCGCGCGCGCGCGTGTGTGTGTGTGTGTGTGTGTGTGTGTGTGTGTGTGTGTGTGTGTGTGTGTGTGTGTGTGTGCGTGTGTGCGCGCGTGCGTGCGCGCGCGTTCATGCACAAGTGCCTGCATGCAAGATCACAGCGCCAGAAGCAGTGGTAGTTCTATTCCTTGTAATACCAGTTGGCCGGTTAGAGATCTACTCGCACGATGATGGCGAAGGTGTTATGTTTCCGTTTGGTACAGCCCACTGAATGATTGTAATGACAACGATCATGATGATGAAGATGAAATGGTTACCTTAAGTATGCCTATTAGCACAGATCACTAGCAGACACTATTTCATTCCGCTGATGATGACGACGATTATGACAACTTCTCTACCTTGTATGGATTGGTCCATAGCTAGATACTTCTGAAGGCGGCGATAGCTGATCGTGCTGATGAATCATGAAAATGACGACGACGGATCATCACCCCTGACTTCGTCCTCATCGTGATCACTTTCTGCTCCTAGGCGGCCTCCACCTGCTATGCTCTAACTGACATGACGACGACGGCGATGACAACGGTGGCCCTGCTTTCTTTGAACGCGGGCATCAACAGGCAAAAGCGGAGGCCGCAGCGTTCATGACTGTGACAACAATATGAACGATGGTCATAACGACGACAGCAGTGAGCAGCTTACCTTCTTTGGACATGCCCATGGCCAGACATTTATGCAGACGGCAATACTGGCAACGGTTCCGCGTGACCTTGTTGATGGGGCAGTTCTTGTCCTTGTGGCACGTGTACTGCATGTTCTTCTGCACGCTGCGCCGGAAAAACCCCTGCACAACAACACACACCTCATAAGGTATCATCGCCATAGGTCTGGGGAAAAAATCACGAAGTGCTGATATAGCCCGTTCCTACATGAGTAATAAACGTACTGTAAAAGTAAATTTATCATCGAATTAACCATCAGAGAACCGAAGAAAATCTTGGTGAGCGTGTAGCTTCGTATCACACTTATCTAGTAACTGCGATGTGTTACCGTTTCCAGACTTGGATTAATCTCATGATTATCGCATGTACACTTTCTACCTAGAAATCATCATAACCATAATCATTATCGTCATTATGAACGAATGAAAGCTCGTCAATTTACTGTTCAAAGTACAGTTGTGGATATTCAACTTATACTTCAGTTAACACAAAATCATGAAATTTTAAGGCTTGACTGGTAGAACGTGCGCCGAAATCTAGATATCAACCACACACACACACACACACACACACACACACACACACACACACACACAAATTTCAGAAAAATATGACATTATGTGTGTGCATGTGAAAGACGTCCAGAGAAACATGAACATTGTTAACTTAGGTTTTCCGTGCAGTGCAGATAAGTAGATTGTCCCCCTGTTACCAGCACTTCCGAACTCAACTCTAACCCCACATTCATATGTGTGTGTGTGTGTGTGTGTGTGTGTGTGTGTAAGCCGTCCACTAAAACATGAACATTGTTCACTTTGGTTGCCCTGCAGTGTTTCCGAGTATTTTGTCCTCTTGTTACTAGCATTTCCAATCTTCCTCACACCCCACCTCGTTGATATTATGTGTTCAAGAATTCCTCATGTTTGTCCCTCCCCTTGATTCACATTTGTTACTTTTCCTTTTTCCAATGTCTTATGATTTTTGTGACCCATTCACCTGTCTTTATTCACGAAAAACTTGCCTTTTTTTTAACTACATATTACATTACGCGAGTTTTTTTTTATGTACACATTCTGGCACCTAGGTATTGACAATGTCAACATTGGAGTGGGCACCAACTGTCCATCATACGGTGCAGTTTGCCAAGACTGACTTTCTATGTATTTTTGTTGCTCTAAAATGTTTTCCTATCAATCTGTTTTGCTTCTTGGTAACTGATTCAGAATTGCTGCCATTTACCATGGCCTAGTTTTCTTTTAACCATAAATATGATTCATACATCGTATATGCTGTATCTAGACATGTCTATGTTTTTTTGTGCAATACTGAAGTGATTTCTCATTTTTTGTCCGTATGGTGACTGCCCTGAGAGATCCCCTGTATAGTGTGCTGAGATATGAAAAAAAAGAAAACAATCTCGGTTAAAAAAAAAAAAAAAGCTGTGGAAAAATGAAACGTTTCCTGTCGGATAGTTTCGCTTTGAAAGCCATGCGAGCAGAGAGAAAGTAGTAAACTGGGCATTAGTGTCAACTCTGGGACAGCGTCTGCATTTGGACAACGTAGTCGTCGAAGTACAAAAAACATGTTGAAGCTAGAACAAAGTGTAAAAACTTCAGTAAACAAGAATAGGTGAATAGGCAACAAAAGCAGGAAAAACTGACGACGGTGGAAAAAAAAGCCACAAAACTGAAAAAAAAAAACCCAGAAAGAAGAGGAAAGAAAAAGAAAGGGTAGATAAAGAGACAGACGAGAGAAAATTATCAGCGAAGAATTTTCATAATTCGGGGATTCATTTATAATGAAAGAGCTCTGTGCATCTCCATAGGAGATTTGAATGATGAACACCACTCTGTCATGCATTCATCACAATGCTTGCCTGTGTGATTATAATCATTAACAGTCTTCAGCGCTATCATTATCTTCAAAGTAATTCATGACGCTCGTGTAATGGGGATGATGATCAAGACGATGATCATGCTGATTTTTTCAAATGACGAATATTTTGTTTGGAATATGAACACCTATACAGTGATTTTTTTTCTACCAAGCCCACCAAACCCAGTCCTGTAAACATCAGTTTGAGGTTCTTCCAAGTCGTGCCATTAAAGCCAACGCCAACGAATCAATACAAACTGCATCGAACCACCTAATCCATGGAGCAAAATCTTGTGGGGGGGAGGGGGGGGGAGCAGTCAATGAAGTAATCAATCAACTTGCTCACAATGCCGCCGACAAAAAGACGTGGGAATACCAAGCGCAAAATTCATAAGCAGAATCGTCAGTACTGGGTTCAGTGGTGTCCAGCGTGTGTAGGCTCAGAACAGATACCATCGAACACCCTCGAAGTGACTCAACTGCAGTGCAGTGTCTTTCCTTGGATCGTCGGCTGTCTTGTGACGTCCTGATCTGATACTGACAAGTTCCTTGCCGACCGGTGAAGCTACTGGAGGACGGGTCTTGGTAGGGCCATGAGTGGGGACGCCGGAATGACAGTGAGTGAGTCATGCCACTGACAGCACACCAAGCACTGAGCAGAGAAATTAACAGAAAATGAAAATAAAACAGCACGCACTGCGGAAAGCGAATACATACAGTGCTGGTGCTATTCAGCAAAGATGGGAGAGTGAGTGGGGCAGACAGAAATGGTCCCGTGCATGTTCATGCCGGGCACATGTGAATCTACGATACATAAATTTTACGGAAATAACAAAAATCAACCACCCAGAAACAGAACCAATCCAAGACAGACTTACACTACAACAGACAGGCGCGCGCGCGCACGCAACACACACACACACACACACACACACACACACACACACACACACACACACACACACACACACACGAGCGTTTTCAATGACTATTATTACTTTTCAAATTACACGTTTAATCTATTATATTCACATAGATGGACCAAAACTGAGTTTTGCTGGCTTCTTTCGTACAGTAGTGTTATTGCTAATGAATAGTTGTGCTGACTGTCTTAGCAAGCGGGAATCAAGACAGAGTTCAAACTCTGCCAACCTTCCCTGCTACTGATCATCCATGGAAGTCGGCAGTACTGTGACGAAAAACAAAAGACGTTGACAGCTTTTTTTTCTCTCTCTTCTGATCTTGTGCAATTAAGTCCCCTTCGTTAAAAATGCCAGAATCAAGAAAGACATGTAAGATTTAGCACTTGGCTGATGTTCAAATTCTTCAATGACAAAATACTGTTCACAAAAAAAAATAATAAAAGCTGACAGTTGAATACTTATTACATCACTGTACGAAAATGAAACACTTTCTTTCTAAGGAGTTCTTGAAAATGTGTCGCCGGTTTCAGATTCTGATCCATCTTGATCCAATCTCCCCCATTCAAACATTCCGCCCCCCACCCCCCCTCCCCACCCCCCTCTCTCTCTCTCTCTCCCTCTCTCTCTCTCTCTCCTTCCTCTCCTCCCCATCTCCCCACACACCTCCCTCTCTCTCTCTCCCTCCCTCTGTTTTTGAATCGATATTGTTTGTTTGTTTGACATTGATCTATATTCCTTTTTTTTCACGTTTTCAACATTTCTTTTTCACCTCGTTAACAAACAACATGATCCACGGCTGACAGAAGATAGGATGCCGAGGAGAACGACCCTTCTCTTGTGCCGTCATATGACACTGGTATCAAACGAGTCTCGGAATGGTGGGTGATGTCAGCAACATAATAGCTGGTTCAAGACCACAGCGTGTCTGCTGCAATACTAGGTCACATGGGTGGCAGAAACCCCGTTCGGTGCCGCTCCTGCTTTCCTGGGTGTGACTGTCAACGCCATCACGTGTCGGGGGTCATTTTCACAGTGGTGCGCCACGGTATTGATTTACTAACGTCCTATCATCTGCCTCGACGTATCACCACTTTTACGGAAATATACAAAGAAAGAAAAAGGTGAACCGTGAAACCAAAGCGCGGCGTTTTCACCTGACGAAAGGTCGTATGTCACAATAAGGCGATCTGTCAAACTGCTTTCTGGTTCTTTGTTTTTTCATCGCGCGCGCGCACACACACACACACACACACACACACACACACACACACACATATATATATATATATATATGTGTGTGTGTGTGTGTGTGTGTGTGTGTGTGTGTGTGTGTGTGTGTGTGTGTGGCGCGCGCGCGCGCGCGCGCTCTCGATGGAAAAAACAAAGAACCAGATATATATAAAGGGGCCGGAATAGCTCAGCTGGTAAAGCGCCGGACTCGTAATCCAAGGGTTGCAGGTTCGAATCTCCGCCAGACCGTTTCGGTACAGGAGGATTTTTTCCCTCGGAGTTAACATTGGTCCTGACTCCATTTCCCATACAGTCCTTCGAATGAGACCATAAACGGAGGTTCCGTGTGTGAACGCACGCATAACATCTTGCACACACGTAAAATCCCATCACCAACTTCCGGAAGAGAAGGCCAGTTTGGCCGTTGGTAGGGATGACACTTACACATTGCACGCACCTTCCCCGAAGATGGAGTATGGCTGCCTTAATGGCGTGATAAATAACGGTCATACGCACAAAACTCCACTCCCTTTGTTGAGCAGATGGGATTAATACGTGCCTGTCTATACAGGGAGTGTCCACAGGAGTATTAGCCTGCGTACGCAGAATAATATATATATATATGTTCACTTTTTTCGTCATAACGATGTCAACTGAAACCCGTCATAGTCACTAATACCATCCAAATGATGTCGAGATAAACACGTTATATGTATTAAGTACTGTACACCTATTACACATTTTATATAGACCATATCCATATAAACTCGTAACAGTTTATCAATATAAACCCACCACATGTATTAAATCTTTGTCAAGACGATGTAGATATAAACCCACTATACTTATCCACGATTCAAGCTTTTTTAGCATTATTATTATTATCGTTCGCCAAAGAATTAACATAGGAAAGCGTTCTGGTTCTGCATTCTTCCAAAACAGATTTTCATAGAGATAACGTCAATATAAACCCATTATATATTATTCAATATTTGATTTTTTTTTTTTCAAGATGACCTCAAATACACCCCTGTTACGTCTTCTAGGTATTGTCTCACGATATGATCAACATCAGCATTCTATGAGAGGGGCTTTGCTTCCAGACACCAGACAGAGTCAGTTCAGCATTAATTTCTGGCTTCCGTCGCCGCACCGCTCTTGAGAGAGGGGGGGGGGGGGGGGGGGATTTCCGTTGCACAGGTTCTCAGCATGGGCAGACGAGAGAGAGGCATGATAAATAGGTCTGGTTGGATCTAGCCGTCGGCTGGGCTCATCTCCTGCCTATCCAGCCATTCCTTCCCTCCCGTCTCCGTCTGGGGAAACCCAGAGTGAAGAGGTCACTCCCCATGGCCCTGGGACGTCTGCAGGGGAAGGCTGTCTTCTTCTTCTCTCCCCGTGTGACCCGGCGACCCTCCCTGCTCATCTCCCAACTGTCATTAAATATAAATGAGAGGGATCCAGTTCATGAAACAACAGCTGGGAATGGGGATAGCTGTCAGCGTGCCGGATCAACATCATCGTCGGCCAAGATTCACTGCTTACAGGTGTACCAGTATCGTACCCTAAGGTGTAAAGCTCGGGGTGAGGTTTAATACATACATATTTACGACTATATCTCTTAAGACACAAGATTTGGGTGTGAGGTTTAATGCATTCGGGTATACGAGTACTGTACCCTGTGGAGTGAGGGTTGGGACGGAGAGGGGGATGTTTAAAGCATCCAGGTGTACGAGTATTATTCTATCCCATGGATCAAGTCCTGGGCTTACATAAACGTCTCTTCCTACGGAGCCAGATTTGATGTCTTTGATATCCAGTAGCGTCTGCAGATACAGATTGGGTCAGTTGTGACTCCAACAATATCTGTGGATATGGTCTGCGTCACGATTGAGTCAAAAGATCGTCTGCAGATATAGTTTGTGTCAGTATAGTGACTCTAACAATATTTGTAGATATACAAAATCATAGTTCCACTCTTCATATTTTAAATTTTCGGCCACGTGGCCTTTTTCAAGAGAAGAGAAAAAAAATACAACTACGTAATGTCCATCTTTGACAACTGGACAGATCAAAGAACTGACGTCATATATTATATTATTGCATAAGGCCTTACATCATCATGTGTAATGTAAACAACAAGAAACAAAAAATATCATCCTCAGGAACCAGATCAGAGACACAATAACTGGAAGGGAACTACTCAAATATATCTCAATCATGGTACTTTCCTGCTATCCGATTCCACTCAATAATGTAAGGTGTGTGTGTGTGTGTGTGTGTGTGTGTGTGTGTGTGTGTGTGTGTGTGTGTAGTATTAATGTAACCAATGTACTTCAAAAACACAACAATACGCTTCAAAAATCACCATAAAAATGAAATCATAGGATAATGTGAAAATAGTCCTGTCTATGACTACTTATGGCATACCATAACTGTCATCTTAATAAGATATACATTTTTTTGCAAATCATCAATGCCGTTCACAGTTAAATTTGGATACGGTTGTTACAAATTTGTCTTGACATTACATCCATTTGGTAACCTTGTATCTAATATCCTTATCCATTTCTCTTCAGTAATAAGTCTGAAGCTTTTGCTTTCACCGTAAGCTTTAGCCAACACCGCAACAGCACTGAATGCTGAAGGAAATGTTGCGTTATTAGCTTTTCTCTCTGGAACTTGATGTCACGTCTGTGTTCCGCTATTCTTTTTTCCAATGAACGTTCAGTTTCACCACCATAAACTGTCTTATCACACTGTTTACATAACAGAACATAATTATATCCAATTTCTACCTGCACATGTCACATTACTCACAACATTGTGTGAAGATTTCCACTTCGTGTCCAACACTGTTGAAGTTACTAGTGAAGAACAGGTGTCACAATCACAAATTTCTGCTTTCCCCTTCACTGCTCTCTCAGTTTTCTGGTGAACCAACGTATCACGTAAGTTTTTATCCCGTCTGTATGCGAGTATTGGTGGGGTTTTTTTTTAATACTTTGTGCATGTGTTCTGATTTATAGAGCGCGCTTAGTACAGCTTGCACATCTGGCAATAACCTTGAAAATGTCCACGCTGGCGGTACTCTTGTCACTATTTTACTTATTTTTGTGTGTGAAGAAGTTAGTTTCTATCCATGTTATCGACCCATGTTTTACCTATGAACAATACTGATAATTTGCAGAAAATTTATATCTTTTTCAGATGACTGTTATGGTATGCCATAAGAGTCACAGACGGGACTATATTCACACTATCCTATGATTTCATTTTTATTGTGATTTATGAAGCGTATTGTTGTGTTTTTGAAGTACATTGGTTACATCAAGACTACACACACACACACACACACACACACACACACACACACACACACACACACACACACACACCTCTTACATTATTGAGAGGAACTGGATAGCAGGAAAGTACCATGATTGAGATATATTTGAGTAGTTCCCTTCCTGTTATTGTGTCTCTGATCTGGTTCCTCAGGAAGTTTTTTTAAAAAATAATTTCTTGTTGCTGACATCACACATGATGATGTCAGGCCTTATGCAATATGTTTATGAAGTCAATTCTTTGGTCTGTCCAGTTGTCAAAGATGGACATTACGTAGTTGTATTGTTTTTGTGTTGTTGTCTTTTTTTCTCTTCTCTTGAAAAAGGCCACGTGGCCCAAAATTGAAAATATGAAGAGTGCAACTGTGATTTTGTGTACTGTTTTCTTCCCTTTGGAGGACTATTGCTTTTGTTTTTATAGATATAGTTCGTGTAATAATGCTTGTAGATATAATTTGTGTTCCGAGTCATTAAGTGCCTGTCCACACAATTTCCCTAGTGGCGACCGACTGTAAACCTGCTGACATAATTTGCATCATAACCGAGTCTAAAAGTGTCTTGTAGTACACCGGTGCGCGTGCGTGCGTGTGCGCCTGTGTGAGCACATGCGTTTGCGTGCACGTGTATGTGTGCGTGTGCATGTGTGCATGTGACGGAATGGGGATGGGTGCGGGGTTTGAATAGGATGGATCACAGAAATCTCACCCAATCTTACCAGGATCACAGAAATCTCTACCGATTCTACCAGGACGACAGAAACCTCACCCGATTTTACCAGGATGACAGAAATCTCACCCGCTTTTACCAGGATCACAGACATCTCACCTAATCTTACCAGGATCACAGACATCTCACCCAATCTTACCAGGATCACAGAAAACTTGCCCAATCTTACCAGGATCACAGAAATGTCACCCAATCTTACCAGGATCACAGAATTCTCACCCAATCTTACCAGGATCACAGAAATATCACCCAATTTCACCAGGATCGCAGAAATCTCACCCAATCTTTCCATGATCACAGAAATCTTACCCAATCTTACCAGTATCACAGAAATCTCACCCAATCTTACCATGATCACAAAATTCTCACCCAATCTTTCGAGTGTCCTTCTCACAGAGACCCCCGATTAACCGCCCCAGGGAACTTCGCCCCCTAGGGTAGAGGAAAACTATTATCGTTGGGTAGATGGAAAGGAAGGTGGGGGAGGTGGGGGGAGAGAGAACTAAAGAGATGGGGCTGGAAACGGGTGGGGGTAGAGAGGAAGGAACTGTGTGCAGGTTGGAGTTCGGACAGACAGCTCCACCACATTTTTCTTCTTTCATCACCAAGGTCCTCAACGTCACTAAAAGAAGCGATTTTGTGCGATCTGTAGATCGTAAGGAGCAGTGTAATCACAATAAAACATCACAAATAAAAGAGTACCTGCGTAAACACTTCATGAAATTTATTGTCCATAACTCAGTTGACAGATTAAGAAAGGAGGAAGGGGGCGGGAGAAGGGGCGAGGGTTGTTTTGGAAAAAAAAAAACACATTTTATACGAGCGCCAATGTATGCAAATGCGTGCCAACATTTATGTGTACGGGAATGTTCGCGTGCACACACACTCACGCACCACACATAGCGCACAAACACACACACACACACACACACACGCGCGCACTCTCTCTCTCTCTCTCTCTCTCTCTGTCCTCTCTCTCTCTCTCTCTCTCTCTCTCTCTCTCTCTCTCTCTCTCTCAGTGTTCAAGTGCTTCAGCTGTTCGGATGATCCCTTGAGTCTTTTAGCCAGGGTACGACAACAACAACAACAACAACAACAACAGTGGCCTAACCCGGTATCAGTCAAGGACGGAGACGGGTGCAGAGAGCGAGTTCAGGGTGTGCTGTACTGTCCTGGCCTACTGCACTGGGACTGTGCCTTTCACCTGACTAGTGAGTACTGCCTACCCCCACTCCGTTCACTGACCCCATGTCAGCCTGACCCGCTGCTGTCTTGGCAATCGCGTCCCTGTGATACCTAGCTCCACGAACAATCCACCTGTCTCTTCACACCCTTCTCGCTCTTCACAACCACCCCTCCTCTCCTCTCTCTTGCGTACAAACACTCACACGCACGCACGCACACACACACACACGCACACACGCGCATGTACGCACGCACGCACGCACCACACACACACACACACACACACACACACACACACACACACACACACACACACACACACACACACCACCACCACCACCACCACCACCACCACCACCACCACCACCATCAACAATAACAACAACGACGCAACAAAATAAGAACGACAGGCATGTTCGCGCACACACACACACTCACGTACACACAACACCAAAAACAAAGATGAGAGAGAGAGAGAGAGAGAGAGAGAGAGAGAGAGAGAGAGAGAGAGAAGAGAGAGAGAAGAGGACAGAGAGAGGGGAGGAGAGAGAGAGAGAGTCCTATTTCCCTTCCCTCTGTCACAGTCATGCATGTTAAATGACAAGATGTTGGTCCGTGCTCATCATATTATCAGGAGTGTGAAGGCAGATTAAAAAGCAGCAAAAAAAAACAATAACAAACAAACAAAAACAGACTCACAAAATAGCTCCTTCGCGCGATTGCTTGCTTGTTTTCTCTCTCTCTCTCTCTCTTCTCTCTCTCTTACACACACAAAATACAGACAGCTATCTTCTCTCTCTCTCTCTCTCTCTCTCTCTCTCTCTCTCTCTCTCGATTTATCTATTTAAAGCGTTCAAACTGCGGTCTTCTATGTTATCGTAGAAAAGTTTATGAACATATATTGGTTATGTCTGTGTATAGTCCTTGGGGTGCTTTTGTGATTGTATTTGCTAGCTCCCCTTCATTAGGGGCAATGGCCTAATCATGAATAAATTATTTTGAGTCTCTCTCTCCTCTCTCTCTCTCTCTCTCTCTCTCTCTCTCTTTCTCTCGTGCATTAAGTGTCCAATGGTCTCCGATCAAACTATCTGACGCATACACTCCAGTCTAGACCACCAGTAGGACTTTCAGCCACAAATTGACCCATCTTATCTGCCTTTAGCACCAACAGAACTCGTCGTGACACCACACAGACCGACGCCAACTCCGTCTGACATGGAAATGGTCTACTGAGGGTTTGTTGGCTGACACTGATGACTTCAATCACTAGGGGAGACATGATGGGCGACAGACACAGCGACCGCCCACAATCGGCCTGGTGGTTTACACTCTACCACTTCTTGCATCCACGTGTCGCTGCTTCAGTCACCGTGCCATGAAGTCTCCGGGTGGACATGGCTTCTCTGCCTGTCAGGAACTTCGTTCGCTGTGTTATGGAGAAGAAACACCAAGAAAAGTTTTATTATACCTTGCAGACTGGGGTGGTTTGCGAATTGAACCGTTTTCAATGTCTTACTACTGTGGTGAGCTGCTTGCCCACTCCTCCCCCTCTCGCCCACAAACATCCCCAGCCCCTCATTCTACTACGGACAGAATGTGCGTAAAGTATGGAGGCGAGAACATTTTGTCCTTTGTTGGGTTTCAAGAGATGAAACTTTATTACACTTACAGCGGTACTAAGGCAGCTCTGACTGTTGAAATGGGGGCGGGGGAGACGCTTTAGAAAGTTCCTCTGTGTGTGTGTGTGTGTGTGTGTGTGTGTGTGTGTGCGTGTGCGTGCGTGCGTGAGTGCGTGCGTGCGTGCGTGCATGCGTGTGTGTGTGTGTGTGTAACTGGCTGGCTAGCTCAGAGAGAGGGAGGGGGAGAGAGAGAGAGAGAGAGAGAGAGAGAGAGAGAGAGGGGGGGGGTTAGGAGACAGAAACAGAGACAGAAACTGAGACTGTATTCTTGTAATCATCTGCAAATGCCGTTAGGTTTTTCTTTTCTCAGCAACGAATGAATAATTCGCACTTTCTGGATTTGTTTTTGAACCGTCAAAGAAAACAACATCAGCGTTTGAAAGAACAGAGCACGTTACTTCAAACGTAAAAAAGGATAAATCTATTATACATCAATGACCAATCCCAACGAATAAAATCAACAATTTCAGACCACTCGACGTCGTGTTACACCTGACATCTTGAATTAAAACAACTGAGTAACAAGTTTTACCTTATATAGAAGGGAAGAAAATTAACAAACTGCTCATCAACAAAGGTTTACCTACACAGTCAATCTAATCTGTTGAGACAGAGTTATCAGAGGTCGTGAAGGTGAAATGACGATTTTCCATTATTGAATTATCATGTACAAAACACACACTGTCATGCCAACGACGTTTAACATTAGGTCAGGTAAAAACCACCCTGAAGTCGTCTCGGACCAAAACAAGGCACAATTTCAAAAACAAACAAGCAAAGAAAGAAACAAACAAACACGCTGAGAATTTGCAGATCGAACAAAATTAACGATATCAACCTAATTCCAATACGACACGTTTAGCCTACATGCAAAGCTCTGGAAGGCTTGAAGTCAGTAACTCTGTTCATTAAAACGTGTCGGCTTTACATAGAATTGGTAGGGTATTAACCGAGATACGGGTCCAGACACAGTTATTTGGAATGGCAGAATTTAAATCCAGTGAAGGTGGAAGTCTGGATGTGTACCAGTTAAACAGACAGCCTCGATTCAAAAATTTAATCCTTTCAGAATCTATCCTATCATTTATCCAAAGCGGTATGATTTTAACAAAAACTGGGACCAAAACCTCAAGCCAACCGACTTGTTGCAAATCTCATGAATTCAAAAAGCATACCACCCACCGCCAAAATCTCGTGAGCTGTCACTCGAAAATTTAATGCATGAAGAAAGACCGAGACACTGCGTTCATTGCTACTAGTAATACAACCTTGGACACACTGCATAGTATAGATACACACATAAAGTGACGGTCCGTTCGAAAATCACCGTGCGTTGCGACATTCAGTCACACCACACACACATGCACGCATGCACGCGCGTTGCGCACACTTACTTACTCCTTCTCTCCGGCTCCCATTTCATTCCCCTCTCTATGAACATTCGAGCTTCAAAGTTTATATTTTCACAATTTCGATGGCTAAAGGCAGTGTTCATTGTTTTCCTTCTGTTTGCATTGGGTTTCGGCGAAAGTTGCAATCTCCATTATCAACTTGAATGTGATTCCAAGCCAGTCGTTTCCACGAAAACCACACTGAAAGAAAGAAGGAAAGGAAGGGTGAGAAATTCACAGTGGAGGGCGGGGGTCTGTTCATGAAGAATACGGCGTCACAGCGTAAACATTAGACCTTTCACTGACATCCTAATTATCATGGAAACCGATGAATTCTGTCTGGTCAACATAATTATCATTTTGTTAGGCGAGTTTATTGAGTCGACTTTCGTCTCCTGGAGAGTATGACGACAGGTTAATTTTGTCCTGTTCTTAGCACTAAGAACAGATCAGGTATCGCCTTCCTGTGGTGCATTCGATTCACGCTATTCGTTACGGAAGATTTCCAACATTTTGCCACCTGCGTGCGCATGACCGCGTTTGTTTCCGTCGCACATTCGAATCAAATTCCTTCTTATTACTTGAAAACCGGGAATGCAGCTCCAAGGTCCGCTATCAACTGTTATAACTGAGCAGGCCGCCCTGAGGGCGACAGAGGACAGACCAAGTGATTTAAATTATTTTTTTTCTTCGCGTGATTAAAAAAAAATTGCAGAATAAATCTGACCGAGAAATGTATAACATTACACATTCCGTGATCTAACCGAAGAGCCCTCTGTTAGCGAGCCCGCATAATGCCAAACCCTCATACACCTAAGATTAAATGAGTCGACTTTTATAGCGTCTTCTCACACACACACACACACACACACACACACACTGTATATGCGTGCATGCTGTCCAAGCACAGGCATAGGGAAAGGTGCAAGCAAGCTCGTCGCTGTATTCTTCCTATTGACAACGTGTTATCGAACACAGGCGGCACTTTGCATGCTACACACCCTGTTACGTCGACCAAGCTCGATTTGTCGGAGAGAAACCGCTGCGAATTCCGGGAGCAAAATTGCCAGCTGGATAACGTCAAGCAGCTTCGTCATAGATTCACGACTGCTGCAGCATGCTGCGAACCACTTGGGCTCTTTCAAAACTGATCGAGTGAAAAGAAATAATCGGTACGTGAAAGTGACAAACAACGATGTCTGTGAACTGCGACAGAATCTAAAACGGAAAGGGCCTCCTTGGTAGCTGGTTCGAAAATCGACCACGTAGAGATTAGGAGGTTTTTTTTTAAAGGAAAATGCATATTTGTAATAATAACAAATAATAATCGCATAATTCTAACCCAAAGGCTTGGATAAGATCATAATTTCATTACAAAACAAATCATGCTTTAATATTTTTCATACGTTGCGAAAGTATTATTTTATTTAGTGCACACACAAAAGACCGAAATGAATTCAAACATACAGTTGTACATTTTGTGCCAACTGACAAATCGACTTAAAAATATATATGAATCACATCATACAGCCAGAGATAACCGGTATGCTATGGCACGATTTCAAAATTCAAGTTTGGGATAGGGTTGGGTAAGAAGGAGGGGCCACGCTTACGATTTTCTTTTTTTAATGAGGAGAGCGGCGGGGCGGGGGCACATAGATTCCTGCTTATGATTGTCATGATGGATAGGGGGATTTTTGGTAAGCGTAAGGCGTGAGCGGATAACTAACCAGCGCTTGTGACATTTGATATGAGGGACAAGCAGGGAAACATCTGAACGTCGGACATCGGACGCTGGACTGATCGTTCATGAAAATGACCGAAACGTGTTCAGTCCAATCGACACCTCGTCCTAATGAATTCTCGCCAATTCGGACACGGCAATCAACGTTTATGACCAAGATGCATTCAATTACCTGCCAAACACCCGTAAAATGATCACACGTCAGTATGTATGCAACCTATCGCTCATTTACACTGTTTACTTTGGCAGTGTAAAAGCGACTTCTAGGTCGACAGACCAGCTCTGACGATCTAGTTCAAACCAAACATCCAAAAACCTAAAGTTGTTGCCAGGGCACTGTATGCTCCGATGTGGGCTGTCCTGGACCGTTAGAAATACGCAAACGAAGATGCTACACCGGCAAAGTCATATTTTAGAGCCACCTACTCATCCCCCACCTCCCCATCCCCACCTCCCCATCCCATATTCCCTGCCTTGTATTCTCTCCATGAAAAGGACTCTTCATTCACCAAAAGAACTTTGCGTCACAACAGTCACACACCAGGACAAAGACAATTAGTCACCAGCTGTGCACAGCGGTCACAAATGTGAAGTCCAATTCATACCAACTGATCAATTAAGCCAGGAAATTGGGTTCTTTTAAGTTTTAAATTAACTCATCTAACAAGATGTACTTCGAAGCTCTGTTTAACCTGCCTGTTAATTATACGTCGTTGTTCTGTTTGGGGATTCGAATTATACGTCGTTGTTCTGTTTGGGGATTCGCCCCCCCCCCCCCCCCCCCCCTCCGTAAATGATAGTACCCCCTCCGTAAATGATAGTACCTGAGTATAAACACACACATACATGAAGGACACACACACACACACACACACACACACACACACACACACACACACATTTTTTTCCACTCCTAAACATCCAAACAATTTGGTCTGAAACAACGGTATGTCAATCTTGCCATCTACCGAGAGAAAGACAGAGAGAGAGACAGACAGAGACAGAGAGAGAGAGAGAGAGAGGTGGGGGTAAGGTGGGGGATAACTGTTCGAGTGTGTGTGAAGGGGGGAGGGTAGGGGGAGGGGGCTGGTTGGGGACAGACGCGAGTGATGTCAACTAAAGACCTTCACAATCGTTCCTCAGACAATGCTCAGCCCGGCTGACGGCGAGGCGACCAGGACGCCACTGCTGACCGAGTGACTTAGGAAATGAATCATACACATGTATAATTCGTATGTAATAACGGCACTCGAGGCGAATGGCAAAAACAATCGGCCGAGAATGCCTGCCACAGGACCACAGAACGACAACAACAACAACAACAACAACAACAACAACAACACACACACACACACACACACACACACACACACACACACACACACACAAGTGCACACACAACGCGCCACCAAAAGAGCCTGTGGCATAACTACAGCCTCTCCGACCTACCAACACTTTCCCCCAGTCCACATCGAGTCAGCAAGGAGGTATGGAAATTGTGTGAAAGGTCGGTTCACTTATCACACCCCTCCCTATCCCCTGCACAAGCCACTGAGCAAAATTTACAATGGCAGAGAAGTTGGAACCACACACACACACACACACATACACTCGTGCGCGCGCGCGAGCACACACACACACACACACACACACACACACACGCACGCGCGCGCGCGCACACACACGCACAGCACACACACACACACACACAGAGGGGGGAGAGAGAGAGGGGGGGGAGTGAAAGAGAGATAGACTGACAGACAGACAAACAGACATACAGACAGATAGATATGGAATAATACTGAATATGTACCTTTATATATCTTGAAAGTTTTATTCCACAGTATATGACTGTGCAGACCGTTACTAGCTGCTCACTGTAAGTCAACAGTGTTCACATTCAGTGAAAAAATTATGAACGTCTGTATGAAGGAGGTTCTGGATTAGCCGAAATGGCTTTGTCCTTAGGTCATATGCCATCTTTCCACCTAGCTGACTAACAAATCGGTCTGCAGCTTTTGCGTCATGGTTTTTTTTTTTTTTTTTTTTCCTTTTTTAATTCAAAAAATCCTGGCTCTTCCATTCGGTCTGGAACGGCGTGAGGGGTTCTCATTTTACGTGGAAAAAAAATTGAAGGAATGAGTGACTGACATTCGACTGAATGACACGGGGGAACCGATGATTACCGCCTGCAGGCAGCTCGTTATATAAATGTTTAACGAGAGTGTGGGTTGTAAAGCGCTTAAAACTTGGTCCCTGACTGTACATAGGCGCTGTACAAGTACTTTCAACAGATAAATAAATACA
Source organism: Conus canariensis (assembly GCA_033310375.1). NCBI lineage: Eukaryota > Metazoa > Mollusca > Gastropoda > Neogastropoda > Conidae > Conus > Conus canariensis. The sequence continues at coordinate 78,317,680 of CM065715.1, forward strand.
GTAAATACTATAAATAAATAAAGATCAAGTGGGGCCGTCCTTCCTACATTCCATCATTCAACCAAGTTTGGTTACAATAGGTTCAGTCGTTTTGCGTAATTTTGCCGACAGAAAACAAACAAACAAACCGGCAAAGTAAAGGACTTTGTGCAAAACATAACCTCCAAGGAGGTCAAAACGAGGAGAAGAAAGACAACTTCCAATTCCCTCCCAGTCCCAATACTGAAGCCAGACGCAAGGTCACACTCTTGAGACCAAACAAAACTCTGCCGAACTCGGTGTTGAAATCTGAAATGTTGCTATTATACCCCACTCAGACGCTGCCGTATTAGGAAAAGAACAAAAAACAACGAACAATAGGCGGAACTTTGGAAGTCACTTTTTCGGCCCTTTCCGCCGCTTCTCGAGCTATTTCGAGGCTTCCACGTTTCTGTGGTGGGCGGGGAAGTGTGGATTGCGCGTTGTGCGTTGTAACAGACTGCCTCGCTGATGTCTATCGCTCGTTTTTCACCGCCGTTTCCCTTCCTGGCAGAACCGACACCGGAAGTGCCGGAGCTCTTTGGGGGGGTTGACAATTTGTATCTGTCGCCGGAAACTGTTTTGACGTGGCGCGGGGCAGGCCGGGAATGGCCGCTAACTGCAAGGCAAATTGACACTCATTCCGCAACATGACGCCAACGTCGGGGAAAACCAGTGAAGTCGGTAAAGCATGAAAAATATGTATGGCGGGATGAGGGCCGGGAAGAAGGTCAGGGGATGGAAGGAGCGGGAGGAGTGGGGGGGGGGGGGGAGGGGGGGAGGGAGGACCAGGTGAGATGGAAGGAGGAGTGGAAGGAGGAGAGGGGTGAGGGAAGAAAAGGAGAAGCGAAAAGAGACAGATAAGGGAAGGGATAGAGTGAACAGAACATGTAAAACAAACGGACAGAACGGGAAAGAAAATACAAAGAAATGAAAGGACAGCAGAGAAAAGGAAAGGTACAAACAGGATAACAGGAAGAAACTGTGGAGAGTAAAGAAAAGATAAATCGAAGGAAAACCAACAAGAAGAAAAAATACAGAAAAATGAAAACGGAATAGATGTGATTTCTTCTTTCTTTTTATTACAAAAAAAACACACACACACACACACAAAACCGAGAATGTGTGTTTCAGCAGGTGGAGAAGGTGCCCGGGAGGGAATGGGGTGGCTCAGAGAGGAGAGAGAGAGAGAGAGAGAGAGAGAGAGAGAGAGAGAGAGAGAAAGAGAGAGAGAGAGAGAGAGAGAGAGAGAGAGAGAGAGAGAGTTTTCTCTCCAACGAGGGAAGTGAATACGCAAAGACTTTTTACATCTTTTGCTCACAATGAAGAAAAAAAAAAAAGCAGCAATGTCAGCCACTGCCAACGTGACTAAGCAATCCAAATAGCTGTGGCAACGCTAAACAGCATCAGAAAGGGCAATGCTACAGGTACACAAGAGAACAGAATCCTACAGGTGCCTCACGCTGCAGTACATCAAATGAAAGGAATCGGAATCGGGTTTAGGAGGAGAAGGGTTAAAATTAGCGGGGAGGGGAGAGGGGGGATAAAGGAAGAAAGAACCAATCCCCTTTAGTACACATACTTAACATGCACATACATTTAAGTAGGTTGCAAATAGTGTAGAAGCCGCTTCTTCACGTGTCTGTATTCACATGATGTACATATCAAGACTAAGTGTACTAAGGGGCGGAAGATAGAGAGTGAGGTGGGGGGGGGGGGGACCATATCCGACAACACGGAACAATGTAATGCAACAATATTTATAAAGTCTTGATGTCAGCCATAATGTCTTTTGAATGTACACCAAAAGAAAGAAAAGACAAGCTATTCCGCGAACAGCCGCAAGAGTGAATACTTCAGGATTCAAAATGACCTATCAGGGGTACTTAGTTTTGATGATACTGCGAATCAGATTTGTTTCGACTTCACTCTTCAGAGCTGGAGGGGGAAGATCGGACATCATTTTAACAAACATTGCTTAGTTACCACGAATTTGCATTTCATCAATTTTGAGGCAAAACATCAGAAATGTTTGGCTGGAAGATTTATGGATGATTAATTTGACAGTCCAGCTGAGAATACTTACAAGCGGTTGAAGCGGTTATCAGACTGACCGAATCCCATATTACTGAAGTGTGACCGAGATTTTAAAAAAAAACTCATTAAGGAATAGCTTACAACAATGTTGATCTGAAAAAAGGTGCACTTTTTGGATATAAGTTTACAGATCATCACGCCATAGGACCATAACTATATTATTATCCCAAACGACACCAAGCACTTTATGATGATCAACAGACTGACAGACAGACTGGCAGACAGAGCCGAAGACAATGAAAATGAAAACGATAACTACCATGAGAGAAGAAAAATAAACGACAACGATGATAACAATGACGACGACGACGACGCGGTCTCACCTTGCAGCCCTCACAGGAGCTGACGCCGTAGTGGTAGCCGGAGGACTTGTCCTTGCAGACCACGCAGGGTTTGTACACCCGGGGTGGGGGCGGCGGAGACATGCCGTGCTCCATGCCGGATGGACTGTGCACACCCCCGTACATCCCGCCATGGCTCTCGAACAGCGAACCTGGAACAACCACATCCCTGTCGTCAGTCAGAGCTAGCTGGGTGGACGGAGGCATGGACAGGGTGGATGGGTGGATGACAGAGGGATACATAGGGTGTGTGGGGGTATCCATGACCTCTGCAGGTTTTCAGGCCCAGCGCTAAACCAAGGCTCATTCATGCCCATGTCTGCGAGGTGGCTTTCTCTGACAGTGCCTTTCCACCCTGATTGCCAGAATCTTTCGTGAAGCGGTCTGAATTCACACTACAGGGGCAGCCTCCTAGAGCATCCTGCTGACTTCCTTTATGGAGTTAACACCTGATCGGTTGAGGAACGATTCACCCTCACACAGCAGATTACATTGAACAGATGCTGCTGATTTGGTTAATTGGACTAATTGGTCAGATAAATCATGGACTAGATGACTGTTATTCCATAGATATTATCTGATTTGACCATCTACAAACATCAGTCTAACGTCATCAAACGCAGTCAAGTACACACTCCACTCTCCCCCCCCCCCCTTCTCTCTTTCTCTCTCCCTCTCTCTCTCTCCCCTTCCCTCCCTCTTGTCCACACATAATCCTCCCTTGCCCTCTCCGCAGAAGGAGGGAGGGAGGGTGAGAGAGAGACACAAAGAGAGACAGAGACAGAGACAGACAGACAGACAAACACAGACAGGCAGACAGACAGACGGACTGACAGACAGAGATGAGGAGGAAGACCCACAAACAGAAGGAAGGCTCAGAGGTACACGAAGGAACAAAGAAAAGCACGACCTCTCGCGCACATAGAAAACTCCAGCACTGGTTGAAAAAAAATCGTTATCACAAAAGCACGTGGTATAAGCAATTTGAAATTACACGTGTTGAATTATAGTCTAAAAACCAACAAAAGAAGTCGACTGTCAGGCGCCACCCCAGCGCCGCTCTCCCCGCCGTGTGCCTGACAGAGGCGTGTGTCGATCTTCACGTCAAGATGACAAACAGCGCTCCTGTAATGCCAGTCAGCCACCAGACGAGATCCATCCTCGGCAGGCTCAACTCTTGACACGCATGTCAATAACGGGAAGACAATACTGCCATATATTTCCTTCTCTCTCTCTCTCTCTCTCTCTCTCTCTCTCTCTCTCTCTCTCATTTGTTCGTCTAAGAAACAGACACACACACACACACACACACACACACACACACACACACACAACACGAACTCGGAACTCGGAAAATTTAGTTCATAATAGGCGATGGCCCCTTATGAAAGGTGTATGGACAATATATAAGCAATCGTAATTTTTTTAAAAATTAAAAAAAGGAGTGAGAAGACAATCAGTGCAATTATTTAACATGAGCCAAAAATCAAACACAGAAAGAAAAACAAAAACAAATGAGAAATATATATATATATATATATATATATATATATATATATATATATATATAATCTTACCAGTTCTCTTAGCTTAAATGCGTTATACAGGTACAACGAGAAATTTCGTACATCGTGAGACCTGCATGAGGACATTAGCTAGCTGAATCTGAATGTCGAGGGTTGATGATAATATTTAGGTTTTATAAAACTTTCATGAATCATGAATATGTCTGAGTGCTGGACAACACAAAACAAAACGTACTTCATTTTCTTCTGCTTCTTTACACAAGGGACAAAGCAAAACACCCCTGTCAGCAGCTCTGTATCTAAAGCTATGTACTGTCAGATTTGATATTGCAAGTCTGAATCTTGTGACACGTTTCAAACGTGGATTCAAATCCAGTAACAGGTAAGATTTAAAAAAATTTTTTAAAAAGGTGCGTCACAGAACGTTGTACATGTGTCATATCGACTGGTCTATTAATCGTTGCCGAAATTCACGAATAATGTTTTTTTTCCTCAAGCCTCCAATTTTTTTTAACCTTTTTTCCTTGTTTTTCATTTCCTTTTTTTTTCTAACAGTGGGGCCTCCATCCTCCTATTTTTTCCCACTGTCCTTTTTCTTTATTTTTCTAAAACTAACTCACACGCACCATGCACTGTCTGTGTTGTTTTTTTAAACAAATGGACATTCACTTGCTGATCTTAGTGTTTAAACGTTTGATACAAAACGCAAAGCGTCTGGGTTTATTCATGTGCTAATGTGTGGTACAATGACACTTTCATTCTGTTGTTTGCTCAGAATATACCTTTTCATCAAATAAAATACACATTTTCACCTCCTCCCCTTCCTCCCTTCCCCCATCCCCGCTGTGTGTGTGTGTGTGTGTGTGTGTGTGTGTGTGTGTGTGTGTGTGTGTGTGTGTGTGGTGGTGCGTGCGTGCGTGCGTGCGTGCGTGCGTGCTTGCGTGCGTGCGCTGCGTGCGTGCGTGGTGCGTGCGTGTGTGTGTCTGAATAACAATAATAACTAACAAAATGACACTTTTAGCAAAACCATTGTGAACACTATAAGGTGCTAATGAACACTGATTATTTATGATATAAGGATACACAAATTAAACAAATACGTTTGATTTCAGGAATATGTATGAACGCCTGCATTTTGCAGTGCTTACCATTATTCGTGAGTGAGAAGGAGAGTTCATATCACATTACATTCAACACAAATTTCAATGTTACAAAATTATTGAATATTTCGTGAATAATACAGACTGAGAACAATGAGCAGACTTACAGGTGTACAAATCCAAGAGCACAAATTCAGAAGAGAGAGAGAGGAGAGAGAGAGAGAGAGAGAGAGAGAGAGAGAGAGAGAGAGAGAGAGAGAAGACAGACAGACAGAGAGAAAGACAGACAGATAGGCACACAGACAGAGAAAGAGAGGGAAAGGGAGGTGGGGATTCATATATTCATTTTTCTATCTCCATCCCCTCCCCTTCCGTTCATAGTTACTGTTGACTATATTCTTTCTGTGTTGACCAAAATCAGCGTCTGAAAAATCATTAAGTCTTTGATAATCTACACTGCATTTGTTGCTCAAAGATTATGAATATTGGTGCGTTTGTTTTTGTTTGCTTCTTTATACTAATACACATTTTCCCTACTAAGACGATGTAGTTTACTGTATTTTGTATTTGATTATCGTTTTCACAAGCATCTTTCTTACCTCCAAATACAAGCATCTTTCTTACCTCCAAATACAATGTCAAATATATCTGAATTCACACGGATACCTGTCTGACCATAAATATAGCATTCAATCTTATTCCAGAATGCTTTGACTGGGGGACAGTTGTAAAAAAAATGTTCTAAATATTCCACCTCCGTTCCGCAAATGGAGCATTTCTTGTCATCCACCAGCTCCATTTTACGTAACAAAATATTTGTTGAGTACATGTTATGAACTATTTTCCACTGCAACTCTCTCAATCTAATTTCTTTCGTAGCAGCATGTGCCAATAACCATGTATCCTTGCCTATTTCAAAATTTAGATTTCTGAGCCAGAATCCATGAGCACATTTTTTTTAAGTCCTCAGTCGTATTTTATTTGCCGTTTAAAATATTCCTGATATGTTTTGGTTTTGAACAATAAATCTTGTAATCAAAGTCTTCCTGTATACATTCTTCTGGTAAGGGTGTTCACAGATCCTGTTTTTTTTCCAGGACACAGGTATTGAATTTATTAGGGAGTTATACTCAAACAGTGCGTTTGTCTATTGTGTAACACCTTTTCCAGAACCCCCTCATTGCTCAGCATTCTCAGTTTTCTTTAATATGTCCTCGATTCGTTCAATTCCTGCTTGTTTCCAAGAAGGAATGAATAACGTAGGGCCTTTATATTCAATCAGTGAATTATTCCAAAGTAGCTGTTTATGAAAGTTTGTCGAGATGTATCAGTTTCCTTAGCCAACGTTTTGTGGTCTAAATGCGTGTACAGAATCTCTTGCCAAAATGGGCTATTGATTTGACAACGTTATGTTAGCATGTTTGATGTACAGTTTTATGTCAAAGCGCCCATGTTGCTAATCGGTTTTTTGAGATGCCATTTGGGAATATAGTTCCAGTTATCATTTGTTGCCGTGAATAATCTACCAACCCACTGTAAATAAAAACTTTCTTGTATTCTAAAAATGTTGACCATCTTGACTCCTCCTTGGCTAATATCGGCTTCCATTATTTTTGTTTTTATCTTTTCAAATGTTTTTTTTTTACCTCTTCCTTTGCCATACAAATTTATATAAGGTTCAGTTTATTGTAATTTAAGACCTTGTTAGGCAGACCAATAGACTGCATTACAAATATAACCTGACTCAACATAAAGCATTTTATTATTACAATTTTCCCATAAATTCATAAATCTCTCCTGCTCCATGTTTTAATTAATTTCTTAAACGTTTCAATTCTTTCTGACCAGTTTTCTTCAATGTCTATAGTAGTTTGTTTATTTTGAAAATATATCCCTAAAAGTTTTTTCTGTCAACTTACAAGGCAGATTGGTTTCCTGTTTTTGTATCCCTAGCCTCATTGCTTTTGTTTTTCGTGAATTAAATTTCAGACCAGAAAAAAACTGAGAATGCTTGTATTATATCACGCGCTTTTATCATATCATCTCGGCTGTTTAGAAACAATGTCGTATCGTCTGCTAACTGTTTTATTTGAGCAGTAGTGGTTCATTATTAAAGCTGGAAGTGCAGTTCCTGAAGTATTACTGTTTCGGATCTAAACTGCGAGAACTTCAACAGCCAGAATGAAAGCCAGAGGTGAGAAGTGACAGCCCTGTCTCATTCCACAGTTTACAGGGAATGATTCCGAGATCCAGCCTCCATGATTTATGCTGCTGACTGTGTTCGATGTTATCACACTTACCCATCTTTTGAACTGATTCCCAAACCCAAATATGTCAAAGGTTTGTAACATAAATGCCTTGAAAATAGAGTCAAATGCCTTATGACAATCTAATGCTAATAGATATCCACACTTTTTGGTTATATTCAGATAGTTGATAACATCATCTAAAGTTCGAATGACTGTTGATATATTTCGTCCCTTCAAATACCCTACTTGGTCTTGGTTGATTAATTTGCCAATAGCTTTATTAAATCTTAACGTTAATGCCTTTGCTAAAATTCTATAATCTGTGTTGGTTAGTGTAATCGGTCTCCACTTATTTACCTTTTCTCTTGGAAGAGCATTACCTTTTGAAGTAAAATGATAATGCCTTGTTTCTGACTGTACCATATTTCACCCTCTAAATGAATCATTAAACGATTCCGTTACGATTTTATTTACATGCATCCAGAACAACTTTATAAATTCTACGGTTAGGCCATCATGACCTGGTGCGGATCCATTTTGCATGTGAAACAAAGCCGATCCCGTTTCTTGTTCGCTCATCACACCTTCCCAAGAAGCAGACTCCTCCTCTTCTAAGTGTGAAAATACTTCATTTTAAATGAAATCGTGTAATCTTTCTTTCACATTTCCCTCTTCCTCTGCAGATTTAGAGTATAGTGATGAATAGAATTTTGACAGTTCTTTTAACAATTGTGACTGATTTGTGATAATTTCGCCGTTTTCCGTTTGTATTTGTGTTATTACATTTTGACAGCCACGACCTTTTTCCAAGCCTAAAAAGTATTTTGTGTTGTTTTTTTTTCGTCTCCTTCTTCCATCCATTTAACCCTTGCCCTTACTTGAGCTCCGCTAGCTTTTTCGATCGATGATATTTCAAGTTTTTTCTTTACTTCCATAATTTCTTTTAGATAATGTTTATTATCAGGATCATTTGCACACAACTGTTCTATCGTTTGAAGATTATTTTGTAGGTCTAAAAGTTTATTTCGCTTTTTCCGAGCTCTGAATTTTCCATTCTCTAAACAGACCTTTTCTTATTTTTGTTTTGCACCAGTCCCACTGATCCCCAGTTTTCTCAAATATGTGTTTACTTTCATCCATCCATTTTCTTCACATGTCATTCATTTTCTGAACGAAAACGGTATCTTTTAGAAGGCTGTTATAAAAACGCCAGTAACCTGGCCTTCTAACAAATTCATGATTTTTCACTTCTGTCATTACTGCTCTGTGGTCCGTATTAGCCACAGACAAGACATCACACGAAATGCATTTGTCGGCTAGTTCTTGGCTGGCAAAGCAAAAATCAAGTCTCCTTGCAATACATGGGTTTTGCCTCCACCATCTATACATCTTTTCCTCCCCATGAAACACTCTCCAGAGATCTTTCAGTTCTGTCAGATATGATATCCAGGTTATTGCACATGACAGTGTTAAAATCTTCCATGCACAACATTTTTTGTTGATTTACGTTTTATCAAGCATCTTGCAAATTCCTAAAGAATTCAATTTTTCTTGTGTTTCATTCGGGGCATACACATTCACTATTGTAACTTCTGTATTTTCCATTTTTTATTGAAATGGCGACAATTCTATCTTGGCTTTCTTGAAGTTCGACTTTTCCTTGGAGATTTTAGATATCAATATGATCTGCCCTTTACTATGAACTGTTCCACCATGGTGAAATAATTTTCCTCCCCAAAAGGTGCTTCTTGTCGGTTATATGGGTTTCCTGAAGGCATATTATGTCTAGCTTTTGCTGTTTGAACACTGAAAACATTGCAGCTCTTTTTAATCTTTCTTCAGACCTCGAGCATTTAAAGAGAGAATACGCAGTCTATCCATTTTCAAAGAACAGTACAGTAGTCATCATTGTCCTCAGTACATACAGAACACACACACACCAAAAAAAAAAAAAAAAATGATGAATCTGAACAGGAGCATAAATCATAGCCATAAACGTTTGCCATTGTCCGTAACCAGCTTAGAAAACGGAAAGCGACGCCACAAAATTAGCAAGCGAGCTAACCACACAAAAACAGATAAACAGAGAGAAAACAGATAAACAAAGAACGGACAGAGAGAAAACAGAAAACAGAGAGAAAACAGATAAAACAGAGAGAACAATAAAACAGACAACATAAAAAAACATAAACAGAGAGAAAACAGATAAAACAGAGAGAACAGATAAAACAGAGAGAAAACAGATAAAACAGAGAGAAAAATAAGAGAAAACAGATACAAATAAAACAAGAGAAACGATAAAACAGATGAAAACAATAACAAAAAAACAAACCAGCAGCTGACATGAGTGGAAAAAAAAACTAAGTCAGACAAAAAAAAATCTCGGGCTAACCCAGAGCGATCAAAAAAATGCAGTCACTCGTCGCGAACTCAGCTCAGCAAGTCCCCACGAATAAAATGGTTAATGTTTCCAACCCCTTGATTATACGAAACAAACCCAAAACCATGTTCAAACAGCTGCGCACTTGGGGCTCCAAGTTATTTCATCCTTAACATCTAAATCATTTTATCATACCATGCGCTCTGCGAGGTATTCTTTGCTCTTCCATTATGATAACTTTAACCATTGCAGAGTTGCACTCCCCTCGCTAGCCTTGGCAGTCGGGACACAGACTCTGTTCTGATCTGTCCTCGGCGTGCTGAGCTTAAGTATCTTAATACAGGATCCGGGTCTAACGCGGCGGCGGCAGCAGCAAAAGCAGTCGTCGTAGTCGCAGTAATAGCAGAACACCTTTTTTCAGGTAATAGTAACAACTGGGATACTACCATTAACTTGGAATACTACCATTACATTGCAATGCGAGGCTGCAGTGTTATGGAAGAAAATGGCCTTTTGAACATCTTTAAAGGTACGCTGATATCACCACTAGTTTGCTTTTTCCGGGAGGGTTACCAACAAAAAACGAAAGCATCCGGCGTAACTATGTGTTGCAGCAGCATTGTACTAGAGCCCGAACGGAGGACGAGGACTATCTCAACGAGAGAATAACTTTCGCTGGAAATAGGAGATGGTGACACTTTTCACTCGTGCCGATGGCCTTGGTGTGTGACGTCTGTGGTAGGTCAATCATGTAAAAGGAACAAAGAAAGAAGAAGACTGAGAGAGAGAGAGAGAGAGAGAGAGAGAGGGGGGGAGGGAGAGAGAGAGAGAGAGAGAGAGAGAGAGAGAGAGAGTTTGGATTTCTACAAGAGACTACCACGTCTTGGTTTACAAAGAGAAAGATTTCATTCCTGATATTTATAGCCAAACTGACCGCAGGGCGAAGGGGGAGGGGGGAGGGAGAGTGAAGAGGAGGGATCCTCTTCAGGCTATTACCACGTCCAAATTCATTCTATATATGATGTTTCACACACACACACACACACCACACACACACACACACACACACACACACACACAGAGGGAGGGGGGGGGGGACGTCAAGAGCAGTACAAATAAATAAACGAACACTCGTACCACTAGTACTACTGCTTTATGTCTCAGCGCACGGAAAGTTCCAACCAAACTACGCCACAGCCACACCCAGCTGCGAGTAAAGCGTCAGACTGTGTGTGGAGCAGCATTTGTCCGTAGGCCCGACCACCCGAGGAGGACGAGGACGTGCAACCCGAATGTAAAGACCTAACGGATACAGCCAGGGGACAGGAGGTGAAACCGAAGGACGGGAATGAAGATCGTGCGGGCCTAAGCACAGCAGAGCTCCCCCCTCCCACCCCCCACGTCGCCACCAATCCACTTCTGTCCTCCCCTCCCCTCCCTCCTGGCTCTTGTCAGCTGGTGAGGACAGCCGGTGATGGTGGCAGATGACACGTTGCATTACCGCCCCCAATTGCCTTCAACGACAACCACCGTCAGGGGCCCACCGCTTTCTGCCTCCTATCTCTTTAATGCGCGCGAGCAAGCGCACGCGCACTCACTCATTCATTCACACACACGCGCGCGCACGCGCACGCACACACACAAGTACGCGCTCTAAACGCACGTAAAGAGGGAAGAAGACAGAGAGAGGGAGAGCGCGCGCACACGCGAACGCGCACGTGAGAGAGCGAGCGAGAGAGAGAGAGAGAGAGGGAGAGAGAGGAGAGAGAGAGAGAGAGAGAGAGGCAGGCAGGCAGGCAGGCAGGCAGGCAGGTAGACAGACAGACAGGCAGAGGAGATTTTTTTTTCCCTTTCTTTTTTCTTTTTTTCTCGAGGGAAAAGAACCGGCTCTTTAACACTTCTTTACATTATGCCCTCCGGCAAGAAAAGTAATAAAATAAGATCATAATACATAATGAGACGACAGGCAGACCTCTCTCTTTCTCGCGCACGCACGCATGCACTTACACACACATACACACAAGCGCGCTCTCTATGCGCACGCCAGAGACATGAAAAAGTGTGTGTGTGTGTGTGTGTGTGTGTGTGTGTGTGTGTGTGTGTGTGTGTGTGTGTGTGTGTTCTGTTTTTTTTTTGTTTTTTTTTTGTTTTGTTTTGTTTTTAACAATAACTTAATTTATTTTTCTTCTGCGCACTCCCAAAAAACGCCGATAATGGTCAAAATGTTGACCGTGGGTGTATACGGAAGAAGAAGAAGAAGAAGAAGAAGAAGAAGAAGAAGAAGAAGAAGAGAGAGAGAGAGAGAGAGAGAGAGAGAGAGAGAGAGAGAGAGAGAGAGAGAGAGTGAGAGAGAATTCTTGATTTTTTTTTCCTTTTTTTATCGAGGGAAAAGAACCAGTACATTAACACTTCTTTATATCTTGCCCTCCAGGAGAAGCAATGAAGATAGAGATCATATACATAAAGACAGACAGAGAGACGGTTAGAGCTCTAACACACACACACACACACACACACACACACACACAGCCCCACACACACACACACACACACACCACCACCACCACGCACACACTCACACACACACACACACACACACACACACACACACACACACACACACAACATACACACACACACAGTCACACACAAATACACGCCCGCGCCCGCAAGGACACACGTACATGCACATGCATTAAGATGCACTTAGAGCGACAATATGAGATGGTTAGTTAATTATAGATAAAAAGAAGAGTTCGGTTCCGTCTACAAAGAAGCCGTCATTATGTCTATGTTGCTCATCACCCTGAACCAGAGTACTACTCTTCTGTGTGTTGTTTTTGTTCTTCTGTGTGTGGTGTGTGGGGTGTGTGTGTGTGTGTGTGTGTGTGTGTGTGTGTGTGTGTGAAAGACAGAGAGAGAGAGAGAGAGAGAGAGAGAGACAGACAGACAGACACACACAAACAGAGAGACAGACAGACAGAAAGACAGAGTGGGGTTGTCTGGGAGCATTTGTGTATTGTTATGTGAGTAACGGCCATCTTTGTTCTTGTGAAGACGGGCGGGAGACGGAAAATCATGCCATGTGCTTTAATTTTCATGTTCTTTGTATTCTTAAGGACGCTCAGATGAAAAGGCTCAATAAGATCTTTTCTCTTCTGCTTCTTGTTACTATACTGTGCACAAAAAGAAACGCATATTTTTTTCGCTGAAAATATTAAGGAAAATTTTGACAGAAACATGCCCCGTATAGCAGGGAACTCTGTCCAGTGTGAATAGTCAGACATAATGAATAGACATAACATTAGATTGGTGTCTTATTTCTTCTGTGGTTGTAATATTTTAAATGCTAAATGACGCATGAAATGACTGAAATAAAAATATGCGTTTCTTTTTGTGCACAGTATTTTTTTTTTTCATGTTGTGGAGGTGGCGTCCATTTCTCCTCTTCCGTCACTTCGTTCATTCTGGGTTTTTATTTTTCTCTGACCACAGGACGAACACTGGGAACAGGTGAACTTGATCACCCACCTTCTCCCTTCTCCTGTCAAGTCATCAGCCTCCAGGCCAAACCTGAAGAAACGTCACAATTTCTCGCCAATGAGTTTGTGAGCTGGAAAGAAATGGACGGAGGACTCCGAAAATCAAAATCGATATGGCAGTACCTGAGCCCACGCCTGTATGGTCAAACCCCAGTGCGTATATAGGACACGGCAGGCCAGTGGTCGGCCTACCAAAAGAGGCTGTGTGACATCAATCAAATCAGCCCCCTTCTTGGTATTTCGCGTTGGTGTTCCAGCCTCTAGACTCAAACCTTACCATTTAGTTCTTATTGTATGAAGGAACATGTTTCTACGAATCACTTGAAAAAAAACACCCAGCAACATATGAGCGCTTTCTGTTGCTGCAGAGAAAACTGGCGTTGGAAATAGTCCATCAACCGTCGTCAAGACCTGATCACATGAAAAGCGAGAAATCCACGCATCTCATCTACCATGATAGTAGAGATTCATGGGCCAGGTCAAGGCCCACCAGACGATGGAGGTAACGGGGCGGGGGGGGGGGGGGGGGGGGGGGGGGGGGGACTGGTGGCGGTGGTAATATACCGCTGGCGAAGAGGATTTGGAGAGGACCTTATTTGTGCGAGCTTCAAGACAGTCAACACACACGTGACACACGGAGACCGGGGAGTACGGCGGGGGCGGGAGGCTGGGGCTTGGGGTGGGGAGAAGGGGCAGGGGAGGGAGGGGCGAAAAATCCATGCGTCTAGACAGAGGAAGAAAGTGCACTGACTGGAAGGACGGCTGAGGTGAACTCCATTACCTGTCTGCCCAAAACGATCACTTCTGAGCCCCTTTCCCCGCCTGTGTCTGTAACCACGATCTCTCTCTCTCTCTCTCTCTCTCTCTCTCTCTCTCTCTCTCTTCTCCCCACACACACACACACACAACACACACACACACACACACACACACACGAGGAACAGGGCTGTCAACCAGCTGACTGATGTGAGCCATGCGCGGCCAACCTCAAAACAAGACAGAATGAAAGCACCGTTTACAAAGAGGACGCAAACTCTGCACGCTGATTTTACCCCTTATTCGACTGATGACTGCATCCAGTCAATCAGGCTGTATCTGATCTATGTGCACTAGCTGGATGCGATCCGGATTCTGTCTGAATTGGATATATTTGTTAAAAATTCACTTCCACATTTTGCGCTAAGCATTTGATAAAATTTACTGCGCATCCTGTTCTGCGTGCTTATTTTACCTTGGCCTGCCTTAAAAACGATGTTTTTCCCCCAGTTTGCTGTCAGTGTTTCACATGAAGACCTGAATAAGCCATTATGCCGTTACCACTACATGCTGATCCTACAACCTAGTTTTTAGCGGAGACACGGACTGACAGACATACCAAAACAGGACCAAATACGACACTCTACTCCACAGCCATTGGGCCTGAGAGCAGGACAGGCTGGGGATGTTTGGAAAAAAAAAAAAAGAAGAAATCAGCAACGTCATCTGTGGAATCAACACATTCATTTCAACCCATCTAGGCAAGGACAATGCGTGGGTGGAGGGGGAGGGGTGTTCAATAAGCAGATGGACGGATCACTTTGAAGAAGAACAAAAGAAGGCAAAAAAGAAAAGAAAGTGGAACGGGGGGGGGGGGGGGGGGGGATTAAAGGGAGGGGGGAAAGCGAATAGAAGAAAGAAAGAAAAAAACAAGAGAAAGAACGAATGAATGAGAAAAAGAAAGAACAGAAAGAAAAGAAGGAATAAAAACGAAAAATGGCAGAAAGACACATCCCACTGGCGTGTTGAAACTGACCTCAACTGTATCCGCACAATAAGCTGCTGCCAGAACCAGTGTTGAAGGAAAGACGGACCAAAAGCGTGTCCTGTGTGAGAGAGAGAGAGAGAGAGAGAGAGAGAGAGAGAGAGAGAGAGAAGAGAGAGAGAGGAAAGAGAGGAGAGAGTCCGTCTATCTTGGAGAGAGAGAGAGAGAGGAGAGAGAGAGTCTATCTTGGGAGAGAGAGAGAGAGAGAGAGAGAGAGAGAGAGAGAGAGAGAGAGAGAGAGAGAGAGAGAGAGAGTCCGTCTATCTTGGGAGAGAGAGAGGGGGGGGAGAGAATCCGTCTATCTTGGGGGGGGAGAGAGAGAGAGAGAGAGAGAGAGAGAGAGAGAGAGAGAGAGATCGTGTCTTGGGAAAGACAGAGAGAGAGAGAGAGAGGGGGGGGGGGGGGAGCTACGTGTGTGTCGTCTGTGCATGTCTGTGACTTGTTTTGACATTAGGAGAGAGTCCGTCTGTCTTTGGGGGGGGGGGGGGGGGGAGGAGAGGAGAGAGAGAGAGAGGGTGCGTTTGTGTCGTCTGTGCATGTCTGTGATTTGTTTTGACATTAAGAGACAGACAGACAGACAGAGACAGACAGAGAGAAGAAGGAGGCAAGGGGGAGGGGCGGGGGGGGGGGGGGGGGAGACAGAGACAGAGACACACAGACAAACAAAGACAGACAGATTGAGACGGTGAGTCGATCAAGGGTTTCTCCCAAACCAATACGTCTTACGTCGCGAACAGCAAAACAAAAATCGATCCCGACTTAAAAAAACGTAACGACATTTATGACAAAAATACAATTTAAGACGGTGGTAAAAACAACACTGAACAGACGTGTCGGGGAAGTTTTCATGCTACACAACATTTTTTTATCTACTGATTTTATCGCCTTGTTTTTATATTTCCGCCGGTTCTCGACGCCGTTTTACATAGGACAACCCAGACAGGCGTGTGATCACCCGTCCGTTCGAGGTGTAGGAATGGAGAGAGTGTATGCGCGTAACTGTGTGTCAGCACGGGTGTTTTGGGTGGTACTTGCACAGAAATGAGGCATCATCATCATCGCCATCTTCTTCTTCTTTCTTTTTCTTATCATCATCATCATCATCATCATTATTATTATTATCATTATTATCACCATCATCAATATCACTATTATTACAATAATTATTATCGTTATTTCTATTGTTATTATTATTGCTATATTGTTATGTCTAAGTGTTGTGGTTATTGCTGCCAGCACTAAAATGCCCGGTGCGGCTTCTACGATCGTCTGGGCTAAAAACATGACTAATATTGCTCTGTTGTCATCTTGATTGTTTTGTTTTGTTGGTTTTTTGTTTTGTTTTGTTTGTTTGTTTGTTTGTTCTGTAGTGCTCTTCTCGTCATCGTTTTAGTTATTCGTCGGTTACCAGTAATATTCCAAGCACTGTACTGAAATCATAATTAATGTTGTTAACTATTAATCTATTATCGATGTAAACGTTCATGGTACTGTTCTCTCCTATCATCATCAACGTTCAGGATTCCGTTCTGTTATCGTGACTACTGTTCTGGCTATTGGCCTACCTGGATGTTAACATAACGAACTGTCTGGGTACTGCACCTTTAGTGGAAATTTTTGTAGTGTTTGCTCTGTTGTGGCAGTCAGACGCTGAAAGGCGAATGTCGATGACACAGAGAACACGCACAACTCACCGATCAATCTCCTGCCATCCTCGATGACCCATCAATTCCCTCCCAAGCAAGACATGGACCTTCACAGACCGTCACGATCCCATTCGGGAAACCACAGACTATTTCCTGGCCAAACAAGACATCTCTGACCATTTCTCTGCCATAAACCACTGACCAAATTCCGGTCATACAAGACGTCGCTAAACCTTTCCACGCCATACAAGACATGGACCATCACTGACCATTCCCCGGCAATGAAAAACATCACAGACCGTTTCCCAGCCATTTCCTGGCCACACACACACATCACTGGCCATTTCCTGGCCATACAATACATTACTGGTCATTTCCTGGCCACACAACACATCACTGGCCATTTCCTGGCCACACAACACATCACTAGCCGTTTCTTGGTCACACAACACATCATTGGCCATTCCTTGGCCACACAACACATCACTGACCAGTTCCTGGCCTTACAACACATTACTAACCATTTCTTCACCACACAAGACACGTACAACTACAGACCATTTCCTGGCCACACAACACATCACTGGCCATTTCCTGGCCACACAACACATTACTAACCATTTCTTGACCACACAAGACATGTACCACCACAGACCATTTCCTGGCCGCACAACTCATCATTGGCCATTTCCTGGCTACACAACACATCATTGACCATTTCCTGGCCACACAAGACATTACCACCACAGACCATTTCCTGGCCACACAACACATCACTGGCCATTTCCTGGCCACACAACACATCACTGGCCATTTCCTGGCCATACAACACATCATTGACCATTTCTTGACCACAAAAGACATGTACCACCACAGACCATTTCCTGGCCACACAACACATCATTGGCCATTTCCTGGCCACACAACACATTACTAACCATTTCTTGACCACACAAGACATGTACCACCACAGACCATTTCCTGGCCACACAACACATCATTGGCCATTTCCTGGCCACACAACACATTACTAACCATTTCTTGACCACACAAGACATGTACCACCACAGACCATTTCCTGGCCACACAACACATCACTGGCCATTTCCTGGCCACACAACACATTACTAACCATTTCTTGACCACACAAGACATGTACCACCACAGACCATTTCCTGGCCACACAACACATCACTGGCCATTTCCTGGCCACACAACACATCACTGGCTATTCCCTGGCCACACAACACATCACTGGCCATTTCCTGGCCACACAACACATTACCAGCCATTTCTTGACCACACAAGACGTGGGCTACCACAGACTATTTCCTGGCCATACATGATACCACTGGACATTTTCTTGACATACAAGACATCACTGACCAATTCCTTGCCATTATAAGACATCACTGGCCTTTTTTTTGCCATACAAGACATCACTGACCATTCCCATACAGGACATGGACTATAAATGATTATATATCCCAGCTAAACGCATTCCTTTCCTCTCCTCCTCTCTTTTTCTCCCACTCCTCTCTTTTTCTCCTCTCCAAGCTGTCTTTTCCTCTCCTCTTTTCTTTCGATCCTCCTCTCTCCCTTTGTCCTATTTCTCTCCTTTCCTTCGCAAACTCCTCCCTCTTTCTCCTCTTCTCTCTTTTCTTTGGCCCCTTCCTCTTTCTCCTCCTCCTCTCTTTTTTCCCGCTCCCTTTTCTCTCCATCATTCACTTTCTTTCTTCCCTCCTCTTCAGGTCTTTTTTTTTACCTCCTTTTCTTTCTCCTTCTCTGCTTCCTTCCCCTCCTGAGCTTTTCTCCTCTCACGTCCTTTTTCTCCGCTTTTTCTCCGTTCTCTTCTTTTCCCTCTTTTATTCCTCCTCTCTTCAATCTTTAATTTCTTTTTCTTCTCTTGGTTTTTCTCTTCCTCCCGTCTTTTTCTTCTCCCTCACGTTCTCCTTACAGTCATCCTTCTCTTTTTTCCACGTGGTCGTCACTTTTCTTCCTCTCCCCATGTCTACGACACGCAACGAACAGACATAAGAAAATAAAACCATGAAAAAAAATCAATGGGTTTACAACGAGTTGCGTCGTGTTGATTCCCCCTCGCCCTTCACGTCTCTCCCCACCCCAAAACACACACACACACACACACACACACACACACACACACACACACACACACACACACACACAACACACACCTTCACATCCAAAGCGGAAGACGCGGTTTATTGGGCTGCGCAATACATTCCCTCATCAAACACAGAAGATAATAAGTTAGTCGGCGCTGCTGTCAACACCGCCTGCGGCCTTATTTCTCTCACTGTCACTCCAACCACTCTGGAGGAAACGGGGAAGGCCAATGGGGGGTGGGGGGTGGGGGAGCACGTAACAAAGGTTGTGCCTTAAAGTAAAAAGAAACTCGTGAAAATGAGCTATACTTGGACTTTCCCTTCACGATGGTGGGCTGAGCCGATCAAGAGAACCCAAGACCAGGACGGATGTGTGTGTGTGTGTGGTGTGGGGGGGGGGGGGGGGGGGGAGGGAAGGGACTGGGGGTTGGAGGGGGGTGAAAGGGCACAAAGGGGGTGTGGGGATCTTTCACGCTGCCAGCCCGCCCGCCTCTGCTTCCTTGTTGATCGTTTATTGTCACGGTCAGGTCTGCTGGGATGGGTGAGAATCAATTTTCAAGTTGATATTACACAGCATGCGACATCACAGAGATTCTTCAGAGCTGTTAAACTCACACGAAGAGCAATCGTGTTTAACGACTACAAATACTGTTGTTCTTGCTCTTGCTTCTGCTTACAAAGTTTTAAAATGAACTATTAACAATACTATCCCACAAATACTAAACACCATTATCACATGATCCTCGATGTCCTTTAAAGGGTCTATAGTCAAAGTGCCCCATGGTCAGATGGTTAGTACGTTTGCCTGCGGAGCTGACGGTTTTCAATTCGAACCTGCAGCGGAGTCGGATCTTTACAGCTGAAAAAGTAACTTTTCCTGCATCCAGCGGTAAGTGTGTACCTGATTCGGTTCAGGGAGGACTAAGGCAGCGGAAAGAGAGGGATAGCTCCACCTTCGACCATGCCGTGCTCTGGACGCTATAAATACCTAACAGTTTACTGCCCCTGTAGCAGCAGAAGCAGCAGTAGTCGTAGTACTAGTAGTATAAGCAGCAGCGGCAGCAGCAGCAGCAGCAGTACTAGTAGTTGAAGAAGTAGACCACAAAACACCCCCAGAAAAAAGCACAACAATAACAACTAACAGAAAGGGAAAAATGAGAGTCAAGTTCTCTTCCCAGCACAATCCAATATTTCAATACCCGCACACATGGCTAGACAGAGAGGAGTAAGTAGAAGCGAGAGAAGGTGGAGAAGAGAAGGTGGTTGAACAAATGATGGGGCAGCTCTCATTTCATCATAGCATCACACATAGTGTATTTGTATCAATGTGTTACTTCTTATCCGACGGACAGAGACGGACTTTCTCGCTCACTCTCTCTCCCTCCAGACAGAAACGAATTCTCTGGATCTTCGCATCCATCTCTCCCTCTTTCT
>CM065715.1:78342942-78345442 GCA_033310375.1 Conus canariensis
TCCACAGGGAGTAGTCAATGTCAAGTCGTCAAGAGGCATCCCACCGGAGGAGACACTGCACTGCTGCCGAGTCACTTCGGTGGTGTTCAGTGGCGCCTGTTCTGATCTAACATACGCAGGACACCACCTACTAAGCCCCCTACTGACGACAATAATTGCTTAGTCGCGGAGCCGGCGTGAGTGAGCTGTCCCTCCGGAGGGCGCCACCACGTCAGTCCAACGACAGCCCACATGGACTCGCCGATACCGGCGACCCCGACGGAACCAAACCAAGGCCACAGACGTGGAGAGGACATCGAAATTGAGGTCACCATGAGAGCAGGGCATGAAGGGACACAGAATTTGAGACATTTTTTTATGCTGATCGATGAGAATGAGGATGATTAAGATGATGCTACGGATTTCCATTTCGGTCTGAGACTACATGACAGGGCTGTACTCTACGCTTCCTGTCATAATATATCCCGGCGTCAACCAGGCCCGAGAGATACAGGCACCTGCAGTGTTGGTCAGGAAATTTGAGCAACACTCTCAGAAACGCATCCATTAAGTGGATGAAACTCGACTGTGTGGTCCCAGTCTTCCCAACTGAGTCCGCAGCAACTCAACTCTGGGTAGGAGCCGGTCGGGGCAGAAAAACCCACATGACTTCTGATGGGATTCGAACCCACGACCTCCCAGCCGGGAGTCCGCGACGCTAACCACTTCGCCTCGGCGGCTGGTATTAATTTATATACTTTACTTGAAGGTGCCTCCACACACTTTTATCAAACTTTACTTGAATTATACTGTGTGTCTCGAAATGTCACATGTTTATCGCAAGTTAAATTATTTATACACTGCGTGTTCTAAAACATCAGAGTTTTACCAATGTATAACTTAAATATGCTGCTGTGTGTCCAGCAGTATCACATTTTTTTCTGCATGTTAATGAGCTAAGTTTTGCCGCGTGTCTCGAAATGCCTGTTTTGCCACACGTAAAAAGAGTTAGGTGTCATAAAATAATAGTTTCACGGTATGGATAACTGAGCTGGCGATATTCGGATATACCATCGATGAGAGAGTGCGTCACAGCCATCGCGCAACTCACTGGACCTTACGAAGAAGACCTGCTGGTATCAGCTAAGAAAAGAAAACTACCTCGATATGGCCATGTAACAAGTTCCAGCTGTCTTGCTGAAACAATGCTCCAGAGAACTGGTGAAGGAGGGGTACGAAGGGGAAGACAACAATGGATTTACAACCTTGCAGAATGGACAGGGTATACATTTGCAGAGACCCAACCGTTTCTTTATGACTGCCTGCCTCTGTTTTCCGTTTTTTTTTTTAAATTGTATTTCAACCCTTCCATTCTTCTTTTTTTTTCCCGCTTTCTTTTCTTCATTCATGTTTTATTTCATTTTTCTACCCCCCCCCCCCCCCCCCCCCTCTTTCATGGGAAAAAAATCACACTATTTAAAAGCAGCGGCCATAAGTTTGTCAGTTTTCCATAATATCGCAATGCTTCGTCTATTTAAATCTCATAATTGATGGTACTGCGGTATAAACAAGCTAATCAAGATACGCACAATGTGCTATAATTGCAAGTACTTCTACATTATAATGGTAATGGTGGTTTTGATAGTAGCAGCGACAGCAATAGCAGTAGTAGTGGAAGCAACACCACCACCAGTAGAAGTATACTGTTCAAAAAAAGTTAAGGACCAACATTTCACTGACTTATAAAAAAAGAAAATTGGGAAGTGATCAATCTCCAAGTGTAACATGAATTTATTGAATATGTGAAAAGTATGTAAAGACAATGACAAGTCCGAGGAATCAACAAACTGGGATCGAGCGCAGTACAAACACCCCCACCCCCAAATTTGAAAGTCACAGGAGGAGTGTTTGTTCAATGTCATGGTTAATAACGTGTGTGTCCCCCGTTATTTGCAAGGCATTCAAGGCAGCGTTGTCGCATGGAGTTCACCAGTGTGCGCAGAAAGGCCTGGGGGACAGCAGCCCACTCCTGCTGGTGTGACTCAAACAGCTGACCCAGGTTAGCAGGAGGAGGACGACGCTGCTGCAGTCTCCGGCCCAGCTCATCCCAAAGATGTTCCATGGGGTTCAGGTCTGGGCTGTTTGCGGGCCACTGCATTCTGTTGACACCAGCAGCTTGGAGAAACGTGTTTACTGCTCTGGTGCAATGGGGCCGTGCATTGTCGTCTTGAAAGACTGCCTGAGGTCCAAGCTGTTGAAGGGCTGGCAGCACCACGGGTTGCAAAATCTCTGTTTAGTAGCGAACACCATTCAAGTTCCCTGCCACATTGTACAGAACCGTTCTGTAGCGTGTGCTTATGCCGCCCCAAATTATAACGGATCCCCCACCATAGAGGTTCCTTTCCAGGACAGCTTCTTCTGCAAAACGCTCCTCACGGCGTCTCCAGACCCTGTTCCGTCTATCGGTGGGATCCAGGCAGAACCGCGACTCGTCTGTAAACATCGCGTTAGCCCACTGTTC